>OY856413.1:1010229696-1010829696 GCA_963693085.1 Alisma plantago-aquatica
GTCATTTATGGCTTCTATGCATCATACTCAATATGGATTTATCCAATATACTTTTTCATAACAAATAGTTATGTGTTCGACTTGATATCTAATATCATGACTAACGAGGTTTAGTCATTAGTCAATACACATACTAGTCTTAATGTATAATTATTGTTCTAATTTACATAATAATATCTGACTAGGGACCTAGACAAGGATAAATACTCTTCGCATAAATCAAAACGTTCATGTGGATAGCAGCCAACGGAGCACTACTCACTAATCATAACAGAGTGCGGCGGAACATGACCGCGATTTCAACCTGCTCCAGGTGCAATGAAGAAGATGAGACTAGTTTACATGCTCTCCGCGATTGCCCGAAGGTTAAGTGTGTGTGGACCAAACTGCTCAACTTCAGCACATCCCACCAATTTTGGTCAACAACCAATTTCGATCAGTGGATTAGTTAGAACATCAAGGCCTCGAATAACCATAAACACTTATTCTTAATCGCGTGTTGGAGTCTGTGGAAACAACGCAATTTGTGGACGTTTGAAGGCAAGGAGGTAGATTTACAAAGACAGATCAATTACATCAAGCAGGAGTTTAGCATGAGCTCTAGAGCCTGGGCTTCTACAACTAATCACATACCTCAACACAAAAGGACCCGAATGCTTAGTCTGCGTCCTGGAGTTGTTAAGATCAACACAGATGCTGCATGGAAGAAGGGGAAAGGAGATGCAGTTGTTGTCATTCGAGATTCAAAGGACCAATGAATGGGTGGTATTGGACAATCGATTACGGTGGAGAGTCCTCTGGAGGCGGAACCGTTGGCAATTGCCTTGGCAGTAAAGGTTGTTAGGGTAAGCGCCACGAAAGAAGCTGTCATTGTTACTGATAGTTTACAAGCAACAAACATGATTCAGGAAGAATATCGGAAGCACCCCCGTTATGTTAATCTCATCCGAGGAATACAGTTGATAAAGGAGAAGAATACTATGATCATTTACAGGGACAGGAAGGAAAATATGTAGGCCGACGCCCTTGCTAAACACCACTTTCAACATAACAATGGCAATGTCCATTATAAACCCCCCCAAGGTTGTGCTTGATACTGGTCAAGCACCCATGTGTAATGGTATTAATACTACCATGTTTCAATCCTTACAGTTAATAAACATATGTAACACCAGTTTGTTCTCGCTTGCAAGAGGTGGGCAAGATGAATAAGATGGCCACCTGACTTATCTAAAAAAATACTCTTCACATACACATGATCTCATATTCAAGTCCTCAACCCCAAATCACGTCTCATTGAGTCATTCATTCTTAGGACATCATTATATTTATCCTTTATCTCATACTCAAACAAACATAATAATTAGAATTATCTTTCTAAATAATCAAATCAATTACAAAGTCATATGATTGACTCTCAGAACATACTATCAACATAATTGATGTCATGATATGAGGTGTAGAGGTTTTATCAGACCATCTCAAGGATATAACTAAAAGATGATTAGTGTACATGAGACCTAGGGGAAATGCAATTACTTAGCGAAAATAAAATTAGGAGATGATCATATGATGTAATAAATGAGTATGTCAAACTACACTTGAATAGGTTTGAGTTCTAATCTCAGTTATATAGATAATTTCTATTAATGTTAACCTAATAGAAAATAGTCCAATATTGATTGTTAACCCTAAGGGTATGAGGCTAAAGATGAGTTGTGATTCACCTAAATTATATTAGGTTCAAATTTTTGAGATAAATTCCTTTTTAAGGTGGGGTGAATATAACGACCTCAACATTTAGGAATTTTAGATATAATTCAAGAATATGGTGAAGACCAAAGGGGAAGAATGAGTAACATAAGATAATTTTGGATGATGAATCTAAGCTTCAAAACTAGATCGTGCCTTCAATTCAAGTATATAAAGCAAAATTTAGAAAATGTATTACTACAATACTTCAATTGAGATACTTTGATATCTTAAACTTTAATCTCATAACCAAGAGTATAATAAATCTTGTGGACCCTTGGGAAATACAAAATTATAAATTCAATATTTCAAGATCATATTATATATTGATAATAATTTAGTTGACCGGTGAAGGTAATTTGAGATCACAAGAGAAATTCTAGAAGTTTCCAAGTTATCTTGTAATTATGAGATAAATTAAGTAATTATTAATTTTTACTTAAAAGTCAAGTTTAGAGTAATTTACATATTTATTTAGATATAATATCTTGCCTAAGAGGATACTAATAAAAACAAAGAAAATATTAAAATTTGATATTAAATGTAGATATGACATGGCCTAGATAAATATTTTTTATATTGATGTTTTATATAAAAGAAAAAGAACAGAAAAATAGGGACAAAGTACATGTGGATTCGGATCCCAAAAAAAGCTATGCGCAGAGGGTTACCTCTTCCACCCAGACACCATACAAAAACCATGTGATACACATGAAACCTTCCCTGATTGTATTTCTCTCTCTCTCTCAAAATCTCATCTTATCACTCAACTAACCAAGACTCCACCTTTACTGTGTAGAATGGGGATTATCCCAAACCTCATGTTAGAGCAGCACTCCTTCAATAACTCTTGCTTATATATATCGATGAAGTTTCTCAACAAAATAACACAACATCAATAATATCTGAAGCATTTCAAGAACACAACATGACACATATCTTCTATCATTAGCCCCTTGTGTGTGAAGGAAGACACTAGCAAGTATTTGGGCTGATCCTAGACCTCAAAAAGGAGTTCCCAAGTTCCTGGAAGGAACACATGCATCCATGGCTAATCATGATGCCCATCCATCCCCTTTTGACGAGTCATGTAAAGATCTTTCTCCCTCAATTGAGCTTAGTTAATCTATATAAACACTAGGATTCTACCTTCATTCCCCAAGTCTAGGTCAATTTCAGCAAGACCAATGAGTTAGCCAATTTTAGGAAAGGCCCTACGGAGACAGTTAGACCATTGCATAGATCCCCTACACCAAGGGGGAATATGTCAACTATCCAATTGATTTTTCTTCATGGCATGAGGGAACATTCCCCCAAGGTGGCATATGGTCATGGGAGGATAGAACAAAATGCCCCTCAAGTGCATGATAATTCAACTCACAACATGAAGGTAGTCAGGTATTCACCCCTGGCTTTAACCTTGCTCCAGGATAATAGAAATAGGATTTAGTTTATATGTGTGACTCCTTACTATTGGCTAGTATAGATATAAATTGGAATAAATCTAGAAAATTGACCCTAGCTCTGATAGTAGTGAAGATATACATCAAATTGATCAAAAAATAAGTAGAATCCAAAAGAAATAGATTCAATGCTTAGTTATTTTCCTAGTATAAAGTTTTTAATTAATGCATGAATATAAAGTTTTGAATATGAGTAAACTCTAGTTTTGTTAAATATAATGTTGAATACATTAAGTATGTTTAATTTGTGATATAAACTAATATTATTGGATAATAATGAGATTCCAAGGTTTTAGTAAGATTGATATGATGATAATGATGAACATTTAGGGTTTCTATACTCATAATACCTTATACATGTAAACTTGTATCTCAAAACCTAAATAGTAACCCTAAACCAAATCCATAAGTTTAGACCTAGACTAAACCATGACTAAAATCTTATAAATACAACAGTGACCCCTAGTGTTATACATACTTGCAGATTGACTGGTTGCTTGAATCTACATTTAGTTATTTAGATGGCATATATACTTGATGTACATGAATAATATTACATGGTTTCTTATTTAAAGGTACATGGTTGCTTTATATACACTCGATCATATCGACTACAGAGTGATTCCTGAATATTTACTTGTTATTTCATAGATAACTGGGGGAGGGGGTTGTCATAGCTGTTGTCAAATAATTCAAATAGTACAGTACGTATAGTGCATTGTACCATGTCTACGGAACAAATAATGTGAATATTAGGTACAAAATATAAGGTCTATACATGTTTTGGCAATCATTCTCATTGTCCCTCTCATCATTGTTTACTACATATTATAAGGTCTTGTACAACAACTCAAGTTCCTTCATTCTTTCTCCTAAAGTGTTTACTTCCTCTCTTTCTTGTTTGCTATTCTTGAAATATTTTCTTCCCAAACCTTTTCCACAACCTTTCTAGTTACCTCTGCTTTTTGTTGGCAGTATATAATGTATGTGGACTATATTGCTAGAATGATCCTAGCATCTTCTACTGTCATTTGCACTTCCAAACCATTTTCAATATCAAACTCATCCCACCCATATATTTCTCAATAAGCTCCTCCACTGTAATCATGCCTACTTTCATTTGTAACATGTTAATCAGGTTTGCACTTTTGTACTATTCATAATTTATGTGACACCCAATCATGGTAAACAAGATTACTCAAAACCAACACACCATGAACTGCAAATTAACCATATATCCAGAAAAAGGGTAAATTAAAATTGATTTAAACATTACCATCATGTTTAGAAATATTTACATAAAGGTCCAACATCTCACATACCATATCAGCTATCTACATTTATGTTTGGTGGCTGAGGCCACAACCTATATACAAAAACATTTGTTCCACATTTACATGCCATATACAAACAATGACATACTAAACTCGAGTCGATGTACACATCATCTACAAAAACATCCCCTACCCAGACCTGAGAGTAGAGGGACGACTCTAGGACACACTAACTACTAGCCAACCTTCTGCTTCTACTGTTCTTCAGGCCCCTCTTCATCATCACCACGATCTTGACGAAGTCACTGATGATCACCTAAAAAGATGTGGTCACGCACGAGGTGAGACCAACATCCCATCGAGATATATAACTCTCAACAATGGTTATTGATTACAACAAGTTATATTATTAAACAAGTTAAGTAGGTTAAACAGACTAATAAAGTTAAACAGATAGGCATAGTAACAAGCATGATTAACAAGTACAAAAATGAACAAATAAGACTATCATTTACTAAAAATTTGACTTATCCTACTGCATTATATAACAACTAAGTAGTATAAGAACCAAGGTAAGGGTTATCAGCAAATATGAATCATGTTTAACCCTAGGCAGATAAGCAACACAGATGGATTACACCTTTTATTAAGCCATGGGGAGTTTGATTTATATCACCAAGACTCCAACTAACTACTACTAAGTCAAAATTAGTTTTGTACATCATCTAGGAGAGACCGAATCTTGAGATCTTGTCCACCCTCTGTAAGTACGAGTCAGATGCAACGACATAATAGCCTAGCTGCAAAATAGCCTAGTCTATCCTTAGTATATAGGTCACTATACTAGTAACCATCTAATATACTTAGCAGTATATGACTCTGAGCTTCCATTAAAGGAATACTTGTTTCACCATCTAGCAAGTCCTGACACTGGATTGGATCTATGGCACATGGCACTACATGATTAGGTTTTCACTTGATTAGTTAATTCCAATTGGGTGAGTTAAGGCTGCATCAATCAAGTTACATACAAACCCTAAAAGAGTTCTACAAAAACATGGACATGTTACAACTCTAGAAGATATAAAACGTATGAACAATAACTCATATCATATCATCACATGATACCAATACTTGTCACATCATGAAGAGGATCAAACATCCATAAGGACTCAACCATGCCCAAAGGCCATTAAGACCATAACATCAATCCCTATAAGAACGTCATTATCTTTCCATGCCTTACCAAAGGCTCATCAAACCATCACCATACATGTGACATATAAGTTTTGCATAACATTGCATTTAAGAGATCATGATGTTCATATGGCAATGTATTAGGGTTACAATCATGGAGGGAGTATTTCTTTCATCATCCTAATCACACTAGGAAGCTAAGCATGATTAATCATCATCACTTAGTTGCATTAGAGTTAGGTTCAACAAGATAAATTGAATTAATATTATAAAGCAGCACTCATGGATAAACCCTAGCTCTTAGCATTTCTGTCAGATCATGAATGCATAAGGTCAAACATAACCATATGATTACATACAACCTAAAGTCTTAACTCATACTCATAGGATTAGGAAACCCATCAACCATTGATCCAGGAAAAACATAGCGACCACTAGGGTTAGAAATCTTGGCGACCACTAGGATTAGAATTCTTTGCGACCACTATGGTTAGAATTCTTAGCGACCACTAGGGTTAGAATTTTTGGTGACCACTAGGGTTAGAATTCTCATCGACCACCTAGGTTAGAAAATCTTGGCGACCACTAAAAATTCCTTGACTAACATGGATTCAAAATCATGATGACCAACACAAATTCAAAAATCTTGGCGACCATCATGAGTTCAAAAATCTTGGCGACCAACATAGATTCAAAAATCTTGGCGACCATCATGAGTTCAAAAAATCTAGGCGACCAACTTAGATTCAGAAATCTTCACGACCATCATGAGTTCAAAAAATCTTGGTGATCAACATGGATTCAAATCTTGGTGACCATCTTGAGTTCAAAAAATCTTGGCGGCCAACATAGATTCAAAATCTTGACGAACACATGGACTTGCACACATGTGCAAGGTCTAGGGTTTCTATCTTTAAGGAAGAAATGTGCACTAGGATTAGAGGTACATCAAGAAGGATTATCTACTCAAGATCTACCATATAAACTCACCCCTAGGAAAAGATAACATTTATCTACTTGGAACAACGTTTTAGGGCAATACCATGTACATGTAAGATAAGAGTAAGCAATAAATGTGGACAAAATTATATAACTCACCTATGAGATGAAGTTGAAGATCCAAACAACAAGGTAGATCGATGAAATAAGATAGAAACCCTAGCTTGGGCACTCCACTTGGCCCAGAGAGCTCCTTGTCCAAAAAGGAAGTAAACCCTAGGTCAAGGAAGCAAGAAAGGGGACATCTTCAACCACTAGTTCAAGCTCCACCTTGGATCTGACTAAGAAGAAGAGAGAGGAAGGTAGGGAAGCAAGAAAAATAGAAGAAAAGAGGGAGATCTCACTTATCAAGACCTAGAAGCAAATCAAGGAAGCACCAAATGGCCTCAACAAGGGTGGATTCAAACCCTAGGTGTACATGCAAGCAAGATTGGCCAATCTTCTTCTACATTAGCTCCTTCTTCTCCACCAAGAAAGGGGGACGAGCTCTAAGAAACAAAGAAGAAGAGAGAGAGAGATCTAGGTGTGTAAAGAACTTGTTTGTATGCAAGGAGGGAGGTATACAAATCTTAGGGTGAGAGAGAGAGAGAGGAAGGGAGAGGTGTCTCATCATGCATGTCATGTGTCCAAGGTCCAAACATCTCGTCCATGCAACTGGGTCAACCATGATGTTCAAAAATACAAACAACCATATAGAAATCTTGGTGACCAAGATGAGTTAGAAAACCAATCGACTTCCAAACCTAGGAATATTGGTGACCAAGAGGTGTTAGAAAACTCATGACCACCAACACTAGAGATCATGTGAAACCTTAGCGACCGCCAACCTTGGAGACCACATGAAACCTTAATGACCGCCAACCCTAGAGACCAAATTCTTGGAGACCAAGATGTGTCACAAATCCAATCGACCACCAAAATTAGGTGGCCCATTGGGTCCCAACACTCAAGGTCAACCATTGAGTTAGGGCATCAAAGAGAGTAGTCCTAATCTCAATACAAGGTTAGATGTCACTACTCAAACCAAGGTGTGACAAGGCACCCCAAAGCACAACTATATCAACATGATAAAAAACATGTAAGGCACAAAAAGCATGTGACAAATTGCAAGAAAAACCCTAGATATGGATAAATTGCCTAAAGTCCAAAACAAGCACATATTTGCATAACTTGCTCAAATAGTGTCCAAACTGGACCAAACTTGAAACTTAAGCTTTTCAAATGATATAAAAGCACATATTAGGGTTTAATTAAGGTTTTAATCATCTAACTATGATAAGAAATCATGTTCAACTAAAAAGCAAGGTTAGGGGTCTTATAACCATAAACCCCTAATAGGGATTTTTCTCCTAAAATTCTATGAAAACAAAGATGGGTACTTCCTAAACATATCATCCTCTAACTCCCATGTGGCTGCCTCCACACCTCAGTGATGCCACAACACCTTCACTAAGTATATATCCTTCTTCTTCATCTTCTTCACTCTACTATCCAGGATCAACACATGATCATCAGCATACGACACATCCTCCTCCAACTCAACCTCTATTGGCTACAATGTTTGCTCTGTGTTAGGGTGGCACTTCCTCAACATGGAAGACATTATGCAACATGTGCAACTCTGGCAGTAACTCCAACTTGTATGCCACCTTTCCAACATGTGCCAAGATAGGGTATGGTCCCATAAACTTAGGATCCAACTTACGCTTCTTACCAAACCTCAATGCACCCTTCTAAGGGGAAACCTTAAGATACACACAATCTCCAACATGAACCTCCAACAGTCTACATGATCTCCAACTTGAAACTCCAATGGTCTATGGAAATTATCAGAATATGACTTATGTCTATCTTGAGCTACTTTCAACTATTGTTGTATCACCTTGATCTTCTTTGTAGTATGTTGTACTAACTTAGGAGCCAAAAGCTGATAATCACCTGTCTCATACCAACAAAAGAGTGACCAACAACGTCTTCCATGTAGAACTTCATATGATGCTATTTCTATATTCCTCTGGTAGCTATTGTTGTAGGAGAACTCTATCTAACTCAGATGTGCATCCCAACTGCCAATGAACAGCAGGAAACATGCTCTCAAAAAGATCTTTCAATGTCTGAATGGTCCTTTCTGATTAACCATCCATCTGTGGATGAAAAGTTGTACTAAATCTCATTTGTGACCTCGTAGTTGTATGCATACATCCCCAAAACCTACTTGTAAACTCTGGGCCTCTGTCAATTACTATGGTAGCTAGAATACCATGCAAATGAACTATCCCTTCAACATATATCTGTATTAACTTCTCTATTGTATAAGTCATCTTGATTGGAAGGAAGTAAGTTGGTTTGGTCAACCCGCCAACTATCACCCAAATGGAATCATGATCTTTGGCTATCCTAGGGGGACCAAAAACAAAATCCATGGTAATATGATCCCATTTCCACTGTGGTATCAGTGAAGGTTGTAGCATTCTTATAGGTTTCTGATGTTCACCCTCGACCTACTAACAAACTGGACACTTAGCAACAAACTCTGACACATCACACTTTAGACCCATCCACCAATACATATACGTCAAATTATGGTACATTGTGGTACTGCCAGGGTGCATCACGTACATTTAGGAATGAGCCTCCTCAAGTACCATCTTCCTTAGGACATCAACATCTCAAACCACTATCCTATTGTGAAAGCAAACAATCCCATCATATGACTCATGGAAGCCATCATAATTCCTATTGCCAAACTATGATCTGATATTATGTATCATGACATCACTCTTATGAGTGTCTTGGATCTGTTGTATCAAGATAGACTTCACCTGCAACTATGATAACAACCATGAAAGCATAGATACTCCCACATGTACATTCATCTGGCAAAGTGACACTAACATGTCCCGCTTGTGATGCACCATCGAATGTAACTCTACCTTGTCTAAGGATGGTGATAAAGAAGACTTCCTACTCAACACATCATCCACCACATTCACCTTCCTTGCATGGTAATCAATCATGCAGTTGTAGTCATTGATCAACTCCATCCATCTCCTCTGCCTCATGTTCAACTCTTATTTCAAGAAGATATACTGAAGGTTCTTATGGTCAGTGAAGATCTAACCCTTCTCCCCATAAATATAGTGCCTCCAAATATTCAACGCATGAACTACTGGTGCAAGATCTAGGTCATGTGTTGGGTAATTCTCCTCATGTTTCTTAAGCTAAAAATATGCAAAAGAAACCACGTTCTTGTCCTCCATCAACACACATCCCAAGACATTCTTTGAAGCATCACAAAAGACGATGTAGAGTTTCCCTTGATCTGGAAGCACTAACACCAGAGTACTGGTCAACTTCTCCTTCAGTTGCTAGAAAGCATATTGACACTTGTCATACCAAACAAAAGGAATACCCTTCCTGGTCAACTTGGTTAGAGGTAACACTATAGCACTGAAATTCTTGATGAATCTCCTGTAGTAATCAGCCAAGCCTAGG
Source organism: Alisma plantago-aquatica (assembly GCA_963693085.1). Classification (NCBI taxonomy): domain Eukaryota; kingdom Viridiplantae; phylum Streptophyta; class Magnoliopsida; order Alismatales; family Alismataceae; genus Alisma; species Alisma plantago-aquatica. The sequence continues at coordinate 1,010,239,877 of OY856413.1, forward strand.
AAACTTTGGACGTCATTTAGTGTCTTTGGTGTCTCCCACCTGACACTAACTCAACCTTCTTTGGGTCTACACAAACACCCTTAGCCGATATGCTGTGACCAAGAAAAGATACCTCTGTCAACCAAAACTCACACTTGTTGAACTTGACATACAGTTAGTGCTACCTCAACAACGTCAATGCCTAGCGAAGATGTTGTTCATGTTGTTGACTTTCCCTACTGTATATTAATATATAATCAATGAACACCACCACAAACTGATCATGATACGGTCTAAACACCATATTCATTAGGTCCATGAAAGTTGTCGGTGTTGGGTTTTGGAGGAGGTAGAGAAGCAGCGGAAACAAAAAAAAATTTCTCCCCAAACCCGGAACAAAAGGAATCGCGTCAACATCTATATAATAGGAAAGATGGTTTGTGAATCATGCCTTGTCCCGAGGCTTGCTCGGCGACAATACCACGCGCCTTGCGCGGTCTTCACCTCCGGTCTTGGACGGTGTCTGTACATCTCCTGGTCGCACCGGGACTGACGAATCCTCCTCCTACCGGACTGTCGGATGACAGTTGTCCTCCTGAGCGGCAGTGTCCTCTCGCCTCTGAAGTAGTCCACACGGACCACCTGGAACTCCACTCTCCTTGTCCCACAAGGAAGTGGAAGGAGTCGCACCCTTCTGTTGACGTACTAGTCGCCAACACACTCTCCTGCTGTCAATTGCAACTGCAGTTGTCCTTCCCTTGCTGCACCTCCCTTTGCGGGAAGCACTTGCTCAGGCTCGCTCTCGGTTACCAAAACCAGAGAGAACGACAACTTTGCAGAGCAATCAACTTGCACTGAGTTGTACTCTGAGAAGCCCCCAATACCCCTATATATATAGGCGAGTCATGGGACAAGGTTCTCTGTGCCCGGCAATACGGGACTAAAGCAGGAGTAGAAGGGTTCGGGATTTTCCACAAAAGGCAACCATCTCGCAACTTGAACCGATCGGTTCACAAGTGAACTGGTCGGTTGGGGACCTGAACCGATCGGTTCACCAATGAACCGATCGTTTGGGACCCTTGAACCGATCGGTTCACTCATGAACCGGTCGGTTGGGGTTCCAGGTTGGTTCCCGATTGACTTTCCTTGTTTCTTTCCCAATTGGTATCGAATACCAATATTATTCCCAATCGAATTGGGCAATTTGAAACGAAAGGAAAATTCTCACCAATCCTACTTTCCCAAGTTGCTCGATTGCACCAGTTGAACCGATCTTCAACACTTGAACCGGTCGTTTCACTCTGTGCATGAGCCGATCGGTTCAACAATTGAGCCGACCGGTTCATCAACCTCAGCCGACCGGTTCATCACATGAACCGATCGATTGGGAAAGCAGATTGTGCAGAATCAGTCAAATGCGATTTCAATCAATCCGATACTCCAATCAATGCGTTCAACACCTTGAACATTATGATAATGAGCTATCGATTAATTGAGTGTTTAATTGAACTACTAAACTCCTTTAGTAATCAATCTAAACATTGCTTGTGGACAAAACTCCTCTTCCAGGTTAAATCCTATGTGTGTGACCCTGCAGGTCCATTTCACGTTGGCAGTGAAAGTCCATAACACTTATGACTTCACAAGCAAAGAGCGGTGCCTAGTCACACATCATTGCTACCCAAGTGAAAGTAGAAAGTTGGAGAACAACTTTCATCCTACAATCCGTGAATGGTGTTACAGTGAATGTATAATTCCTTTGTCACTGATATCCAGAATGAACTCGAGGCATGGAACAGTCATCCTGTCAATGTTCATTCATTTCCTTGATCTCAGAGTAGACCGAGCGAGATGTGTATGACATCAATATCACATATTGATTCACATGTGCATGCGCATGCCTTTCTCAATCCTACTCATCAAGTGGCCAAGGATATCAAACTCCCTTAGGAGGGACAAATCCCATATCTATCACTCACCCCTCAAAAGCCCCATGTGTCAAAGCCACCCAATCATCACCTTTATAACAATCCATGTTTAAGGACTGCGTTTGATGATGTCAAAGTGTACCCAACGACATGTGTTGAGTGTAGTGATTTTAGGTCTAAGAATCACACTCACCACCATCACTGTGAGAGCTGACTGTGACTACCAAGTCATGGTTCCATGTGTCACTCTCACGGTGGATCTGTCCGATACCTTGTTCTCTAACAAGTACCTATGTGCTTGGTTTGATATCACCATATCATGACTAATGAGATTCTGTCATCAACCAACACACAATCTAGTCTTTAGTGTTATTGATGTCTATGGTTATTTCCACAATAACAACCGACTAGGGATTAAACAAGAAAGAATACTCTTAGCATTCGTATGATCTCATCGTTTAGGTCCTCAACCCAAAAGCATACGTCATCGAGTAAAACAATCTTTAGACATCTATCATGTTACACCATCATCTCAGAAACAGTTTAAACATATAGATTGGAAATTGCCTTTATTATTATTCAAATCATTTACAAAGTATCCCATTACAATCATCATATGACTTGCTCTATGGGCATACATACCAACAGACTCCCACTTGCACTTAGAGCCAGTCACCAAGGAAACGCAGTCCTTGTGACCTAGCATGACCATCATGCTTCTGCTGAGAAAGGGCCTTAGTCAGTGGACCAGCTATGTTGTCTTCAGTTGATACTTTGCAAATCTTCACATCTCCTCGCTGTACGATCTCTCGTATGAGATGGAAGTGCCGCAGTATGTGCTTGGACCGCTGATGTGATCTGGGCTCCTTAGCTTGTGCAATAGCTCCATTATTGTCACAATAAATCTCAATTGCATCACAGCTACTGGGAACTACACCATGTTCAGAAATGAACTTCCTGATCCACACAGCCTCCTTTGCTGCATGCGAAGCAGCAATATACTCAGCCTCTGTAGTAGAATCGGCAACTATTTCTTGCTTGGAACTCTTCCAGCTCACAGCTCCATTATTAAGACAAAATAGAAATCCTGACTGCGATCTGTAATCATCTTTATCGATTTGGAAGCTTACATCGGTGTAACCCTTTACAACCAGCTCTTCCTCGCCGCCGTACACAAGAAACTGATCCTTAGTCCTTCGCAAGTACTTGAGGATGTTCTTCACGGCTGTCCAGTGAGCATCCCCGGGATCTGACTGGTACCTGCTCGTCATGCTTAGAGCATACGAGACATCCGGGCATGTGCACAACATAGCGTACATGATGGATCCGATGGCTGATGCATATGGGATCCCATTCATACGCTCCCTCTCTTCACAAGATTGGGGACATTGAGCTCTAGAGACGGTAACTCCATGTAGCATAGGGACGTTGCCTATCTTTGAGTTCTCCATGCTGAACCGCTTCAGCACCTTGTCAATGTACGTGCTTTGACTTAGTCCGAGAAGCCTTCTAGATCTATCTCTATAGATCTTAATTCCTAGAATATAGGATACTTCTCCTAAGTCCTTCATTGAGAAAGTTTTCCCAAGCCAAGTCTTTACCTTCTCTAAGGCTAAGACATCATTCCCCATCAAAAGTATGTCATCCACATACAATATGAGGAATGTGGTCGAGCTCCCACTAACCTTCTTGTACACACAAGGTTCATCTTCATTTTGAATAAAGCCAAAAACTTTGACTTCTTCATCAAATCAAAGATTCCAACTCCGAGATGCTTGCTTCAATCCATAGATTGACCTTTGCAGTTTACAGACTTTATTGGCATTCTTTGGATCTACAAAACCTTCAGGCTGTGTCATGTACACATCCTCATGAATATTCCCGTTAAGGAATGAAGTTTTAACATCCATCTGCCAAATCTCATAGTCATAGTAGGCTGCAATAGCAAGCATGATCCTGATGGACTTAATCATGGCAACTGGAGAAAAGGTTTCGTCATAGTCAACACCTTGAATTTGTCGAAAACCCTTTGCAATCAATCTACCTTTATAAGTTTGCACATTGCCATCCATGTCGGTCTTTTTCTTGAAGACCCACTTGCACCCTATGGGTTTTACCCCTTCGGGTGGTTCCACCAAAGTCCATACTTTGTTGGAGTACATTAATTCCATCTCAGATCTCATGGCTTCTAGCCATTTCTCAGAATCTGGTCCCTCCATAGCCTCTACGTAGGTAGTTGGATGATCATCTATGATCAACTCTCCACCTTCCTGAGTTACAAGGTATCCAAACCTCTCAGGCTCAAGGCGGGACCTACTATATCTACGAGGTCCTTGTGTTACCTGAGGAGACTGAGATTCCACAACACCTTGTGAATCTCTATTTTCCTCTGGTACATCTACCGGTTCATTGTTTTCTTGTTGGGCTTGAACCTCTTCAAGCTCTATCTTCCTCCCACTGCTTCCTTTGGAAATAAATTCCTTCTCTAGGAACACAGCTGTCCTGGCAACAAACACTTTGTTGTCAGTAGGGTGGTATAAATAATATCCCCTCGTTTCCTTGGGGTATCCAACAAAATAACATTTATCAGATTTGGGTCCAAGCTTATCAGGAAACATTTCCCTAACGTAAGCCTCACAACCCCAAATCTTCAGAAAAGACAAATCGGGACGCTTCCCAGTCCATATCTCATATGGTGTCTTTTGAACCGATTTAGATGGCACACGGTTAAGTATAAACGCGGCGGTTTCAAGAGCATAACCCCAGAAAGGAGTTGGAAGATCAACAAAACTCATCATTGATCGCACCATATCTAACAATGTGCGATTCCTTCTTTCAGACACACCATTATGCTGTGGTGTTCCAGGCAGAGTCCATTGTGATACAATACCACAGGCTCGCAGAAGGTCCTCAAACTCCTGGCTCAAGTATTCTCCACCTCGATCGGAACGAAGTGCCTTAATAATTTTACCAAGCTGGTTCTGTACTTCATTCATGAAATCCTTGAACCTTTCAAGGGTTTCTGACTTATGTTTCATCAGGTACACATAGCCATACCTACTGAAGTCATCAGTAAAGGTAATGAAGTACTGATACCCACCTCTGGCATTAGTTCTAAGAGGCCCACATACATCAGTATGTATGAGTCCTAATAGATCACTAGCTCTCTCACCTTTACCTGAAAAGGGAGTCTTAGTCATCTTGCCCAACAAACAAGATTCACATGTCTCTATTGATTCATAATCAAAAGAGTCTAGATAACCATCTTTATGGAGTCTAGAAATGCGCTTCTCATTTATGTGCCCTAGACGACAATGCCAAAGATATGTTTCATTTGAGTCGTTGAGTTTTTGCTTTTTGGTGTTTACGTTGTATATACTTGTCTCCAAGTCTATCAAGTATAGACCATAAGACATAGGGGCACTGCCATAAAAGATCCCATATTTAGAAATGGAACACTTTCCATTCTTAATAAGAAATTCAAATCCATCTTTGTCCAAACAAGAGACGGAAATGATATTCCTATTTATGGCAGGTACATAATAGCAGTTCTTCAACTCTATTATTAGCCCACTAGGTAGAGTTAACTCATAGGTTCCTACGGCACTGGCGGAAACTCTTGCCCCATTTGCAACACGTAGTTCAACCTCGCCTTTCCCTAAAGGCCTACTTCTCTTAAGATCCTTCACATTTGAACAAATGTGAGATCCGCATCCGGTATCAAGTACCCATGACGAAGAAGTAGTAAAGTTAATCTCTATTACGTATACACCAGAAGTAGAGATCTCTATCTCTGACTTCTTCTTCCATTGTTCCTTCCATCCTCTCCATGTAGAAGATATTGGTTTGGCAAGAGAACACTTCTCTTCCTTACCTACTTTCTTCTTCACCAACGCATTAAGCATACATAGAGTGGATTCTAAGGCTCCTGGTATATCTGGATTGTGCAGAACACTTCCCACAGTCCTCAACCAGTTATGGAATTTATTCTCAATTAATTTGCCCATTTTAAAAGATGATTCTTTTGCCATTCTACAAGAGAAAATTTGCATTTGTCAAAACCTTTTTGATTTGATTTGAATAAAATTTGATGATAGTTAATTAGGCCTTTAATTAATTACCGCTCCCACTATTTTGACTCAAATTGATAGCCCTCACCATCAATTCGGAAGATTGCAGCGTACAATCTTCTAGTGGGTCAAGATTTTGAAATCCTTTGAGCCATGGACCAGCTTGGGCTGTCACCCACAACTCAGATCTTCCAGGTAGGCAACTCTTGCCAATTGCATCATATGCAACTCTTGAAAGATGTCATATGCAACTCCTTGCAATGATCATCTCCATGCCTCAAGGCACTAGATCCTATCTAGGTCACCTTGTTAAGTCCAACCCAAAGCCAACACGATGAACATGCACCCTGCTTGGGCAGACCCACATATTCATCCTTCACACTTCCACGAGATAGACGGTGCACCACGCTTAGGCGTGCCCACACTTGGTCGATCAAGCTTTTCACGTGTGTCGCATTTGGAAGGCATCTAAAAATTAATATTTAATGAGGGATTTGGTTTTATATACATATACATATCCAATCACCACAATATATAGTACATATCATATACATGCTATATCCCACAGAAAACATGCATAAACGATAAAAAGCAATGATTATGGCCATCCTATTTGTGATTCCTCGAGCCAAGAGGAATCACGGTCATCTAGGTCTACATCACATGCAACCTGTACAAGATGAAATCTGTGCCTGCCTTTCTGGGTTTGATCAACTCATCTTCATGACTGATCGGCTCGCCATCAGGTAGGTTGTTCGGGTGCCACCAGCCGATCGACTGGCGCCTCCAGCTGATCGGTTCACCGGTCATTGTGCATCTCCTCAGGTCGCCACCCGCTCATATCGTTCCTCGAACCGGCCGTCTAGATCACCAACCAATCGATTCACTCCTTGAACCGATCGTCTTCAGGTTGTCCGCCATTCTTTGACATAACAGGAAATAAAATCTATCCTAATTACAATTGAATTGTGAAACCCCGAGTTACATTCAGGGGGAGCAAAGGTAGGAAAAGAATTCTCGAATTATTTCGAGTTACATCAGGAATATGAGAAAGGGAATCGGTGTGCAGACCGAGATGCAAGCAACCACACAAACAACCACACACAGATATAGGGTTTTATAGGCCATAATCATGCTACACATCCACCAAAAAACTCGTTTAAGGGCGACGCGTATCGAGTGCATTAATATTACATATCATATATGTATATTAGGGATTTGTGGATTGGACATGTATAAGGCCGATATTATTCGCATCGCATGCAATAAATAAAGGCGACAAACCAAAATTGATCACATCGATAAACCTAAAATATAGAGAGGTTGACGTGGCTCTGATGCCACTATTGGGTTTTGGAGGAGGCAGAGAAGCAGCGGAAACAAAAAAATTTTCTCCCCAAACCCGGAACAAAAGGAATTGCGTCAACATCTATATAATAGGAAAGATGGTTTGTGAATCATACCTTGTCCCGAGGCTTACTCGGCGACAATACCACGCGCCTTGCGCGGTCTTCACCTCCGGTCTTGGACGGTGTCTGTGCAGCTCCTGGTCGCACCGGGACTGACGACTCCTCCTCCTACCGGACTGTCGGATGACAGTTTTCCTCCTGAGCGGCAGTGTCCTCCCGCCTCTGAAGTAGTCCACACGGACCACCTGGAACTCCACTCTCCTTATCCCACAAGGAAGTGGAAGGAGTCGCACCCTCCTGTTGACGTACTAGTCGCCAACACACTCTCCTGCTGTCAATTGCAACTGCAGTTGTCCTTCCCTTGCTGCACCTCCCTTTGCGGGAAGCACTTGCTCAGGCTCTCTCTCGGTTACCAAAACCAGAGAGAACGACAACTTTGCAGAGCAATCAACTTGCACTGAGTTGTACTCTGAGAAGCCCCCAATACCCCTATATATATAGGCGAGTCATGGGACAGGGTTCTCTGTGCGCGGCAATACGGGACTAAAGCAGGAGTAGAAGGGTTTGAGATTTTCCACAAAAGGCAACCATCTCGCAACTTGAACCGATCGGTTCACAAGTGAACCGGTCGGTTGGGGACCTGAACCGATCGGTTCACCAATGAACCGATCGTTTGGGACCCTTGAACCGATCAGTTCACTCATGAACCGGTCGGATGGGGTTCCAGGTTGGTTCCCGATTGACTTTCCTTGTTTCTTTCCCAATTGGTATCAAATACCAATATTATTCCCAATCGAATTGGGAAATTTGAAATGAAAGGAAAATTCTCACCAATCCTACTTTCCCAAGTTGCTTGATTGCACCAGTTGAACCGATCGGTTCAACACTTGAACCGGTCGTTTCACTCTGTGCATGAGCCGATCGGTTCAACAATTGAGCCGACCGGTTCAGCAACCTCAGCCGACTGGTTCATCACATGAACCGATCGGTTGGGAATGCAGATTGTGCAGAATCAGTCAAATGCGATTTCAATCAATCCGATACTCCAATCAATGCGTTCAACACCTTGAACATTATGATATTGAGCTATCGATTAATTGAGTGTTTAATTGAACTACTAAACTCCTTTAGTAATCAATCTAAACATTGCTTGTGGACAAAACTCTTCTTCCAGGTTAAATCCTATGTGTGTGACCCTGCAGGTCCATTTCACGTTGGCAGTGAAAGTCCATAACACTTATGACTTCACAAGCAAAGAGCGGTGCCTAGTCACACATCATTGCTACCCAAGTGAAAGTAGAAAGTTGGAGAACAACTTTCATCCTACAATCCGTGAATGGTGTTACAGTGAATGTATAATTCCTTTGTCACTGATATCCAGAATGAACTCGAGGCATGGAACAGTCATCCCGTCAATGTTCATTCATTTCCTTGATCTCAGAGTAGACCGAGTGAGATGTGTATGGCATCAATATCACATATTGATTCACACGTGCATGTGCATGCCTTTCTCAATCCTACTCATCAAGTGGCCAAGGATATCAAACTCCCTTAGGAGGGACAAATCCCATATCTATCACTCACCCCTCAAAAGCCCCATGTGTCAAAGCCACCCAATCATCACCTTTATAACAATCCATGTTTCAGGATTGCGTTTGATGATGTCAAAGTGTACCCAACGACATGTGTTGAGTGTAGTGATTTTAGGTCTAAGAATCACACTCACCACCATCACTGTGAGAGCTGACTGTGACTACCAAGTCATGGTTCCATGTGTCACTCTCACGGTGGGTCTGTCCGATACCTTGTTCTCTAACAAGTACCTATGTGCTTGGTTTGATATCACCATATCATGACTAATGAGATTCTGTCATCAACCAACACACAATCTAGTCTTTAGTGTTATTGATGTCTATGGTTATTTCCACAATAACAACCGACTAGGGAATAAACAAGAAAGAATACTCTTAGCATTCGTATGATCTCATCGTTTAGGTCCTCAACCCAAAAGCATACGTCATCGAGTAAAACAATCTTTAGACATCTATCATGTTACACCATCATCTCAGAAACAGTTTAAACATATAGATTGGAAATTTCCTTTATTATTATTCAAATCATTTACAAAGTATCCCATTACAATCATCATATGACTTGCTCTATGGGCATACATACCAACAGTCAGTGCATTGGTTGACCCAAACAACATAACCACAAACTCCTAGTGACCATACCTAGTCCTAAAAGTAGTCTTAGGTATGACATCCACCTTGGTCCTCATATGGTGATATCCTAATCTCTGATCTATCATGGAGAACATTGTAGCATCTCTCAACTAATCAAATAGATCATCAATCCTCGGCAACAGGTACTTGTTCTTCAATGCAACCTCGTTCAACTATCGATAATCTATGCATAACATAATGTAACCATCCTTCTTCTTTACAAACAACATAGGAGCACCCCAAGGGGAAGTGCTCAGTCTGATGAAACCCTTATCCAGCAACTCTTACAACTGTTTCTTCAACTCCTGCAGCTTTGTTGGTGTCATCTTGCATGGTGACTGGGCTATGAGTTATGTTTTAGGAATAAGATTGACCTCAAAATCAATCTTTCTAGGAGGGGGACACCAAGAAACTCTTCAGAAAAGACATCCTCAAACTTTCACACAACGGGAAACTCTTGGATGCTAGGACTCCTCCTCTTGGTATCCACAACACATGCCAAGAAAGCCTAACACCCTTATCTAATCAACCCCTCTACTACCACCTCTAACACCAAACACGTAGGAAGAATCTTCCTATGTCCTTAGAAGACCCACAAAACATCTTCATCACAGAATGTCACCACCTTGGAACTACAATCAAAAACAACGTGGTACTTCTCCAAGGTATCCATCCCTAGGACCACATTGAATGCAAGCATATCAAGTGGCATTAGATCCACTTGAATGTTTCACCCAGAGAAAGAAAGAACTCAAGATGGACACACCTCCCACAATTTAGCAGAACCAACAAGAGGGTTCTCAAGAAAAATGCTATCAGATAACAACTATTTATCATCTCTCTGATGATAAAAGAGTGTGTCACATCTGGATCAAACAAAATGGATATAAAAGAAGAAGTAGACAAATCAGAATGAAAAAGTTCCATATGACCTATCGTGACCCATGGATTGACCACTTCCTCCGGTTGACTCATGGAGTAGCTTTGATTTTTTGTTTGTTGTTGTCCATGTCCTCTGCTAGTCTGTCCAAAGGATCCTTCCTGTGATGCCTGACCACATCCCCTACCACAACAACTGTTGAATTGTTGTTTTTGTTGCGAACCTCACTGATTCTAGCTCGGCTATTGTGTCACTTACTCATCCTTTATAGGGCATATCCACTTAAGATGCCCTACTTGTACACACTTATGGCAAGTCCATGATTCATATTGTATCCCAAAGGGCCCTATCACCGATACAGATTTTGTACTGCATGCTCCTATAGGAGAAAAGTTACGACCTCAATCCTTACTCGGGGACCACTGTGACCATACTTGTGGTCTCGGCTCAGAAAAATTTGATCTCTGTTGTGACTGTGGTGATAAGAATCTTGGCTTCCTACAACCACTAGATGATTGACCTTGAAATTGAGTCGACTTGTTCTTAGAATTGGCTTCACACTTCTCGATAGTAGACCTCTCAATCCTCCTCATAGACTCCACAAAGGTAGAGAACCTCTCTCTTTTCTCCAAAGTAGACTTTGTCGTAGCCAATTCCGTGCTGAGACCCTTTCTCAAACCTCTGAATCCTCTCCTTCTCTTTCGCTTCCATATGAGGACATAACCTCAAAAGATCCATAAACTTCACCTCATACTCATTGACGGGCATCAAACCCTGACTCAACTTATCAAGCTATGTGTCTTTTTGTTTTGATACGTATCTGAGAAGTAATGACTCACAAACTCCCACCAAAACTCTTCCCAATTCACAACTACTCCTGGTCTCTTCTCCTCTTCTATGGCCCACCAGTGACCAACACTACCCTTCAATAGGTAAACATCATGCTTCACCTTGTCCTCTTCATGGATGTTTAAGATCTTAAACACCTTCTCAAGCTCAGTCAACCACATGTTAGCACCATCCGGGTCCACTGTACATGCATACTCGATAGCTCCAACACATCTCAACCTCTCAAATGTCTTCCTAAAACCCTGAGATTTCACATTAAGGCTCCTATTGGTTTGGTGTAAGTCATGAGTTCTGTGGAACTCATTTTCTGGGAACTCTAGTTCAATTTTTAGAACTTAAGTTCCATTCACTTCCATGTGATTGGTTTGTTGTAAGTGTAAATATGGAACTCATTAAAGTTTTTGTTAATTTTTAGTGTATAATACAAATAGTGAGGAGGGAAAAGGCATAAAAAAAGGAATCATATCAGTAAAACATCATAATATTCTTAAATTATAATAACCATAATAAGTGGTTATGGTGCAGATGTTGCTCCTTTAAAAATATTTTATTATAATATAATTATAATCTTAATAAAAATATTACGAAAATCACATCACAATATTTTTATTTCATTATGTTTATACAAAGTATTGTTAAAATATCCACATTTTATGTGCTTGTAAATATATTTTTTGGTTCATCATTATTTAACGCAATGTAGAATATTAATTTTTTCATTATTTCTGTAGGAAAGTTTTACTATATTATTCATGCATGGTTACAGTTAATTATCAATTTTCACATCACATTATTTAAACATGAAGAATACAAATATATTACGTAAATCACATTGTTTTCACATAGTATGGTGTTTTTTTTTTATTTTGTAGATTGCACTGATAATGGTGGTTATAGTGTTAAATATTTTACTTAGTGTGATGTATGACATTTTATCATATTATGTTGTGGTTTTATAACAATGAACTATATCCTCACCATTAATATTTCTAGTCATAAATATTTTACATGTGTCACTTATAACGAATGAAGAAAAGAAATGTTGTTAGTTGTCCTAAAACTCGTTTTCTGCTCTTTTTAAGAGGGAACTCATGAACTGTGTTTTGTATGTAAGTATGTAACTCCCCAGAAGTCACGAAACTCAAGTTCCAACACTTACTCACCATTAATATTTCTAGTCATAAATATTTTACACGTGTCACTTATAACGAATGAAGAAAAGAAGTGTTGTTAGTTGTCCCGAAACTCATTTTCCACTCTTTTTAAGAGGGAACTCAGGAACTGTGTTTTGTATGTAAGTCTGTAACTCCCCGGAAGTCACAAAACTCAAGTTCCAACACTTACTTTAAACCAATCATGAAAAACTTCTCAAGGAACTCCAGTTCATGTGTTTTCTGGACCAGTTACGACAAACTAATCAGAGCCTTAGGGACAACTGCCCTAGCTTGAGGTATGGGTGCCCTATCTTCTAAGTGCATAATTGTCACCATAAGTTGTCCAAACATGGACTAGAAAGCATGATTGTCCATGGTTGTAGGGTCGAATTGAGGCATCGTGGGTTGTTCTAGCCCTGTCACCGACACTCTACGATCATGTGCTAACCTCCTACCACCACCTCCTGACGCATGTAGCTACTCTTTGCATGTTCTTCACATTCTCCAGACATATTTGTATATGCATAAGCTATGATCATATATGTTATATTATGTAAGAACAGACACAAACCTAAGTAATATGTCCTTATAGACCTAGTGAACCTAAAACTCTGATACCAACCAAACGGTGACTCCCCATCATGGTAAATGGTATTATTCATAAACAACACATGATTAACTGCTAACTAACCATACATCCAGAAAACAAGGTACATCAAAATCAATTTAAACATTACCATCATGTTCAGAAATATTTACATAAAGGCCCGCCAATTTGCATATCAACACATACCATATCAGGTATCTACATGTATGTTCAGTGGCTGAGGCCAAAACCTATATACAAAACATTTGTTCCACATTTACATGCCATATACAACCAGCAACACACGGACAAAAACTCAAGTCGATGTACATATCATCTACAAAACATCCCTTGCTCGAACCAGAGAGTACTAGGATGACTCTAGGATACACTAACTACTAGCCAACCTTTTGCTTCTACTTCTCTTTAGGTTGCTCTTCCTCACCACCACAATCCTGACGATGTTGCTGATGATCACCTAAAAGGATGTGGTGACCCACAAGGTGAGACCAAAGTCCCAATGAGAGATATAACTCTCATGAGTGGTTATTGATTACAACATGTTATGTTATTAAACAAGTTAAGCAGGATAAACATATTGAGCAAGTTAAACAGATAGGCATCTCAACTGGCATAATTCATTGGTATATGAAGGAATAGATAAGACTATCATTTACTTAATAGTTCACTTATCCTACTGCATTATATAACAAATAAGAAGTATAAGAAACATGGCAAGGATTATCAACCAATATGAATCATGTTTAACCCTAAGAAAATAAGCTACACGGCTGGATTAGTTCTTTTATTAAATCTTGGGGAGTTTGCGTTTTACCACTCAGACTCCAACTAACCATTACTAAGTCAAAATTAGATTCGTACAAGATCTAGGAGAGCCAGAATCCAAAGATCTCATCTATAAGGTCCCTAACCCACGTTTTGGGATAACCATGTTTGTTTTTCCTAAGTATGTTGCTTATCACATTGCTCTAATCATATGAGATGTAATTAGGGCATGTTGGAAGCTTAAAGTTTCTTGTTTGAGCTTGTTTGGATGATGCTTGTGTTTTGTGGTGAGGTTTTGGTGCAATTTGCAATTCACCCAGAGTAGGGATTGATGTGCAAGTTTGCCACCTCTTGAGTGTTCCTTCTCTCTATTGGCATCATCTAGAGGAGAGAGAGATGGGCACCTTGTTTGGTCTTGGTTGTGTGGTGACATCCTTGGTGATGTTTTAGACACATGTGTGAGGTGTGTCTTGCACCTAGATATGTTGTCTCGGGTTAGAGAGCCTTAGAGGGACTGTGTATCGATTTGTGAGTGTGTAGGGTTGAGCCTTATCAGTTTGTGAGTGTGAAGGGTTGAGCTGTATTGGTTTGTGAGTGTGTAGGGTTGTACCCTATCGGTTTGTGGGGTGTGTAGGGTTGTGCTCTATCGGTTTATGGATGTGTGGAGATATGATATTGGGCATGACCTTGGTAGGAAACCAATAGGGTGAGACCTAGCCTTGACCTTTATCACCATGTCTTGCATGATGTTGTGCATGTGGCTCCTTTTCATGGACAAGTGGGACCTAAGTTCCTAAGGTGATGACACCTCTTCCATTATCTCTCTCTCATCCCTCTTGTATATAATCCTCTCTCTCCATGCAAGAGGATCCTTTTGGCCATCTTTTCTTTCTCTCCTTCTTGGTGGACGACCTTGAGAATCCTAAGGAGCTAGAGATTCTCTCTTGGAGCTTGGTGGACGAGTTCCAAGTTGTGGAGTTCCTTGATCATTCTTCATCTTCTACCTTGGTAAGCTATGTCTCCTAGTTTTCACTCTTTCTTCTTCTTCTTGGCCATGGACCTTGGATACCTTCTTTCCATCTTGAGCCATCTTAACATTGGTCTCATCTTCTTCCTTGGAGGTGTAGTGGTGACCCAGTTGGTAGACCATATTCTACCTTGGGCTCATGAGCTTGACCTTGGAAGCTTGGATCTTGGTGGTGATCTTTGAGGCGTGTTATATAACTCTTAACCTCCTTTGTTATTTTCACTCTTCATATTCTTATGTTTCTTCTTAACCCTTGGGTGGTGTTGACCGTCACACTCCCAAGAAGTGGTAAAGTAATACACCATTAGTAGGTTATCCCTTGTGCCTTTCATAGTGGTAGTCGACATGCTGTGATGATGACAAGTCGACACCCTATGGAAAGTACTAACTGATACCTTGTGATGGCATTTATGTTACCTCATGTTAATGATAAGAGTGCGGCTATGGGACGTAACTCAGTTTCACTAGCGTCATGACCTGTACCAAGGTGGGCTAGATTTGTAAAACTAGACTATATGTCACTGATAGCAGTCTGACTGATGATGTCACTACATGTTCACTCATACTGAGCAAGGGGGTGAGGTCATGGATTTCGGCTCTTCCATTAGACCTTGTATGGCACCGATTTTGACTTAGCAGTGGTTGGCTGGATTTGGGTGGTACAGCTCAAATCCTTGGGGCATCATAAAATACATAAACAGTCATGTAGTATACTTTTATAGGATCAAGCATAGAAACATTGGATGAGGCCTTGCATGATTTTGTATAGTAGAGTTGGAAGAAAATACACGTTCTTCATATTCCTTTTATAATGTTAAGATGTTTCATAATCAGATAGTAACTTTCCATCATGTTAGTAATGATTACCTGCTTCTTTTAATTGTACTTTACTGCTGCTTTAATTATCACATATGTGATTATAATAGAGTTGGTGGAGAGTTATATCTCCTGCTGAGATTTGGAATCTCATCCCGTGGGTTTACCACATCCTTTTAGGTGGACGTACACGAAGAGGTAGAGATCGTGCAACAGAGGTTGAGGAGCATCAAGAGAGACAGAAGCTAACAAGGTTGGAAGTGCTACAGGATGACTGTTGTTGTTAGAGTCCTCGAGTCGTCCCTATACACTCGGGTCTTTGAGGATGTTTTGTGAACGTGCTTTCAATATGTGGTTGGCTTGTGTGCCCTTTTGTATAAAGCTATAGTGGATGTATGTATATATGTTCTGGAACAAGTTTCCTTATAATAGGTTGGTGGCACATATAGTAAATGCTTTGAGCATGAAAGGACTCATGTGTAAAGGCTTTTGTTGCTTGACAGTTTTATGAAAATGATTATAATTTTTAGTATTTTCCAGTAATCTTTTTGTTAATCTTTTCCGCAATTTTGTTTTGAGTAATCTCGCTTTTGTGGTGTGGGGCATTACAATCAGGTTAGTATCAGAGCTTTAGGTTTGCTGAGTTTATAGGGACCTAGGACTAGGGTTTGTATTTGTTCTTGTGTCCTCTAGTCTATCTTATAGTGACTTGTGATGTACTAAAGAAGAAGAGAAAGCTTCAAGATGTCTGGAGAGCATGAAGAATGCTGTCGAGAGAAGTACTGTTGTACCAGGTGGTGGTTCAAAGAACCAATAATGAGAAGATCGGGTTCCTGAAGTCCCCCAATTTGACCCAGCCATGATTGAAAATCCTACCTTTCATCTCTTTTTGGGTAGTTTATGGCTACTATGACTCATATGGCAGATAGGATGCATGCACCTCAGCCTAAGGCACTGGTTCCCCGTGATGAATCTTTAGGTACTAAGAAAAATTTTGAGCAGCTACACCATGTTGGGGTGGTGGAGTATGCTGGAAAGGCTGATCTGGCATATGCGGATCTGTGGCTTACCAAGCTTGAGAAAGCCTTTAAGATCCTTAGTATCCCTGAAGCAGATAAGGTGAAGCATGTAGTGTACCTTCTAAAGTGGATTCCTAGCCATTAGTGGGCCATAGAAGAGGAGAAGAGGCCAAGTTGTGATCAATTGGGAGGAGTTCTGATGTGAGTTTGTTAGTTGGTGCTTTCCTTAGACGTACCTTGACGAGAAGATCAGCCAGCTTGATAGGATTCAATAGGGATCCCTGATGATTAATGAGTATGAAGCAATGTTTATGGAGTTACTAAGGTTCTGTCCTCATATAGATGCCATGGAGGATGAGTGGATTCATCATTTTAAGAAGGGGTTGAATGTTGAGTTGTCTACCCCGACAGCTGCTTTGGAGAATCGAGAAAGGTTTTTCATATTTGTGGAGTCTGTTTGAAGGATAGAATGATCTGTAAAGGAGAAACAAGAGGCTGGCACCAAGAAGAGGTTTGCATAGTCCCAGGGGCAGTCGGTAGCAATCTTTAAGAATTCGATGTTTTCTGCATTGCCAACACAACAGAGGTTTAGTGCTCTGACACAGTGGCCACCTAGTAAGGGCAAAGGCCATATACTTTCACCTACTAGAGGTTATGGGACTGTGTCAACATCAGTGATGGGGCTATCTAGATTGTAGTATGAGATTGAGCTTGCCACAAGTGTGGGTAGATAGGACATCTGATGCAGGAGTGTCTGGTGAGAGATGACGAGGTGACCCAACAACCGAGGCAAAGCTAGAAGAGCTCGTAGAGACAACAAAACAACAATACAGGAGTATGAGGACATGGCCAAGCTTCATAGGTCGGATCATCTACTCAGGGAAGTAGAGGACGGGGGAGACAATAGGCAATGACTAGATTCTTATGAGTCATCCAGAGGCAGTGGTCAACCCCCCGAGTGGTGACAAATCAAATGGATTTATTTCATTTTGATTTGTCTTCTTCTTGCTTTGTATCTATTTTGGTTGACCTGAGTGCAACACACTCTTTATCGCTCGTGAAGTGCTTAGCAATTTTCTTTTGCTTTAGTCGTAAGAAGAATAGCTTGTTGTTAGTGATGAATGCATATTCATCATGAAATTCAATCACCATCTTGGGCCCAATTCAACTCAATTCATTCAATTTCATCTCCTAAATCTCACAATTTGCAAAATTACTTAATTGGTTCAATCATCAAGATTATTAACTAAATTTATATTGATTTCATGCACGACATGATGAGGTTCAACCATCAACTGAAACTGCCTTCACCCAAGATCCTCTCTACGATCTTGACCAAACAATCTCGACCAATCGATCCAAACAGTCTTGACCTATCGGTCTCAAACCAAACGGTTTGCCCATTCGGTCTTGCCCCAAAATCGTGCATCCCCTGACGACTTCTGATCGAGAATCAACGACACATATGTGTCCAACCATGTGGTTTTTCCCTAGCACTTGGAGCCATCGGTCTTAAGCCTTTAACGGTTTGCACCTCTACCCTTCTCACAGTTTCAAGACTGTGAGAAATCTCACGATCTCAAGACCGCGTGAGCGACAGAGGAACTCAAAATCATATGGGTCTGATTGGTCTATCCCTTTCATCGTCTCCACCCACAGTGCCGTCTTCCTTCCTTGCGACCACCTGCAACGCCACCTGCTCTTCGCGTTCAAGTCCGCCTACTTCCTGCATCAACAACCACGTCCCTCGCTCCGTCATCTCCCCCTCCTCCATTAATCTACAACACCCACGACAGTGCTGCCTTCCTCCGCCTCAAGTCCTCGTGCGCCACCTTCATCACCTGCAACGACGACTCTGACCACCACCGCAAGCATCTCTGGTTCCAACTGCAAATCCAGTGCAGCCACCATAGCGGTCTGGATTAGTGGACCGTCCTAACGGTCCCTTGCTGCCCGCTGTCTCCGCCCTAGTGACCTGTCTGATCGGTCTTCCCAAGACCGTTTGGAAGACAAGACCTGACCTCTGCCATCGCTGTGCAGTTCAAGACCGAGAGGCAGGAGAGACCGCATGACGGCAAGACCACATGGGTGTCTGATCCCCAAACCACGAGAGACCTTTCAGTCTTCAAATCGTTAAGAGACCTATCGATCTCGGGAACGTTAGGCCAGTAGAAAATGAAGACCGGTTGGAAGCCTTTGATCTGCAAGACCGTTAAGGCATCAAATCGTGAAGAGCATGACACTGAGACCAGTTGGAGGAGTACTGATAAGTCAAGACCATGAAGAACAATCATGCAAGACTGTTTAGATGTCAAGTGCGTGACCCAACAGACTGATAGAACTCCAAGAACATTTGTAAACCAAAACCGTTTGGGGCACCAAACCATTTGAAGTGAAGATCGTTTGGATGAAAGCAACAGAACGTGAAACAACACAAACCGTGTAGGCAAAGATCACAGTAGCCGAGACCATTAGGCAATGATCAGTCTCTAAAACCGATTGGAAGCCATCAGACTACAAGACCATTTGGATGACTTCACATGAAGATCATCAGGCAACGAGACCGTTTACCGGTTGGTACACAAAACCGACTGAGAAGTAAAGACCGTATGGAGGCAGAACTCCAAGACCGTTTGGTCATTGATCGATATGCAAAACCGGTAGCTGTAGACCGTTTGCTCCTCTAAAGCACAAGACCGTATGATCCTGAGACACCCAGGTCGTTTGGAGGAAAATATCTCAAGACCATTTGGGCAAAAGTCCTAAACCGTTAAAGCAAATTGAGAAAATTTCAACAGGGTCCAAAACATCAAGACCCCATACGAGCCTATAAATAGGACCAGCATGGTCCTCATTGGTGGCATCAGATCTAGGACGTCGAAAGGCTACCTGAACACAGGTTCGGTCACATACGCCATAGCCACTTCACCTGCCGCTATTGCTGTGATCGAGGAGACCGAGAAGAGAAGGAAGGAGGAGTGGGAAAGACTGCTCGGTCTATCTTGGCATCCCTTGTTCCTCGTCTAGATCTGTTCTGACACGACGTAGAAGACCGCATCACCTTCACCGAGCTGCGACTACCTTCGGCATCATGCTCATGGCGGAATCTTCCCTCTCCCTTGTTCTTCTTGTTTTTTGCATCATGAGCGAGTAGTTCCTTTTCGCTGGGGTGCGGGGACTAGCCCCGCTGCCCATGCAAGCATGTACTCATGTTAAACATTCCATGACAATGTATATAACTTTTCATTTCATTGTTAGTCGTTAATGTTTGTAGATTGGTTAACTGCTTGCTTTCATCATGTTTTTCCCTATGTTGTGAGAACTTCTATATGTAGGGTAGAATGTCGATTAATGAGGTTGACTCCCAAACTAGAAATAGAATGGGATTCCTTGAGGTTGTAAGTGTATGATCCGTGAGGGGACAATCCATCTAGCCTACGATGATGCTTCTGTGGCCTAAACATCCCTTAGGAAGGGCCACAACCTTAGTTGGATTTTGTATCTTCTTTATTAATTGTCGATGTTTGCTTATAGATTAATCACCTACTTTCTTGTCGATTAGCAATGTTGACTCCTTGATGAGAACTTCTCATAGGATTCCTTGAAGTCATAAGTGTATGAACCATGAGGGGATGAGCCATCTAGCCCATAGTGACGCTTATGTGTGCCTAACGCCTGTATAGGGGGCCCACAACTTCATTTGGATTTCTGTATCTTCAGAGCCGTAGGTGAGTGATCTGGATGGCGACGAGACATCTGATACCTAAGGTGATGCTTAAGCAAGCCTAATGCTCGTATGGGGGGTTTTGCAGCATCTCCATTTGGATGGTTATATCTTGCCTGGAGTTTGATGTTAGGATGTGTTTACATGTGTAGTGGTGGTGAAACCCGGGACCATCCCAACGATTCCATATCATTAATCTAGATCCTACTTTAATTCTGCTATTTACTTTCTTGAAATTAGTTTAATTAACCTCAAATGAACCAATCGTTCTAAATATTAGTCTTACTTGAGCTAGATTTGACTTACGACAATTCTTAAAAATGTTGTCTCTTGGGATTCAATCCTCAACTATACTGCGATAAGACCTGTCCGCTTGTGGGTGGTATTATTGCATAAGGCTTTGGTAAAGCTTGGGGATTTCAACACCGAGTGAATTTGTTAGTGCGGTAATATTCCACGTCAAATTCTGGAGTTGTTGCCGGGGACAATGAAACTAGTTGAGTCAAATCTAGTTCTTTTGAGGCTAAATTAGGTCTTTGCTTTTTCTTTTGATAAAATTGATCATCTACTTGAATTTCACTCTACTCCATCAATCTTACTTCAGATATTTTCAATTTTAGGAACCACCAAAGACTAGTGTATGCATCGTTTGAACAACCCCAGACTCTCTGCTAGCTTTAACCCTGAGATAGACCTAACTTTTCATCGTTAGAACAGAGAAAACCGAGCAAGAATGGCTCAAGAGGAGGAAATAGCCTGAAGGGTAGCTCAAGCCCTTAATACACAAAGAGAAAGGTTCATGCAAGAAGCCAGAGCTACGGTTCAAGAAGAAATACAAGCAGCACAAGCAACAACACAAGCAGTAGAACTGCAAAAGGACCTTAGGGAATTCTCAATCCCTAAAGCTGCTGACGTACATCACCCAGTGCAACCACCTCCCATAAACGCCCCAAACTTTGAGATAAGGGCACATTGGATCACATTGCTTCAAAACAGCCCATTCTATGGTAAACAAGGCGAAGATAGTCAAGAACATCTTCTGAGGTTTATCGATCTATGTGATTTGACAAAGCAAAATGGAGTCTCAAACGATGCTATTCGACTTCGTCTCTTCAAGCATTCTCTTGCTGATAGAGCTATAAGTTGGTATAACTCCCTGCAATGTGAACCCATCACTACTTGGGAATAACTCCAAAATGTTATACTGGAAAAATTCTACCCTCCTTCTCTCACCTATGAAATTAGGGGTCAAATAACAATGTTCACTCAAGCCCCTGGAGAAACCCTTGTTGAAGCATGGGAAAGATATAAAGATCTTCTACGTAAGTGTCCACATCATGGAATCCCTAAGAATTAGCTTATTGAAATCTTCTATAGGGGTGTGGATGATGATATCAAGAGGTTTTTAGACTCCTCATCTGGAGGAAACTTCATGCGACAAAGTTACGATAGCGCATGGAGGGTTGTCACCCTTGGAGCTGAAAATCAAGCTAATTGGGGTAGATCTGTAGGCAAAGGAGTGTTGAAGGTAGCTATGGCTGAAGTTATTCCTGAATACAAGTCAATCACTAAAACCCTCAAACTCCTAGTTGCCAAGCAAGACCATATTGAATCATCCCTTACTGGATTTGGAAGAGGACGTTCACCCCCTCAACAACAAGAACAGATCAAGTCAGCTTCACTATTCTTTGAAGCATGTAAAGGGACTGATCATTCCACTTTAGCATGTAATGTTCTCTACGATGTCATTCTAAGCAACGCTTATGGCCAAGGAGATAATAGTCAAATGGAAAATCTTAATGCGGTCAACACCATCCCTGGTCAAGGATATTACAACCCAAATCAGAATAGGAACCATCCTAGTTTTCAATATGGAAATCCTTCAGCAGAGGAAAACTCATGACAACTTGGTTCAAATAATCAACAATGAGGCCCACGAGGATTCCAGTACAACCAACAACAAAATTTCGGAAATCAAGAAAACTTTAGGGATAATTTTTAGAACAGGAACTTCAACAACTATCAGAATAATTCTCAGTTCTAGAATCCCAACCAAGTACCTTACCAGAACCAAAAACAAGGGCAACAAGCCTGTCCCATCTCACTTGATGACAAATTAACAACCATTGAGAAGATGCTTCAGTCGCAGCAAACTATGATAGATAACCAGCAAGCCCATCAGAATGCTATTGAATCTCAACTAGCTCAACTTGCAGCTAGCATGAAGCCACCTGCTGGAGCCTTTGCTGGCCAAACTGAGAACAATCCTAAACACCCTGAGCAACTAAAGGTTGTCACCACCAGGTCTGGAAAAGACTATTATGATCCTCCTATCAAGACACCTGTGGTTATTACAGACGAGGATGAACCTATGATTGTCCAAGACTCAACAACACCTGAGTCTCAACCAAAAGAACTAGTGACTGCTGATAAGACAGATGATGAAAGTTCTGAAAAACCCGCTATAGAAGAGGAGGAAGCAACACCAGAATATGATATCCCTGTATACAAGCCTCGTATACCTTTTCCAGCTCATCTAAGGAAAACGAAGCTTGATACCTGATTCAACAAGTTCAAAGAAGCTATGAAAAAGCTTCATGTTGATATTCCCTTTTTAGATGCTCTGGCTGAGATACCAGCCTAGACGAAGTACTTGAAGTCACTTCTAACAAGAAAATATATAACTGAGGAATATGAGATAGTAAAGTTAGCGACAACCACTTCAGACATCATCCAGAGTAAGATGCCAAAGAAACAGAAAGATCCAAGATCTTTTGGAATCTCTTGCCATATCGGTGATTCTTCATGTAAGAAGGGATTGGCAGATCTTGGTGCTAGCATTTCCATCATGCCACTTAGCCCCTGTAAAAGGCTAGGGTTTGCTGAACTACTCCCAATCGGCATGGCCATACAACTTGCAGATAACACTATGACTCTACCCTTAGGAATCATTGAGGATGTCCCTGTCAAGGTTGGCAAAGATTCATATGTCCCCTGCGACTTTGTCATCATGGACATAAAGGAAGACATTAGATACCCTCTCATCTTTGGACGTCCATTCCTCGCCACTGCAAGAGTTCTAATTGACGTTGAAGTAGGAACTTTGCAACTCAGACTAGGTAAAGAAACCCTAGAGTTCAAAGTTTTTGAAAGTATGCGAAGACCAAGTATGCAAGAAGAAGTCAACCTGATCGAGTGCATTGAGCAGATGTCACTTCTCATGCAAGAGGATTATGAACTAGAAGATCCCTTAGTAGTGGCCCTAACTAATCCAAATGTAGCTAGTTCAGTTTACAAACAAGTTAAAAGTTGTGTTCTCGACCTCGATACTGCTAAAGAAGATCTCGAGGCCAAAATTGAAGAACTCAAAGCTGTGGATGTTACTGAAGAACCATATGAAAAACCACAAGCTATTGAAATGAAACCCCTACATGAGAGATTGAAGTATGTGTTTCTAGATGACCTCAAGATCTGCCTAGTCATCATAAATTCTGATCTAATGGCAGAATAAGAAGATAAACTCTTGACGAAATTAAAGGAAAGAAGAAAAGCCATAGGTTATAAGATGAGTGATCTCACTGGGGTCAGTCAAGCACTGTGCATGCACAAAATCCCCATGACGGATGATTACAAGCCAACCATTGAACACCAAAGGAAACTCAATCCAAATATGAAAGAAGTTGTCCGCCTTGAAGTTATAAGGTTGCTCAAGACAGGTACTGTCTATCCAATCTACGATTCACCATGGGTAAGCCCCGTGCATGTTGTCCCAAAGAAAGGTGGAATTACTTTGATTCGAAATGAAAATAATGAACTCATCCCCACTCGAACAGTCACAAGGTGGATGATGTGTATTGATGATAAGAAGTTGAACAAGGCGACTCGAAAGGATCATTTCCCAATGCCTTTTCTTGACCAAGTCCTAGAAAGGTTGTCTCACCAAGAGTATTTCTATTATCTTGATGGTTACTCTAGATTCTATCAAATACCTATACATCCAGATGACCAAGAGAAAACAACCTTTACTTTCCCATTTGGAACATATGCCTTCAGAAGGATGCTGTTCAGACTCTGCAATGCACCTACAACTTTCCAACGTTGCATGGCAGCTATATTCGCTGGTCTAACTGAGACTATCATGGAAGTTTTTATGGATGATTTTTTATATATGGAGATTCATACGACTCATGCCTAAAGCACCTCTCCCTTGTCCTTAAACGGTGTGAAGAAGCACATCTTGTGTTGAATTGGGAGAAGTGTCACTTTATGGTGAAGGAAGGCATTGTCCTTGGTCATAGAGTCAGCAATCGAGGAATCAAAGTAGATAGAGAAAAAATCAAAGTAATTTCCAAACTCACTGTTATGACAAATGTAAGAGAAGTTCGTGCATTCCTAGGTTATGCAGGATTTTACAGATGATTCATAAAGGATTTCTCTAAGATAACCAATCCGATGACAAATTTGTTACTAAAGGACGCTGAGTTCCATTTTGACGAAGAATGTGTCAAAAGTTTTAAAAACCTGAAACATGCCCTTACAACAAAACCCATCATTAGAGCTCCCGATTGGGATCACCCATTTGAAATTATGTGTGATGCCAGTGATTATGCTGTGGGTGCTGTCTTAAGCCAATGTATAGAAAAGAAACATTATGTGATCTACTATGCATTGAAGACCCTCGATGAAGCTCAGAGGAATTATGCAACTACCAAGAAAGAACTTCTTGCAGTCATGTATGCCTTTGACAAGTTCAGATCCTACCTCATTGGCCTAAAAGTCATTGTCTGCACAGATCATGCAGCTATCTATTACCTCCTAGCGAAGAAAGACACTAAATCCATGTTAATTAGATGGATTCTCCTATTGCAAGAATTTGATCTAGAGATAAGAGATAAAAAGGGTACAGAGAATGTTGTAGCAGACCACCTAAGTCTCATCCACACTCTGGAAATCGAGAAGATCCCGATCAACGATTCTCTTCCGGATGACTAACTAATGAAAGTTTCATAAGATACCCCTTGGTACTCGGACTATGTGAACTATCTCTCCGCCGACGTTATCCATCATGAATGCACTGGGAATGCACTGAAGAAGTTCGTGCACGATGTGAAACAGTATCACTGGGATGAGCCGTACCTATTAAAACTCTGTGCTGATGGTCTCTACAGACGTTGTATCACCGAGGAAGAAGCACAACTTATTTTAGAACAATGTCATTCAGGACCAGTTGGAGGCCATATGAGTGCTAAGAAAACTGCTATAAAAGTTTTGCAATGTGGTTTCTTTTGGCCAATTATATCCAAAGACTCCTACAACTTTGTTCTATCATGTGACAAATGTCAAAGAACGGGTAACATTACGAATACAGATGAAATGCCACTTAATCTGTGCCAAGAAGTTGAAATTTTTCATGTTTGGGGTGTGGACAACATGGGTCCATTCCCATCTTCTCATGGATTTTCTTACATCCTAGTTGCGGTTGATTACGTCTCAAAATGGGTTGAAGCCATACCAATCATCTCTAGAAATTCCAAACCCATCATCAAGATGTTCAAAGATATTATTTTCCCCCGTTTCGGAGTCCCACACACTGTGATATCTGACGGAGGATCTCATTTCCTGGAAAGAAGCTTTGAAGCATTGCTGAGCAAATATGGTGTAACACACAAGGTAACCTCACCCTACCATCCACAAACAAGTGGATAGGTAGAGGTTTCTAACCGTAAACTCAAAGCTATCTTGGAAAAGATAGTAGGCCACAACCGAAAGGATTGGTTAGTGAAAATCAATGATGCATTGTGGGCCTACCGAACTACTTTTAAGACTCCTTTGGGAACTACACCATTTCGGTTAATATATGGGAAGTCATGCCACCTGCCTATAGAACTTGAACACAAAGCATGGTGGGCAATCAAACAATTGAATTTTGATATGAAGAAAGCTGGACAAGCCAGGATTCTGCAACTTCAAGAGCTTGATGAACTCAGGATGACAACTTATGAGAATGCATGAATCTACAAAGAACGCACGAAGCTTTGGCACGATGGTCATATGAAAAGAAAGGACATACAAGTGGGAGACGAAGTTCTATTGTTCAACTCAAGAGTGAAGTTATTCCCAGGAAAACTCCGTTCTCGCTGGTCTGGACCTTACATTGTCAAGAGCATCTCCCCACATGGTGCTTTCTCTTTATGGAGTGAAAAGTTAGGCAAATTTGTAGCTAATGGTAAACACTTGAAGAGATATTTCACCTCAACCGACACAGGCACCGAAGCAATGTTGGAACTCACCAATCCAACAGATCCACCGTAAAGTTGAAGGAATCAAGTCGAGCCATCGACATAAAACAAAGGCACTTGTCGGGAGGCAACCTGATCAATAAGTTTGTTTTTACTTTTAACTTTTGAATTATAAATTTTTTTCTTAGATAATTTTGCACTAAAATAAAAATCACATTGAAAGATGCTATCTTAAGTTCTAATTAGTCCTCATTTTTGAAATTTTAAGATGGAGGACGCACACTGATTGGAACGCAACCACATTTGATGGTCCAAATGGCATGAATTTTCCCCTCCATCTCAGATTTAGAGTTTGCTTGGGACGAGCAGATTTCTAAGTTTGGGGTGGAGGGTGGGTGGTACATATTTCACTTTCCACCTACACCCATCTATTTCAGACTTAAGAATTTCATCGTTGCTTTGACCAAAATTTTCAAATAATTTTTTTTAAAGTTTCCAAAGAAATTGAACAGATATTGGATGAAGTTTTGACACCTATCATTTCTCTTCCTATGCATTTTGAATCATTACACCTCCCTTATTCGAAGCAGATCCTCAAAAGGACCCTTTTCTGAAAACTTGCCTTTTGATTGAAATCATCCTATGAAGCTTATGATTCCTAACATCATGATATTTATGCAAAAATGGTAAGTGTCTGTCGAACTGACAGGGATCAAACACGTCGTGCTTCCTAACCGACAAGTGGAACAATAACATGGAATCCCCACTGGATCCTCATCAAGTCATTATTTGAGCAGAGTATGATAAAGAGAATGACCTGGTGCACTGAATTGTAAATCAAGTTGTATTCTGATCTGAACTCTCTTCCACACTTCTTCTATCATCTTCGTACCCCTCCATTCATCAAAAAGAAACAAAATAGCCAAAATAGTTGCAAACCCTAAGTTCGGGGTGGCACGCCACTTCCCTCTACATTCTCTTCTTCCATACCCCTCGCAAATTAATAGGGGCGTACCACCAAGAAAAGATGCCAATGTGCACACAAAAAGAAAATGCAATCTCAAGTCGAATAGAGGAGATATTTGCACAAAAAATGCAATCAATGAAATTGCAATCATAAAATAAAAATCTCGAGTCGAACAGAGGAGAGATTTATTTCTTCCTTCCATACCACCTTTCACTCTCTTTTCTACCTAAAGACACAATGAATGCCTCTACTACCCTGAAAAACACCAGTGTCAGTTCAGATGCACACTTGTTGTTCTGCGGGTATCTCTGGACTCTTACAAAACTTTTTGACATGCTTGTTGTTGGAAAAAGTGAGGAGGAAGTGATGTTGGAAAACAAACTCAGGAATGAAGATATGGTAAGATGTGTTCAGTGGCCTCAGGAGGTTGAGATACTTAGTCATAATGAGTAGAAAGAAAACAATCATGATGTGAAGATGAGGCAACCACACAAGTTGAAAGTATTTATTTGGCGACTGTTTCGGATTTTGTGTTACTCGAGGACGAGCAATGTTTAAGTTCAGGGTGTTCTGATGAATGCATATTCATCATGAAATTCAATCACCATCTTGGGCCCAATTCAACTCAATTCATTCAATTTCATCTCCTAAATCTCACAATTTGCAAAATTGCTTAATTGGTTCAATCATCAAGATTATTAACTAAATTTATAATGATTTCATGCAGGACATGATGAGGTTCAACCATCAACTGAAACTACCTTCACCCAAGATCCTCTCTATGATCTCGACCAATCGATCCAAACGGTCTTGACCTATCAGTCTCAAACCAAACGGTTTGCCCATTCGGTCTCGCCCCAAAACTGTGCATCTCCTGACGACTTTCGATCGAGAATCAATGACACATATGTGTCCAACCATGCGGTTTTGCCCTAGCACTTGGAGCCATCGGTCTTAAGCCTTTAACGGTTTGCACCTCTACCATTCTCACAGTTTCAAGACCGTGAGAAATCTCACGATCTCAAGACCATGTGAGCGGCAGAGGAACTCAAAACCGTATGGGTCTGATCGGTCTTCCCCTTTCATCATCTCCACCCACAACACCATCTTCCTTCCTTGCGGCCACCTGCTCCTCGCGTTCCAGTACGCCTTCTGCCTGCATCAACAACCACATCCGTCACTTTGTTGTCTACCTCTCCTCCATTAATCTACAACACCCACGACAGTGCCACCTTCCTCCGCCTCAAGTCCTCGCGCACCACCTTCATCACATGCGGCAACGACTCTGACCACCACTGCAAGCATCTCTGGTTCCAACTGCAACTCCAGTGTAACCACCATAGTGGTCTGCATTAGCGGACCGTCCTAACGGTCCCTTGCTGCCTGCTGTCTCCACCCTAGCGATCTGTTTGATCAGTCTTCCCAAGACCGTTTGGAAGGCAAGACCTGACCTCCACCGCTGCTGTGCAATTCAAGACCGAGAGGCAGGCGAGACCGCATGACGGCAAGACCGCATGGGCGTATGATCCCCAAATCGCAAAAGACCTTTCGGTCTTTAGATCGTTAAGAGACCTATCAATCTCAGGAACATTAGGCCAGTAGAAAATGAAGACCGATTGGAAGCCTTTGATCTGCAAGACCGTTAAGGCATCAAACCATGAAGAGCATGACACCGAGACCAGTTGGAGGAGTACTAATAAGTCAAGACCGTGAAGAACGATCATGCAAGACCATTTGGACGTCAAGTGCATGACCCAGCAGACCGATAGAACTCCAAGAACGTTCGTAAACCAAAACCGTTTGGGGCACCAAACCATTTGAAGTGCAGATCATTTGGATGAAAGCAACAAAACGTGAAACAACGCAAAACGTGTAGACAGAGATCGTAGTAGCTGAGTCCGTTTGGTGGTGATCAGTCTATAAAACTGATTGGAAGCCGTTAAACTACAAGACCATTTGGATCACTTCACATGAAGATCGTCAGACAACAAGACCGTTTACCAGTTGGCACATGAGACCGATTGAGAAGTAAAGACTATATGGAGGCAGAACTCCAAGACCGTTTGGTCATTGATCGATCTGCAAAACCGGTTGCTGCAGACTATTTGCTCCTCTAAAGCACAAGGTCGTTTGAGCTTGAGACACCCAGACCGTTTGGAGGAAAATATCTCAAGACCATTTGGGTAAAAGTCCTCAAACCGTCAAAGCAAACTGAGAAAATTGCAACAGGGTCCAAAACGTCAAGACCCCATCTGAGCCTATAAATAGGACCAACATGGTCCTCATTGGTGGCATCAGATTCAGGACGCTGACAGGCTGCCTGAACACAGGTTCGGTCACATACATCCACGCCATAGCCACTTCACCTGCTGCTACTGTTGCGATCGAGGAGACCGAGAAGAGAAGGAAGGAGGTGTGGGAAAGACTGCCCGATCTGTCTTGGCATCCCTCGTTCCTCATCTAAATTTGCTCTGACACGACGTAGAAGACCGCATCACCTTCACCGAGCTGTGACTACCTTCTACATCATGCTCATGACAAAATCCTCCCTCTCCCTTGTTCTTCTTGTTTTTCACATCATGAGCGAGTAGTTCCTTTTCTCTGGGGTGCGGAGACTAGCCCCGCTGCCCATGCAAGCATGTACTCATGTTAAACATTCCATGGAAATGTATATAACTTTTCATTTCATTGTTAGTCATTAATGTTTGTAGATTGGTTACCTGCTTGCTTTCATCATGTTTTTCCCTATGTTGTGAGAACTTATATACATAGGGTAGAATGTTGATTAATGAGGTTGACTCCCATACTAGAAATAGAATGGGATTCCTTGAGGTCGTAAGTGTATGATCCATGAGGGGACGGGCCATCTGGCCTACGGTGATGCTTCTGTGGCCTAAACATCCCTCAAGGAGGGCCACAACCTTAGTTGGATTTCGTATCTTCTTTGTTAATCGTCGATGTCTGTTTGTAGATTAATCACCTGCTTGCTTGTTGATTAGCACGGTTGACTCCTTGACGAGAACTTCTGATAGGATTCCTTGAAGTCGCAAGTGTATGATCCGTGAGGGGACGAGCCATCTAGCCCATGATGACGCTTCTGTGTACCTAACGCCTATATAGGGGGCCGACAGCTTCATTTGGATTTCTATATCTTCAGAGTCATAGGTGAGTGATCCGGATGGTGATGAGACATCTGATACCTAAGGTGATGCTTACGCAAGCCTAACGCCCGTATGGGGGGTTTTTGCAGCAGCTCCAATTGGATGGTTATATCTTGTCTGGATGTTTGATGTTAGGATGTTTTTGCATGTGTAGTGGTGGTGAAACCTGGGACCATCCCAGTGATTCCATATCATTAATCTAGATCCTACTTTAATTATGCTATTTAATTTCTTGCAATTAGTTTAATTAACCTCAAATCAACCAATTGTTCTAAATATTAGTCTTACTTGAGCTAGATTCGACTAACGATGATTCTTTAAAATGTTGTCTCTTGGGATTCGATCCTCAACTATACTGCGATAAGACTCGTTCGCTTGCGGGTGGTATTATTGCACAAGGTTTTGGTAAAGCTCGGGGATTTCAACCTCGAGTGAATTTGTTAGTGCGATAATATTCTACGTCAGTTAGAAACCCCGTTAGTTGGTTCTGCAGTATTGTAGGATGTGTGTCCTTCCTATGTCCTCTCCTTTTTGGGACATAGCATTCAAGTGGATCACATACAACTTGATATGCATGGATTTGATGTAATCCTTGGAATGGATACCTTAAAGAAGTATAGGGTGGTCTTGGGTTGTAGTTCCAAGCATGTGACATTTACAGATGGTGGTAATATGTGGATCTTCTAAGGAGAATGGAAGATTCTTCTAACATGTCTGGTATCGGCCATGGTGGCGAGGAAGCTTATGAGACAGGGTTGCGAGGTGTTCTTGGCACATGTGATGGATACTAAGGTGAGGAGTCCTAGTATTTAGGAGGTGTAAGTTGTTAGGGAGTTTGAGGATGTGTTCCCTGAGGATTTTCTAGGTGTTCCCCCACCCCGAGAGATTGATTTTGATATCAATTTAGCCCCTATCATGCAACCGATAGCTCAGACACCATACAGGATGGCTCTGAAAGAGATAGTAGAATTGAAGAGATAATCACAAGAACTACTTGAAAAAGGTTTCATCAGGCCGAGTACATCACTGTGGGGTGCTCCAGTGTTGTCTGTGAAGACGAAAGATGGGTATATGAGGATGTGCATAGACTACAGATAGTTGAATAAGGTGACAATAAAGAATAAGTATCCCTATGAAGGATAGACGGCTTGTTTGATCAGTTGTGTGACACAATTAGCTCAGTTGTTAGAATATTGTGAAAAATATACAAATTCTCAAAAAAACATGTTGATAACTATGAAGTAATATAAATCACTATTTGGTTCTGAAATCTTTATGATATCATGTAATATGTATTACACTCGTATCATGAATAATACACATTATATAATGGATTAAAATTCTATAAACAAGTTAGTAACTCGATAAACTTGGGTGGAATCCATATGATGTCATATATGGTGATGTTTCCCAAAATCATTTAATTTGATTAATATGGCTGCTAAGGGCCTATAACCCTAAGCAAAATGCTGTAAATATGTTTATGATCAATAAATTATTCGATATTCAGTATAATCTCATATCAGTTGATGGTACATAGTTTATAGTTGATGGTAAGTAGTTTATAAGTCTGAGACAAGATGATGAATCTAATTCACATTATTTGATCATACATTTGAATGCATGAAGAGAAAAACCTAACTTTATTGATATATGTAATTTAAGGCTAATGTATATATTGGTTTTGGAATATAATGTTTTGCATATGAATGATATATATGAAATATGACATCGATGACCCAATACCAACATAATTAGACAAGTAATGATACATATATCCTAATGACAAAGACTAACTGAACTAAGCTTAACCCTAAAGATGAACATAAATAGGGTTAAGATGATGAGAATTTAATATTGGTATGTATGATCTTGTTGTGATTAGGGGTTGAACAAGGTTATAGTTGACTTGATGAATATATGATGCTCCTGATATCTCTTTTCAAAGTATGGTTTACCTCTTACTTGGCGTACTATATAGTATGGTTGTATTATATGTGTACAAAAGAGTTGGCATATGACATTGGATGAAATAACTATTCTTGCATGTTTTTTTTGATTTACGAGAGAAACACCCCCGTAGAAGCGTCACAATTGTGACCCCCCAGACAACGTAAACTCTCGGGGCATGAGAGGGTGTGGTCTGGTCACCCCCTTCCGCACCCAATCAAATTCGTGTTACTTTTCACAGAGCACCTTCGGCGTGATTCAAACCCGGGTCCTTCATCTGGACTTACCGAGCCGTAACCAGCCGAGCTACTGTGGTTGGACAACTATTCTTTCATGTTACCTTCTGTGATTTCCTATATCTATAGTTTTGAACACATGAAATATAATATGTTTGCAACATTATATTGAAGCACTTTAGTTGTTTGGTGGTAAAGTGATGGAAAGGAAAGTATTTCAACTCTTTGGTAGTGAAGTGCTCGAAAGTGATCCAACTTTTTGGTAGTAGATGACATTATAATGATCACACTCTTTTATAGTAGATCATAAGGCCTTCGTGAAGTCAACCTTTAGTGGTAAATGCATGCATGATATAATGGAAATGTGCTTAAAATATGTGTTCTCTTTTGCTAATAAACATCTTTGTTCAAGTATTCCTTTTGTTATATTTGTGTAGTACAACCAAGTTGTAGTTTTATCTTATTTCCAAGTCATAATATTAAAGAGGTATGTGTGTTACAACCCACATTGAGGTTAGTCAATACATACCTCGATTAGCATGGAGTACCTTGATTAGTGTTATGTATCTTGTTAAACATCATGGATAATCAAGATAACCTAAGATGTGAATCAATAGTCGAGATTGAATCACCTGAGGTAATTAATGATAATCACAGTGTTAATCGTTAAGTTAAGTAAGTGCTCAAGATGCGATTAGTGCGTTCATCAAGTCAGACACTCTAGTTAGGATGATTTCATACCTTAAGATTGTATATGATCTTGCACTTGAAAAGTTGCAAAAGAAATCATGTTATTTGGACCTCCGAGGCAATAGTTATGCCATTTTTATTTTCCTTGGACCTATAGTACAATGCTTCCAGTTTTTTACTTTTTATTCCTTTCTTTTCTTTTCTTTTCCTTCCACCCTTATCTTCTTCACGCGAACGACCTCTTGAGCAGGCGCCGACCTGCTCCCGATTTCAGCAGCAGCAAGGGGGAAAATAGGGGCGATTTCTTGAGCTCTCTAGCTCCGATCCACGACGCCCTGCCTCACCTTCTTCTTCCTCCTCCATTCCTTCCTCCACTCCACCCGCCTAGCCACCAGCAGCTCGCCCTAGCTGCTTGGGCGTCGGCCAGCAGCTGCAGCTGCGCGAGCCAGTGGCTGGGAGCCCTTCTGGGCGCAGCCAACAGCTCAATCCACCGCCTTGGAGGCCGACCTTGAGGTCCTGGCTTGCAACCACAGCCACGAGCAAGACAATCACCTAGCTAGGGGCGGCGCCCCCAACCAGAGCAGTAGCAACAACTGCTGTTTGGAGCAGCGGTAATGGCCA
Source organism: Alisma plantago-aquatica (assembly GCA_963693085.1). Lineage (NCBI taxonomy): Eukaryota > Viridiplantae > Streptophyta > Magnoliopsida > Alismatales > Alismataceae > Alisma > Alisma plantago-aquatica. The sequence continues at coordinate 1,010,274,193 of OY856413.1, forward strand.
GGAGGCCGTTTGGGTGCGAGCAGCAGCACCAAGGCTCTCGACTGAATGAGAGGTCCAAGCTAGGTATTGCAGCTTCCAGTCATGATTCGGCCATCAATCCAGCCATTTCCACTGTGCGTGAAACTGGTGTTGCAGTTGGTTCCTAAACAGAACAACCAAAGATAGGAGACAATCCAACAAATGTCGGAACCGGGACTCTGGACGCATTTCCGGATGAATTTACACATCCCGAATCATAAGATTTCACTCGCTATCTAAGATTTAACTCTGCAAATCCGAAAATTTTGGTAAATTACGCGTTTTTGGCTGATGGGTCGCCTGACTTTTTATTTCATAAATTGTTTCTTTATGCTTTAATATGATTTGGATTAGCATCTGATCAGTGTGGATTGGACTATAGTTTATCGGAACCTAAATTGCTAAGTGTGAATGTTGAAATTAGTAATACACGACCGATAACAGTTTGGGTATAAACCCAGACAATACAGATTTTATAAATTATCAGATGTACGATTTCAAAGAAAGTACGATAACATAAAAATATGCAATAAAATCCTAGTTGCATGCTTCCTGTTATGTTTATGTGAATTGGCACATTTCTCTTAGATATTACTAGAAATTCTCAAGTATTGTTAATAATTTGTGTTATGATACGTAAGTAACTCTTAATTGAGTTATGTGATGCACAAACCAGGATTAGGGTTAATGTGCACGTTCTTCGAGAAATTTTAGATAATTGATAGATGTTACAGATGATTTCTCATATGTGAAGTAATTACTCTTATCAGTGCAATAAGATGTTCAATTGCATGAATTCAGTATGTATGTGCCAAATTGACATGAGTTTGGGTTATTTATGAATTGTAAATCTGCCTGCATGCATGATATAAGGATTATTCAGTATTTACAATGATTTTGACTATACTGCTCTATCAGTTCTAGAATGATATCGTATTGTGATTTGAACTGCAATCAAATAGATGAGGTAACTGAAACCCCAAGAATAGGGTGTTGCCATGTGATAAGTGAATGATGTAACTGAAACCCTAAGGATAGGGTGTTCAATGAATCAAATATTTTGATACCAAAATTCTCAGTATGAGATGTGGTGATGCTTAACAGTTCAATTGCATGATTTTTGTGTATAAAGGCCAAATTGACATGCATTCTATTTATTTAAGAATTTTAGTTTGCTTGCATGTATAGTATGATGATTTCTCAGTATACTATAGTGTTTTGAATATACAACTCTGTCAAATTTAGAATGATATTCATGTCGTGTTGTAAAGTTCAAGTAAATAGACTCAGTACCATAGAGATACCAAAGTCCAGGACAAGTAAGAGAGAGATGCAATGTAGTAAGAGCTTTTCTAGAATAATAAAATGATAGACTTAGGTGCCCTGACACCGTAGAACCCCTTCGAGAGGTCTGCACCTTAGGGGTGAAACGATCAACCCTGGGGATACGCCCAGGTGGTCGGAGACTCGTGTCCAACACTTACTGAATGTCTCGGTGACACGAGGGATGAGAGGTAGGGTCCCGATCAACCCTGGGGATACGCCTAGGTGGTCGGAGACTCGAGGTAGTGTCCCGATCAACCCTGGGGATACGCCCAGGTGGTCGGAGACGTGTCCCGATCAACCCTGGGGATACACCCAGGTGGTCGGAGACTTAGAGACCCTCCGCCTGTGTACTCAGTTTAGAGGAAGAGTCCAGTTTACGACATCAAAAGGATGCCGAAGCCAGAGAGCCTGAGTTCCTGTAGCAGACCAGGACAACAGTCAGACTTAGCTATCCCGGGGTGTCGGCTAAGTCTTGTACGGTGGGATCGTAGTTCGCTACGAGTCTTCATATGTTGAGTACACTACATATGATCATGGCATAATATAAAATATGTTCATATAGGTTCACAGAGTTTTATTAAGTTAAAAATTTAAGAAAGATATGAGTTAGCTTCACAACAGTAGTTCTTTAAGTATTTTCTGTTAAATAATTGTATCTACAGCTCTACATCAATTGTTATCATAATGAAATGTTGACATCTTCTGTTGTTTAAATTAAATTGCTTAGACCTGCTCAGTGTAGAATTTCTTGCATATTATTTCAAATAATAAACATAAATGAGTTATCTGTGATGGTTGGTGAAATTCTATTCACTGAGCCAGTAGCTCACCAACCTACTGAAACATTTTTCAGGTCAGTGTCAGCACGTGGAAGTTGAAGGATCGTATCACCTAGATGTTTAGAAGTAGTGATTAGCTAGGTCTAGAGGTCTCTTGATCCTTTCCCCTCGGTCCTTGGGACATGTGTGTGGTGGGTTAGAGAGAGAATGTGGTGAAACATGTAGCTAGTTTTCAATATTTTGTTGTGTTTTATATTCCGCATGAGAAATGTAATATATCTTGTAAGCTTGTTTTCCTTCCTAGTAAGGTTAATGAAAAGTCACTTCCGTAGTTTTATTATAATTCGATGTTATTTAAGTCTTGTGGTTTTCCTTTCAATTAATCTAAGTGATCAAGAAAAGCAAAAAGTTAAGGGTGGTTTACCGAGGGTGACTCCCCGGTCTTCGGGGTCATTAGAGATGGCATAGGGGTCGGGGCGTCACAACAACTTTGGTATCAGAGCATAGGTTGAGTACATAGTTACTCTAAGTCAAGGTCAGGAGACGACAAGAGACCAATAGGATTAAGACTTAGGTGTTTTCCTTCTAGCTGTAATTTTCTAACAGGAAGTGTTTTGTTATACTATTGCAGATGGCAGGAAGAGGACGTGGTCATGAGAACCAAGTAGAGAGCTTAGGCTGAGTCGTCAGGGACCGTTAAGATAGAAAGATAGAGTTATAAAGTGAGGTAGATAAGAAGTGATGTGTCTTTAGCTCTGGGAAGTCTGAGTATTTAGGTACCCTGGCCATGTATCTGAGTACTTAGATTGACCAGTATCAAGCTACTATGTCCATTCTTCTTTGGATGCCCTGGCCAGGTATGCATAGGAAGGATGGGCTGAGAGAAACCCTAGAAATCATAGGGTTAAGAAACTGGAAATTAATGTAGGAGTAAGAGTTTAAACATAGGATGTGATACAACTCTTGCTTTATATTGCTTATTTGATTGGAAATCACTAGAAATTCTGTTATATGTATGAATTTAGATTTTCAGTTTGTAGAATAAATATGATTATTTTATATTGTTGTGTGTCATGAAGTGATTTATTTATTATTTATATTCTTTGTATTAAGTAGACCAGAAGTTATGTTTAAATGAGTTTGCCCTAAGTGGATATTCTTTCCACATGTTTGAGATTAATAGGAGTTGGTTAATCCTGAGTAGCTCTTGGCTTCAGGACTACAAGTTCGGCCTGGTCCGGCTGGCAGGATGCGTTACTGGGATCTAATGACTCCTATTAACAGTATAATAAGAATAGACTCTAGATAATCTAGACTCACATCATAGTAAGAATGTACATACACTAAGATGTTGAGATATAAGGGAAAGATTAGAACAACTAAGAATTAGTTGGAACTGATATCGGAGACCCAACATTGGGGCCTCATATGAGCAATCCTTAATTGGAAACAAAGGAACACGATATAAGGTTCAAATTAAATTTAATGATTAGTATTATATGAACTCTAAATATGAGAATATGGAAAAGATATGAGAAAAGTATGTAAGGGCTAAGATAGTAAGAATCAACCATGGAATGGATCATTTAATAGATTAAAATACTTTTATGTACTGCAAAGCAAAAGGAAAATAGAAGAAAAGAATTAAGTATACAATAAGTACATAGAAATAAAGAGCCTTATGTAAATCATAAGACCATGATAAGAAATTTAGTTGAATCAAGAGAAATGTTAGAAATGATGACCTTGATTAAGGAATGAGGATTACATGACATAATTGAGAGTATGGAATGTATATCTTTATTATAAATTTTAATACATTCATACATACTACCTTTGGATTCTAAGTCTCTATAGACTAACAAACTAGTTCTTAAAATAATGAACAAACATGTAATTTAGAAAATGAATTATATATGATGCATAACCATCATGGTAGAGACGTCTAAGTGAATGAAATAATGACACACAATATGATGATGAAACCCTAGCAAGGTAAATTGAGAATGTAATTTATCTGAATGTCCAAGTATGAGAAAGGAAATTCCAGTGATAAGATAAGGAAGACTTTAGTAAAACTTATGAGACCCAAAGTTTGAATTTCAAACTAAGGGAGCAAGTCACATCACAATAACACTTTGTTACTGATAAGGACCAAACCCTAGAATGTTCAGAGTTGTAGTAGTTCAAGGATTGTCACTAGTGATTTGACCTTGAATACTAGCATCTTTATTAAACAAGATCATGAGATTTGCACTATGAAAGGTAAGCTAGCACTAATAAAATCCAAGATTAAAGGTAGCTAATATGAAAGGTAGATAAACAATATGAAAATGATTCGGAGAATAGAGTAAGATATAAATTTGAAATGTAACAAGTGTGTTCTGAACAAAAGGAGAAATATAATATAAGCAAGAAGTAAGTAGCATAGAATGAGGAGTATTACCCGACACATGATTTGGAGTTAGATGTTGTAGTTCATGCTCTTAAGACATGGCGTCACTATCTTTATGATGTGACGATAGATTATCACCCTGGAAAGGTGAATGTAGTAGCTGATGCCCTCAGTAGGAAGTTAAGTTCAACAACGGATGTATTCTCTATGGCATGTTACAAGAGAGACCTGCTAGTAGAGATGCGGAAGTTGAACTTAGACTTAGGGATGACAACACATAGTGGTTTGATTGCATAGATGCAAGTCAAGCCTACTTTTTATGATCAGATCAAAGAACTTTAGTAGAATGACAGTGAGTTACATCAGAACATGCAGGATATGACAAAAGGAAAGAGACTAGAGTTCAGGTTCTCAGATGGTGGTTTGTTGTATCAGCATGACAAGTTGTGTGTACCTAGAAACAATGATTTGAAAGAACAGATTCTTGAGGAAGCGCATGCATCGATGTACGCCATGCATCCAGGTAACACTAAGATGTACAGGAATCTCAAGGAGTTGTACTGGTGGTCAGGCATGATAAAAGATGTAGCTGAGTACGTGGCTAGATATGTGTGCCAACAGGTTAAGGCTGAGCATCAGAAACCTGCAGGTACTTTGCAATCTATTTATATACCAGAGTGGAAGTGGGAACATATCACAATGGATTTTGTGGTAGGGTTGCCCATGACACCTAGAGGTTGTGACTCGATATGGGTGATTGTAGATAGACTAACTAAGTCTGCTCACTTTCTTCCTATTAAGTCAACCTTTGATGTCTTGAAGTTGGGAGGAACACTTGAACCTTATAGAGTTTGCATATAATAATAGTCACCATTCCAGTCTTGGAATGACCCCGTATGAAGCTCTGTATGGCAGAAAGTGTAGATCACCCATATGTTGATACGAGGTGGGTGAAAAGTAGATTCTTGGACAAGAGATAGTGGATTTGACCACCGAAAAGATTACTGTGATCAGAGAACAGTTGAAAGCTATTCAGGACAGGCAGAAGAGTTACACTGAGAAGAGATGTAGACCTCTTGAGTTTGAGGTTGGTGATGGAGTGCATCTGAAGGTTTCACCATGGAAAGAGTGTTGGGATTTGGCAAGTGAGGCAAACTGACTCCTAGGTTTATGGGCCATATCCTGTCATTGAAAGGATTCGACCTGTAGCCTACAGATTGGATTTGCCATCCGAGTTGGCTAATTTACATGATGTGTTTCATGTATCGATGCTGAAGAAATGTTACCCTGGTACAGAGAAGATAATGGACCCAGAACCTGCACAACTCAGTCAGATGTGTCCTATGTAGAGGGACCAATACAGATAGTTGATCGAAGGATCAAGAAACTCAAGAATCATGATATATCTTTAGTGAAAGTTCTATGGAAGAATCACAACTTAGAGGAAGCCACGTGGGAGCCTGAGTCTGAGATGCGTAACAAGTTTCCTTTTTCTCTTTTAGGAATTTCGGGACGAAATTCTTATAAGGAAGGGAGATTGTTACAACCCACATTGAGGTTACTCAATAAATACCTCGATTAGCGTGAAGTACCATGATTAGTGTTATGTATCTTGTTAAACATCATGGATAATCAAGATAAGCTAAGATGTGAATCAATAGTTGAGATTGAATCACCTGAGGCAATTAATGATAATCACAGTGTTAATCGTTAAGTTAAGTAAGTGCTCAAGATGCGATTAGTGCTTTGATCAAGTCAGACAATCTAGTTAGGATGATTTCATACCTTAAGATTGTATAGGATCTTGTACTTGAAAAGTTGCAAAAGAAATCATGTTATTTGGACCTCCGAGGCAATAGTTATGCCATTTTTATTTTCCTTGGACCTATAGTACAATGTTTCCAGTTTTTGGATTTTTATTCCTTTCTTTACTTTTCTTTTCTTTTCCTTCCACCCTTATCTTCTTCACGCGAACGACCGCTTGAGCAGGCGTCGACCTGCTCCCGATTTCAGCAGAAACAAGGGGAAAAATAGGGGCGATTTCTTGAGCTCTCTAGCTCCGATCCACAACGCCCTGCCTCACCTTCTTCTTCCTCCTCCATTCATTCATCCACTCCACCCGCCTAGCCACCAGCAGCTCGCCCTAGCTGCTTGGGCGGTCGGCCAGCAGCTGCAGCTGCGCCAGCCAACGGTTGGAATCCCTTCTGGGCACAGCCAACAGCTCAATCCACTGCCTTGGAGGCCGACCTTGAGGTCCCGGCTTGCAACCGCAGCCATGAGCAAGACAATCACCTAGCTAGGGGCGGCGCCCCCAACCAGAGCAGCAGCAACAACTGCTGTTTGGAGCAGCGGTAATGGCCAGGAGGCCGTTTGGGTGCGAGCAGCAGCACCAAGCTATGTTCTCGACTCTGAATGAGAGGTCCAAGCTAGGTATTGCAGCTTCTAGTCATGATTCGACCATCAATCGAGCCATTTCCACTGTGCGTGAAATTGCTGTTGCAGTTGGTTCGTAAACAGAACAACCAAAGATAGAAGACAATCCAACAAATGCCGGAACCGAGACTCTGGACACATTTCCGGACGAATTCGGACATCCCGAATCATTGTGAGTAGGATTTCACTACTATCTAAGATTTAACTCTGCAAATCCGAAAATTTTGGTAAATTACGCATTTTTGGCTGATGCGTCGTCTGACTTTTTATTTCATAAATTGTTTCTTTATGCTTTAATATGATTTGGATTAGCATCTGATCAGTGTGGATTGGACCAGTGAATTTACATAGTTCATCGGAACCTAAATTGCTAAGTGTGAATGTTGAAATTAGTAATACACGACTGATAATGGTACGGTTTGGGTATAAACCCAGGCAATACAAATTTTATAAATTATCAGATGTATGATTTTAAAGAAAGTACGATAACATAAAAATATGCAATAAAACCCTAGTTGCATGCTTCCTGTTATGTTAATGTGTGTGAATTAATATTTACATGAATTGGCACATTTCTCTGAGATATTACTAGAAATTCTCAAGTATTGTTAATAATTTGTGTTATGATACATAAGTAACTCTTAATTGAGTTATGTGATGCACAAACTAGGATTAGGGTTAATGTGTACGTTCTTCGAGAAATTTTAGATAATTGTTAGATGTTACAGATGATTTCTCATATGTGAAGTAATTACTCTTATCAGTGCAATAAGATGTTCAATTGCATGAATTCAGTATGTATGTGCCAAATTGACATGAGTTTGGGTTATTTATGAATTGTAAATTTGCCTGCATGCATGATATAAGGATTATTCAGTATTTACAATGGTTTGAGTATACTGCTCTATTAGTTCTAGAATGATATCGTATTGTGATTTGAACTGCAATCAAATAGATGAGGTAACTGAAACCCTAAGAATAGAGTGTTGCCATGTGATAAGTGAATGAGATAACTGAAACCCTAAGGATAGGGTGTTCAATGAATCAAGTATTTTGATACCAAAATTCTCAGTATGAGATGTGGTGATACTTAACAGTTCAATTGCATGATTTTTGTGTATAAAGTGCCAAATTGACATGCATTCTGTTTATTTAAGAATTTTAGTTTGCTTGCATGTATAGTATGATGATTTTTCAGTATACTATAGTGTTTTGAATATACAACTCTGTCAAATTTAGAATGATATTCATGTCGTGTTGTAAAGTTCAAGTAAATAGACTCGGATCCATAGAGATACCAAAGTCCAGGACAAGTAAGAGAGAGATGCAATGTAGTAAGAGCTTTTCTAGAATAATAAAATGATAGACTTAGGTGCCCTGGCACCGTAGAACCCCTTCGAGAGGTCTGCACCTTAGGGGTGAAACGATCAACCATGGGGATACGCCCAGGTGGTCGGAGACTCGTGTCCAACACTTACCGAATGTCTCGGTGACACGAGGGCTGAGAGGTAGGGTCTCGATCAACCCTAGGGATACACCCAGGTGGTCGGAGACTCGAGGTAGTGTCTCGATCAACCCTGGGGATATGCCCAGGTGGTCGGAGACGTGTCTCGATCAGCCCTGGGGATACGTCCAGGTGGTCGGAGACTTAGAGACCCTCCGCCTATGTACTTAGCTTAGAGGAGGAGTCCAGTTTACGGCACCAAAAGGATGCCGGGGCCAGAGATCCTGAGTTCCTGTAGCAGACCAGGACAGCGGTCAGATTTAGCTATCCCGCGGTGTCGGCTAAGTCTTGTACGGTGGGATCGTAGTTCGCTACGAGTCTTCATATGTAGAGTACACTGCATATGATCAGGGCATAAGATAAAATATGTTCATATAGGTTCACAGAGTTTTATTAAGTTAAAAAGTTAAGAAAGATATGAGTTAGCTTCACAGCAGTAGTTCTTTAAGTATTTTCTGTTAAATAATTGTATCTACAGCTCTGCATCAATTGTTATCATAATGAAATGTTGACATCTTCTGTTGTTTAAATTAAATTCCTTAGACCTGCTCAGTGTAGTATTTCTTACATATTATTCTAAATAATAAACATAAATGAGTTATCTATAATGGTTGGTGAAATTCTATTCATTGAGCCATTAGCTCACCAACCTACTGAAACATTTTTCAGGTCAGTGTCAGCACGTGGAAGCTGAAGGATCGTATCACCCAGATGTTTAGAAGTAGTGATTAGCTAGGTCTAGAGGTCTCTTAATCCTTTCCCCTCAGTCCTTGGGACATGTGTGGTGGGTTAGAGAGAGAATGTGGTGAAACATGTAGCTAGTTTTCAATATTTTGTTGTGTTTTATATTTCGAATGAGAAATGTAATATATCATGTAAGCTTGTTTTCCTTCCTAGTAAGGTTAATGAAAAGTCGCTTCCGCAGTTTTATTATAATTCGATGTTATTTAAGTCTTGTGGTTTTCCTTTAAATTAATCTAAGTGATCAAGAAAAGAAAAAAGTTAAGGGTGGTTTACCGAGGGTGACTCCCCGATCTTCGGGGTCATTAGAGATGGCACGGGGGTCGGGGCGTCACAATGTGATTCTTATAGAGTACTTAATACAACATTTAAGTATATTGTGTTGACATGTACCCCTTGTAATCCCTTATTTATGTGATGTGGATATATGATCTTGAATACTCATGATAGTTGGGGTAACTGTGGTGAGAAGATGTACAAGCAAACCTATTGTCTAGAAGATCACATTGTGATGACAAATCCCAAAAAAGAATAATTACAAATGCGGAAGCGTTAATCAACAACGGATTACTAAAAATCCCTAAATATTAAAACCATTTACAAAGAGATCCATACATTGGTAAACTCTCTCATCAAGAACCAAAGTAATTCAATTACATTCTGGTTCACAAGTATATATCATGTACCATTCCTTCTCGAGGATTACAAGCAACAACTGCCCTGTTTAAAACTGTACACAGGCAACATAGAAACATTGAGGCATCAAGCCAAAATCTCAGATCGATTCATTAAACTAACTACTGACTCCGAAGACCTGAGAGTATAGAGACGACACATAGGACTATATACAAGATATGACAACCAGTGCCTTCACCTGAGAATTCACTGTTGTCACTACTGTTGTTGCTGCTCTTCCCCTGTTGTAGGGTTTCTGCCTCTCCCTCTGCGTCTACCTAAAAAGTTGGATCCCACGGGGGTGAGACAATTGAAATTGCCCCAACGAGAGATATAACTCTCCGCCAGAAACATTATTATTACAGTTTATTAGAGTAAAACTGAGCAGAGGAATCATATATACTCAACAGCAGTTGAATCAATGTCTAAACAGGTTAGAGCAATATTCTCATTCAAAGCATTTCAACTATAACTTGATAAAGTAGCATGTCACTTATCCAATAAGGAAATGAAGAACATGTATAACAATTATCCATCTAGGATATACTAAGAAAGATAACATCAACCAGTGATTCTCGTATTTCAACCTTAAGCAAATACACTACACAACTGATTATATTTTACAATCATACTTAATGCCATGAAGAGATGAAGTATACCGTTCGTGCTCCAACCGATCACGATTACGTAAAGCATCGGTACCACACAAGGTAATGGAAGAGACAGACTCCAAGACCTCAACCTTCTCTGTCAGTACGAGATTATAAGGCAGAGACATCAAGTGTCAAACTAAAATAAGCTTGCCAGTGTATAGTGGCATCTTCACTATAGTGTTATAGCCCGCAACATATACTCTCTCCAGGGTTATGGCCCGTAGCCAATGCCTGGTATCATATCATGGAGTCATGGCCCATAGCCATACTCAAACTGGGGTATGGTCCGTAACCAATCCCGTACATAGGATATAGCCCGCAACCATTCCTATGGAGCATGAGGATATAATTGCCCAGTTACCCCCACATATTCAAAAATATGTGCTCCGAGTTTAACTCGTTTCACCATTCAGCAAATTCTGACACTAATGGATCTGTGGTCAAGGAAACAACATTATATGATATCACTTGATTAATTAAGTGTATTACCATATTCTTTTAGCACCAAACAAGTTTCCAAACATCAATTATTTTAACAATTGCTACAAAGAATGTATAATACTTTCATCAAGTACTGTTCAAATCTTTAATAAAGCATTGGGATCTCAATCCCTCACCTCATCAGGAGCATTCTCATCACTTATCATCTCATCAAAATGATTATGAAATATGGGTATTCAAACCCTCAGTTCATCATAGAACAATTGTTACCACTTATTAGGTAACTAAAACACCTTTAGGTCATCTGACCAAGGTAAACATGATACTTGCTTCACAAGCATCTCACATGGCTCACAAAGCCCATTTCATCTCTTGTTACCTCTCACCAGGCAACAAAGCATGTTATGGCTCACAAGGCCCATTAATAATAATAAATGAAGCATCATAGCTCATACCTGGCTATGCTCATCATTTCATGATACCTGCCTGGTTAGTACACTTGATAGCAGTTATATCAATTACATTTTTGCACCATGCAATTCAAAGTAAAACCACTTATACCCTTATTAGGGTTAGGGTTTCCCAGTTCATATCAATCAGGGTTACTCACCCCCTTACACAATTTAGGGCTAAATTTTCAAATTAGGGTTTCATAATATAGCATCACCCTGGATTAGGATTTCATATCACATCACCCTATATCAGGGTTTCTCATTACATGCTTACCTTGAATTAAGGTTTCTTATAACATTTCCCCTAAAATTAGGGTTTCATGTAGCTTTACCAAAAAGTAGGGTTTTCATGAAGCATTCCCTTAAATTAGGATTTCTCATTAAAATACCCTGAATTAGGGTTATTCATTAAAATACCCTGAATTAGGGTTTCTCATATCATTACCCTAAATTAGGGTTCACCATCACCCTAGATTAGGGTTTCACCTAGCTTTACCTCAAATTAGGGTTAGAGCTTATCAACCTTTTCGATCAGGGTTTCGTGATCTCATCATCATGGATCAAAGCCTAATTACATATTTTATTCATGTTGAAAGTGTTGAGGATTAATCACTACATGATTATCACTCATGTATAAGTTCATTTCTCTCATACACTCTAAGAGGTTAATTACTTTAATCTTGATTAGATTGAATCAACTTGAATGAAGAGTTGACATAGTGTATTAAGTCATTGCTTCCATAAGCATAAAAGGTTAACCACTCTAAAGATACTAATCACCTAAGTACTTTAGAGGTACAACCACTGGGTTTAACTTTGATATATGCCATTAACAATCAAGGGGTTAATTGGTCTTTCATAGCCTTAGGTCTCCAAACGGTCTTGAGGTATTAGACCCTCAAACGGTCTTGAAGTACTTTGACCTTCAAACGGTCTTGAAGTACTTTGACCTTTAATCGGTCTGAAGACCGTTAGACCTTAAACGGTCTTGATCCCAAAACCTTCAATCGGTCTTAAGACCATTAGACCATCAAACATTCTTGACCTCAAAGTCCTTAAATGGTTTGAGACCGTTTGAATAAAATATAATTAACTCCAAACGGTTTGAAACCAAATGAGCGACTCAACATTGAAACCGAATGAACATCAAACGATTTGAGATCATATGCTCTCCAAACGGTCTGAGGACCGTTTGATCCCAAACGGTCTCAAGACCGTTTGGACTCAAACGGTCTCAAGACTGTTTGGACTCAAACAGTCTCAAGACCGTTTGGTCCAAACCACCTTGAAACTGAATGGACCAATTAGCATTTCCAACATCCAATCGATTTAGGATTTGTACTCATTGAACCATCAATCAGTCGAACTATTGAAGGTACATCAGATTGTAGCTCTTGGACCTCCAACCATCCACCACAATCAACCATTGACCTCCAAATGGTCTTGAGACCGTTTGGGTCAATCAACCTTGAAATCGATTCCCTCAACTAGGGTTCCAATCAATTCAATCGATTAGGGCTTGCAATTGGTGGATCATATATACATGGAACCTTTTAAAATTCAATCAATTGGAACCATTGAATTATCATCCAACCACATCAGCATTTGTCCTTCAAACAGTTTGAGTCCTCTTGACCTCAAACGGTCTTGAGACCGTTTGATCACCAAAGAGTAAAACCGTTTGGACATGTTCTATGTTGAGGTGTGTGCTTATGATAACATCATCATATTCAAACTTGAAACCTTCGAAATCCATTGTAATTCTTGTGGTGAATTCAACAACCAATCAAAAGGAAATCCAAAAGTAAAGGAGGAATCAACATATGATAAAAGAATGAAATCAATAACAATGTTTAAGGGTTCAAGTTATATAATCCGCCTTCAAAATTGAATCCAAGCTTCAAGCTTCACGTCCTAAATGGTGAATGAAGTTTTGTCAACTACCCAAGGCTCATCCTAAAGTCTTTGAGTGAGATGAATGGCTAAGGTTGAAGATTGAATGGAGAAAAGAAGAAATTAAGCATTGAATCTCGATTTCCACCATGAAATCAAGGTTGAAGATGACTATGGAGCTTACCTACAAGTTGGGGCACGTCCTCCTGTTGATCCTAAGCTCCCTTGTACACGGCCAAAATGAGGAAAGAAAGAAGGGTCAAAAAAAGCCTTTCATTTGAGTTGGAAATGAGACGTTTATAAGGGAATTTCAATGAAAGAGAAAGTGATAAATAATCCCTTCAAGTCCCAAAATTGGTGCCACATACTCTCCTCCATCCCTTGCATACGAAGCCATATCCCCCACCTTGTAATTCCTCTTCATTATCCATGAATTAAAAGAAAACAAATTAAGCACCTTAACCATTTTAATAATAATATCCAATATTAGTGGATATTACTTTTTAGTTAACTAATGTGAGTGGGCTCTCCACTCACTTTAGATATTTCGTTGCCTTTGCAAGGCACAAAGACATCCATTCTTATATAATTTCAACAATCACATTTTTGGTTGAAGGGCACTTCCATTAATATATTTATTTTTGCATTAAATTGAATTAGGGTTTCAATTATGCTTAAATCTTGATTATTTTAATACCAAGATTCTCTCTCCTCCAAAGTGATTTGATTGAGATACCCCTCTCATTTTCTTTTCTCTACTTGATGCCAAGAAACATTAGGGACTCTCTAGAGGTGGTATTTTGCATATTGAACGCTAGATTTTGAGTAAATTGCACATTATACCAAAACTAGGTTTTATTACACAAACATTGGTTAACAAGCTCTGTCTTAGTGCTCAGGCTATCACAAGCCATACCTCTACATCATTCCTATTCTTATGATGCTTAAACACTTGAGAAACATTTTACCATTTAACATTTGCAAGTTAACCCCTCAACTTGGGTAATTTGCACTTTAGTCCAAAATAAGAAAAATAATGTTTCAACATTATTCAAAAAGGACTAAAATGAAACATAAGTTCCTCTTGAGCTTTAATTACTTTTCAAAAGATAAGAGTAAGCATATAATTATCTTTCTTAAGCAAAACATCTATGGTTAAAGCATAACCCAGGTCAGGGATGTTACAAATTATCCACCCCTAACAGGGATTTCATCCCCAAAATCATTAAGAGAAAAGAGAAGGGTACTTACTCCTCATCTCTTTCTCTAGCTCCCATGTAGCTTCTTCAATGCCACGATGATGCCAGAGAACTTTTACAAGACATATGTCTTTTTTTTTCAGCTTTTTAATTCTTTTATCAAGGATCATCAGAGGTCCTTCAACATATGATATATCATCATTTAATTCTACTTCCACAGGTTGCAAAACTAGCTCTGTGTCAGGATGACACTTCCTCAGCATGGATATATGGAACACTAGATGCAACTTATGCAACTCAGGTGGCAACTCCAACTTATAGGCTACCCTCCCAATCCGTTCAATGATTGGATAAGGCCCCATAAATCTAGGAGCTAACTTCCCCTTCCTTCCAAATCTAAGGACACCTTTCCAAGGTGAGAACTTGAGATATACTCTGTCTCCAACTTGGAATTCTAAAGGTCTTCGTCGTTTGTTGGCGTATGACTTCTGTCTATCCTGTATAGTCTTTAATTGTTGTTGTATTACTTTAATCTTCTCAGTTGTCTGCTGTACAAGCTCAGAACCCAAAAGTTGATATTCTCCTATTTCATACCAACATAAAGGAGATCTACAACATCTACCATATAATGATTCATATGGTGCCATATCAATACTGTGCTGATAGCTATTATTGTAAGCAAATTCTATCAAGCTCAGGTGTAGATCCCAACTTCCTACAAACTGAAGGACACATGCCCTAAGCAAATCCTCCAAGGTTTGTATGGTCCTCTCAGATTGTCCATCTGTCTGTGGGTGAAAGGTTGTATTAAACCTTAACTGCGTACCCAAAGCTTCGTGTAGTCGTTCCCAAAAATGACTCGTAAATTGGGGACCTCTATCAGAAAAAATAGTGGCTGGAACCCCATGTAACCGCAATATCTCATCTATGTATATCTGTGCAAGCTTCTCAGCAGTGTAGGTTGTTTTGACAGGAAGGAAATGTGCTGTCTTAGTCAACCTATCAACTATCACCCATATGGAATCATGACCTTTGGTTGTTCTAGGCAAACCAACCACAAAATCCATGGTCACATGATCCCATTTCCACTGCAGTATAGGCAAAGGTTGCATTGTTCCTATGGGCTTCTGATGTTTAGCTTTAACCTACTGACACACCAGACACCGCATAATAAACTCAGCTACATCCTTCTTCAATCCTAGCCACCAATACATATCCTTCAAGTTATGATAGATTTTGGTGCTCCCTGGATGCATTGCATACATCGAAGAATGAGCCTCCTCCAAAACTAACTTCCTTAAGTCATTGGCATCATGTACTACCATCCTACCATGGTAATAGACTACCTGATCCTCTAACTCATGAAAGCCATCCCGTTTCTCACTACCATACTCTGACCCGATCTGCTGAACCACAACATCATCTTGTTGTGCTTCTTTAATCTGCTGTCTCAGAGTAGGTTTTATGTGCATCTCAGCTAACATCCCGGCTAACAATGATACTTTAAGCTATATATTGTTTTGCCTCATAGAGATAAGCATATCTTTTTTAAAGCACACTAAGGAGTTCAACTGTGCTTTATCTAAGGCTGGTGATGATGATTTCCTACTTAGTGTATCAACCACTACATTAACCTTTCCTGGATGATAATCAATTGTACAATCGTAGTCCTTGATTAACTCCATCCAACGACATTGTCTCATGTTCAACTCATGTTGTGAGAAGATATATTTTAGATTCTTATGGTCTGTGAAAATCTAGAATGTTTCTCCATAGAGATAATGTCTCCAGATCTTCAGCGCATGAACCACAACAACTAATTCTAGATCATGTGTTGGATAATTTTCCTCGTGTTTCTTAAGATGTCGTGAGGCAAAAGAAATCACTTGATTATCCTGCATCAACACACATCCTAGACCATTCTTAGATGCATCACAGAAAACTATATATCCCTTCCCTTACTCAGGTAACACCAGCACAGGTGCACTTGTTAACCAGTCTTTCAACATGTGGAAAGAATGTTGACACTTGCCATTCCAGACAAAAGGAACCTCCTTCCTGGTCAACTTAGTTAGGGGTAAAGCTATAGAACTGAAGTTCTTAATGAATCTCATATAATAGCCTACAAGTCCTAAGAAACTGCGTATCTCCATCGGTGTATTTGGTTGTTCCCATTGCAGGACAGATTCTACCTTCTTAGGATCAACACGGATACCTGAGGTAGATATTACGTGTCCTAGAAAAGAAACTTCTGGTAACCAGAACTCGCATTTGCTAAACTTATCATTCAGCTTATGCTCTCTTAGCAAAGTTAAAGCTTGACAGAGGTGTTGCTAATGCTGTTGAGCATCTCTACTGTATACCAAGATGTCATCTATGAAGACTACTATGAACTGATCAAGAAAAGGTCAAAAAATTCTATTCATGAGTTCCATGAATGCAGCTGGTGCATTAGTTAGTCCAAATGAAATAAATATGAACTCATAGTGACCATACCTTGTCCTAAAAGCAGACTTAGGTATGTCACCCTCCTTGATACACAACTGATGATATCCCGACCTCAGATCTATCTTAGAGAAGATAGTTGCACCACGCAACTGATCAAACAGATTATCGATCCTTGGCAGAGGATACTTGTTCTTTATGGTTACCGTATTAAACTGCTTGTAATCAATGCATAACCACATTGATCCGTCCTTCTTCTTAACAAAGAGAACCGGAGCACCCCATGGTGAAGTACTCGATCGGATAAAACCTTTCTCAAGCAACTCCCGCAGCTGTTTCTTGAGCTCTGCCATCTCAATAGGTGCCATTCTATACGGTGTTTGTGCTATTGGTTGCGTGCCCTAGATTAGATTAATCTCAAAATCAATCTCTCAGGGCGGAGGAACACCTGGAAGTTCCTCAGGGAATACATCTTCAAACTCCCTAACTATCAGAACTTCAAAAAGATTAGAGCTTTCCATTGTGGTGTCTACCACATGTGCCAAGAATGCAAAGCATCCTTGTCTCATTAGCTTCTCAACTACTATAACTGACACAAGACAAGTTGGAAGAATCTTTCTATCTCCTTGAAAGATCCATGTGTCACTATCTATGACAAAGTGAGTTTTTATAATATTTTTCTCTCTCTTAAAAGTTTATTATCAAATTTGTTGACCAAATTACCCTCATATACTTCCCTCACTTAATTGGACTAATATGTGTCACAAATTGCAAAAATATGCAAACCCTAGTATGCTTTTATGATAGAATACATATGATAATGTTTTTAGTAAATGAACATATCAAACCTTCGAATTTGGATCTCAAATTTTTATCATAGTAGAATAGTGACTCTATAAAACTACCCCTAAAATTTGGTTACATTTGGACCACCAAATTAGGAGATATAAGCATTTGAAAATCAGGTGTATAATTCAATCTAATAACTCTAGGACCTAGGTTTTCAATTTATTTGACAAAATGATGTGTCACGCGACCCATTAAGTGCTTAGGCGCGGACCTAGTTCCAGGCTCTATTTTGCAGACCGTTGATCGTTGATCCAACGTAGGAGACTTCGTCTCCTACCTCCCGCAAAGGGCGGGGAGGCCAGTAGCAACCCGAGCCTCATCCAGGCTCCAGCACATCCACCATTTTGCAAATCTGTTTGAATAGATAGCTTCGTCTTGCGTTTCTATGGCTGGACATACCAGCTTTGACCGGGTATCATGCGCCATTGCACCAACCCAACAGCCACAAGCAGCCTGCTTCTCACTCCGACGGCGGGGCTTTTAGGGCTTCCTTGCCTAGCTTCCCTCACGCCTATTTAAGCCCTTCATTAGCTCCGCCATGTCCCTTTACTGACTTCACACCTTCAATTGCAAGCGTCGACACCCTGAAAACTGCTCCCCTCACCCACCTTCTTCAACCTCAACTACCTTCACCATCAGGCCACCCCATCACTCCTCGCTCAAACCCTACCTCTCCCACACCTTCACCAACTCACCGCGAGCGTGGGCGGCTATAAAGTAGGCTCCCAGAACTCCTCACCACCCTAAACCCCTCTCACGCCGGCGACCTCACTTCTCCTGTGGTGGCGCTGCATTCCAGTGGGAGCCACGACCGGAAAACCACCCGCAACTATGCGGGGCAGCCTCGCGAAGGTGAAGGCACCTTCTTCCTCACAGAAGCACCACCCAGGAGCTAGAACGAGCTCGCTCGAGTCGATCCAGCCACCTGGGTTAGCAACGAGCAAGGAAACAGAGCTGCTAGAGGGATCACAGGCCAACGACCCAATCCAACGATCCATGGACTACCTTGCAATTTCTTAGATCAACGAGAGCCGTCGATCCAGTCAGATCCGGCCGTTGATCAAGGTACCCCTCTCTTCTTTTTTTTCTTTTTTTTTTCTTTTTCTAAAATGGAAAAATTGTTTATCTTAGAAAAATCATAGTAAATGCTAGAAATGTCGGTTTATGGCAAACCTATATACCATTTTGATCATAAAAATATCCTCTATCCATATAAAATGTTATCAATACCTGAATCCATTCCCTATTTCAAAAATAACTGTCTAAGGACTAAAGGACCTCCTTGATCATAATTAATTATTAATAATGTTTTTCTTGATGATATACGATTTCAAAAGTGTTGCTAACCATTAGGTTAGACCCTGATTTCTAATGAATTGAAATTCCATTCTATGTTGATAAGTGAGCAAGGAATTAGAAGAAACCCTAATTTCAACTTCCTCTTTCTACATGAAATTAAAGATATATCTTTATGACAAAATTAATATCATTAGATGATAATTAGTGTTTATTATTTGGTCTGAATCTTTAAAACGAACCCTGATGTTATGAATGGTTAATATGTATAAGGTTTCTTTCCCTTTTATCCAACCATCTTATAAACCCTAATGTTTGGAAATCTTCTAATTGATCAATTAAATGTTATCTTTTAATCAAAATAGTTTATGATGGATCAAACCTGATGCTATCTCTAATCTCAATTAAAATATGGAAAATCCCTGATCTGAATTAGATAACATAAAAGGAATAATAATGAAGAACATATCTTAGTCTTGGTCACGTGGACCAATAATAATGTTGTACCCTTGCTTTCTTCACAGGGTGACTAAATTCTTGATTGATTCTAAATCCTTGGACATCTGATTGAAAAAGCAGGTACGTGGTCTTATAAGTATAAGACTAGTTTTCTGGTTGCCTATGCTATATAATATCTTGAATGTACGTATTTGGATATGATTGTTGGATGAACTAGTATGAGTTATACTTCGCCAAATTTAAGAGAAACATAAATGACTATGATGGGTTGTAGCTACTAGAGCACATAGCCTGGTGTGGATGTATGTTGCCTAACATGGATGTATGATTCCTTGGCCCATGTTATATGTATGATGATATCCTATTGCCCACACTAGATGTAAGTCAAGTGCAATATGTGTAGTACAACCGCATCAAAATGAATGTAATAAAAGGGTGTTTACTTGATTTTTCGCCTTAAGAAATGGTTTTATATCTCTTTCCTTGTTTTTCAGATATTTTCCTTTATGAAACCTTATTAATGTAACTTTTACCATGTACCAGCTCTGCTGATGTTTTGTTTCTCGTATTTTCTAGGTGCAAGGAACAATTGACAACAAAATGAATTGCATACTCAAAGTACCTGAAGGCATAAAATAATGAACATGGAGGATGTATTAGATAGATCTTTTCCTCTTATCTCATTTCTTGCTAGATGTTAGCTTATTTTCTTGTCTTAGTGATATTGAGGATGATTGTAATCCTATGTAATAAAGTTAACTTTCTCTAGAACAATATTTTCTCTCCATATGTAATGACTTCTATTATCTTTATGAATGAATGTTTGTGTGGCATTACATGATGATGTGGACTAGATCTTGGCTTAATCTCTATTTTTGTTGACTACCTTAATCTCTTATATTTTCCCTTTTGACATCTATAGATATGAGTGCACACATATCTATGAATGTCACTATGGAAAGTATATAGAAATTGGGGGACGTCGCACTGTCATTTGTGAACACAACCTGCTTGGAATCACAATCCAAGACAACCTTATACTTTTTTAGGGTGTCCATCCCAAGAATTATATCAAGTCCATGCATCTCAAGTGGTATAAGATCCACTTGAATGCGATGTTCAGAAAAGGATAGAATGCAGGAAGAACACACCTCCCGCAGCACTACAGAACCCATCAGAGGGGTTTCTAACAACAAACTCTCTGCCCTATGACTAACTGTCATATTGCAGTCAAGAATCACTTCTCTAGTGATGAAGGAATGCGTAGCACCCAGATCAATTAAAACAGATACGGAGCAGGATGAAGACATATCAGAATAAAACAGTTCCATCTGACTTGTCACAACCCGTGGGTTAACTACTGCTTCAGGTTGATTCATCGCATAGAATCTAGCCGTTGCTTGCTGATGACCCGATGCTCGGTTGTTGGGTGCCGACGAACCAGCTTGGGACGCTTGCCCACGTCCTCGAGTGCCACTCAAAAACTGCCTCCTCTGAGATCCTTGTTGACTCTGCCTCTGGGGTTGAGTCACCATTGTGTTCCCGACTGGACAATCCTTTGCCAAATGTCCCACTTGTCTGCACTGATGACAGATCCTGGTCTCAGGATAGGGTCTATGAGGTCTAGTCACCGATGTTGATGTTGTATTGGGGGCTCTATTTGGAACAGAACTATGACCCCTACCCCTACTTGACATCCATTGCGTCGGGGTATTGAATCTTGATGGTGCTGCCGGTGCAGAAAACCTTGGCTTCTTAAAGCCCTCATAACTTTGTCCTTGAAACTGAGTGTACACCTTCTTACTACTGGTCTGTCGCTTCTCGATCGCATACCTCTTTATCCGTCTGACGGACTCCACAAACGTGGCAAACCTCTCCCTGTTCTCCAAAGTAGACACATGAGTAGTCAATTCAACACTCAACCCCTTCTCAAAATGCTGAATCCTTTCCTCATCAGTAGCTGCCATATGCAAACAGAACTACAAAAGCTCCATAAACTTAGACTCATACTCACTAATGTTGATCTGTCCTTGTCTTATCTTCTCAAACTGAGATATCTTTTCATCTAGGTAAGTCTTGGGGAAGTATCTAGTGACGAATTCTCGTCGGAATTCTTCCTATCTGACCTCGACACCTGGCCTCTTGCACTCTTCTATTGTCCACCAGTGGCCAACACTCCATTTTAAAAGGTACACTGCATGTCTCTCCTTTTCAGCTTCTGGGATATTGAGGATTCTGAAAGCCTTCTCCAGCTCAGTCAACCATAAGTCAACATTTGCTGGGTCAGCTGTACCAGCATACTCTATGGCTCCTACCCGGTGAAGCCTCTCAAAAGTCTTGCCAGCTCCCTATCCCTCATTATGGGCTGGTGCCCTAGGTGCAGGTGGTGGCATCCTATCCGCCATATGCGTCATAGTTGCCATAAACTGCCCAAATAGAGCATGGAAAGCTGGGTTCTCTATCATGGCTGGGTTAAACTGGGGATATTCAGGTGTCGGTTCCTCCCTAGCTTGGTCCCTTACACCTCTTCCTGGTGCAGCAACGCTGCTCTCAGCAACATGTTCCTCGTGTGATCCAGACATCTTCAAGTTCTTCTTCTCCTATATGAGAAGAAGACACTATTAGATAAACTGGAAGATACTAGAACGGACTCAACAACCTTAATCCTATGTCTCTGTAGACTCAACGAACCTAGAGATCTGATACCACTAATCTTGTGACAACAAATCCAAAAAATGCATAATTACAAATGCGGAAGCGTTCATCAACAACGGATTACTGAAAATCACTAAAAATTAAAACCATTTACAAAGAGATCCATACATTGGAAAACTCTCTCATCAAGAACCAAAGTAATTCAATTACATTCTAGTTCACAAGTATATATCATGTACCATTCCTTCTCGAGGATTACAAGCAACAACTGCCCTGTTTAAAACTATACACAGGCAACATAGAAACATTGAGGCATCAAGCCAAAATCTCAGATCAATTCATTAAACTAACTACTGACTCCGAGGACCTGAGAGTACAAAGATGACACATAGGACTCTATATACAAGATATGACAGCCAGTGTCTCCACCTGAGAATTCACTGCTGTCCCTGCTACTGCTGCTGCTCTTCCCCTGCTGTAGGGTTTCTGCCTCTCCCTCCGCGTCTACCTAAAAAGTTGGATCCCACAGGGGTGAGACAATTGAAATTTCCCCAACGAGAGATATAACTCTCCACCAGAAACATTATTATTGTAGTTTATTAGAGTAAAACTGAGCAGAGGAATCATATATACTCAACAACAGTTGAATCAATGTCTAAACAGGTTAGAGAAATATTCTTATTCAAAGCATTTCAGCTATAACTTGATAAAGTAGCATGTCACTTATCTAATAAGGAAATGAAGAACATGTATAGCAATTATCCATCTAGGATATAATAAGCAAGATAACATCAACTAGTGATTCTCGTATTTCAACCTTAAGCAAATACGCTACACGGCTGATTATATTTTACAATCATACTTAATGCCCTAAAGAGATGAAGTATACCGTTCATGCTCCAACCGACCACGATTACGTAAAGCATCGGTACCACACAAGGTCAATGGAAGAGACAGACTCCAAGACCTCAAGCTTCTCAGTTAGTACGAGATTATAAGGCAGAGACATCACATGTCAAACTGTAATTAGCTTGCTAGGGTATAGTGGCATCTTCACTATAGAGTTATAGCCTGCAGCATATACTCTCTTTAGGGTTATGGCCCGTAGCCAATGCCTAGTATCATATCATGGAGTCATGGCCCGTAGCCATACTCAAACTAGGGTATGGTCCGTAACTAATCTTGTACATAGGATATAGCCCACAGCCATTCCTATGGGGCATGAGGATATAATTGCCCAGTTACCCCCACATATTAAAAAATATGCGCTTCGAGTTTAACTCGTTTCACCATTCAGCAAATTCTGATGCTAATGGATCTGTGGCCAGGGCAACTACATTATATGATATCACTTGATTAATTAAGTGTATTACCATATTCTTTTAGCATCAAACAAGTTTCCAAACATCAATTATTTTAACAATTGCTACAAAGAATGTGTAATACTTTCATCAAGTACTGTTCAAATCTTTATAAAGCATTGGGATCTCAATCCCTCACCTCATCATGAGCATTCTCATCACTTATCATCTCATCAAAATGATTATGAAATATGGGTATTCAAACCCCATAGAACAATTGTTACCACTTATCAGGTAACTAAAACACCTTGAGGTCATCTAACCAAGGTAAACATGATACTTGCTTCACAAGCATCTCACATGGCTCACAAAGCCCATTTCATCTCTTGTTACCTCTCACTAGGCAACAAAGCATGTTATGGCTCACAAGGCCCATTAACAATAATAAATGAAACATCATAGCTCATACCTGGCTATGCTCATCATTTCATGATACCTGCATGGTTAGTACACTTGATAACAGTTATATCAATTACATTTTTGCACCATGCAATTCAAAGTAACACCACTTATACCCTTATTAGGGTTAGGGTTTCCCAATTCATATCAATCAGGGTTACTCATCCCCTTACACAATTTAGGGCTAATTTTTCAAATTAGGGTTTCATAATACATAGCATCACCCTGGATTAGGGTTTCATATCACATCACCCTGTATCAGGGTTTCTCATTACATATTTACCTTGAATTAAGGTTTCTTATAACATTTCCCCTAAAATTATGGTTTCATGTAGCTTTACCCAAAAAGTAGGGTTTTCATGAAGCATTCCCTTAAATTAGGGTTTCTCATTAAAATACCCTGAATTAGGGTTTCTCATTAAAATACCCTGAATTAGGGTTTCTAACATCATTACCCTAAATTATCGTTCACCATCACCCTAGATTAGGGTTTCACTTAGATTTACCTCAAATTAGGGTTAGAGCTTATCAACCTTTTCGATTAGGGTTTCATGATCTCATCATCATGGATCAAACACTAATTACATATTTTATTCATGTTGAAAGTGTTGAGGATTGATCACTACATGATTATCACTCATGTATAAGTTCCTCTCTCTCATCCTCTCTAGGAGGTTAATTGCTTTAATCTTGATTAGATTGAATCAACTTGAATGAAGAGTTTACATAGTGTATTAAGTCATTGCTTCCTTAAGCATCAAAGGTTAACCACTCTAAAGATACTAATCACCATCAAAGGTTAATCACATAGAGGTACAACCACTGGATTTAACTTTGATATATGCCATTAACAATCAAGGGGTTAATTGGTCTTTCATAACCTTAGGTCTTCAAACGGTCTTGAGGTATTAGACCCTCAAACGGTCTTGAAGTACTTTGACCTTCAAACGGTCTTGAAGTACTTTGACCTTTAATCGATCTGAAGACCGTTAGACCTTAAACAGTCTTGATCCCAAAACCTTCAATCGGTCTTAAGACCGTTAGACCATCAAACGGTCTTGACCTCAAAGTCCTTAAACGGGTTGAGACTGTTTGAATTAAATATAATTAACTCCAAATGGTTTGAAACCGAATTAGCAACTCAACATTGAAACCGAATGAACATCAAACGGGTTGAGATCATTTGCTCTCCAAACGGTCTGAGGACCGTTTGATCCCAAATGGTCTCAAGACCGTTTGGTCCAAACCACCTTGAAACTGAATGGACCAATTAGGGTTTCTAACATCCAATCGATTTAGGATTTGTACTCATTGAACCATCAATCAATCGAACTATTGAAGGTACATCAAATTGTAGCTCCTGGATCTCCAACCATCCAACACAATCAACCATTGACCTCCAAACAGTCTTGAGACCATTTGAGTCAATCAACCTTGAAATTGATTCCCTCAACTAGGGTTCCAATCAATTCAATCAATTAGGGCTTGCAATTGGTGGATCATATATACATGGAACCTTTTAAAATTCAATCAATTGGAACCATTGGATTATCATCCAAACACATCAGCATTTGTCCTTCAAACGGTTTGAGTCCTCTTGACCTCAAACGGTCTTGAGACCGTTTGATCACCAAAGAGCAAAAGCATTTGCACATGTTCTATGTTGAGGTGTGTGTTTATGATAACATCATCATCTTCAAGCTTGAAACCTTCAAAATCCATTGTGATTCTTGTGGTGAATTCAACAACCAATCAAAAGGAAATCTGAAAGTAAAGGAGGAATCAACATATGATAAAAGAATGAAATCAATAACAATGTTTAAGGGTTCAAGTTATATAACCCGCATTGAAAATTGAATCCAAGCTTCAAGATTCACGTCCTCAATGGTGAATAAAGCTTTCTAAACTACCCAAGGCTCGTCCTCAAGTCTTTGAGTGAAATGAATGACTAAGGTTGAAGATTGAATGGAGAAAAGAAGAAATTAAGCATTGAATCTCGATTTCCACCATGAAATCAAGGTTGAAGATGACTATGGAGCTTACCTACAGGTTGGGGCACGTCCTCATTTTTCTCCTAAGCTCCCTTGTACACAGCCAAAGCAAGGAAAGAAAGAAGGGTCGAAAAAAGCCTTTTATTTGAGTTGGAAATGAGATGTTTATAAAGGAATTTCAATGAGAGAGAAAGTGATAAATAATCCCTTCAAGTCCCAAAATTGGTGCCACATACTCTCCTCCATCCCTTACATACGAAGCCATATCCCCCACCTTGTAATTCCTCTTCATTATCCATGAATTAAAAGAAAACAAATTAAGCACCTTAACCATTTTAATAATAATATCCAATATTAGTGGATATTACTTTTTAGTTAACTAATGTGAGTGGGCTCTCCACTCACTTTAGATATTTCGTTGCTTTTGCAAGGCACAAAGACGTCCATTCTTATATAATTTCAACCATCACATTTTTGGTTGAAGGGCACTTCCATTAATATATTTATTTTTGCATTAAATTGAATTAGGGTTTCAATTATACTTAAATCTTGATTATTTTAATATCAAGTTTCTCTGTCCTCCAAAGTGATTCGCTTGAGTTGCCCCTCTCATTTTCTTTTTTCTACTTGATGCCAATAAATATTAGGGACTCTCTAGAGGTGGTATTTTGCATATTGAACCCTAGGTTTTGGGTAAATTGCACATTACACAAAAACTAGGTTTTATTGCACAAACATTGCTTAACAAGCTCTGTCTTGGTGCTCAGGCTATCACAAGCCATACATCTGCATCATTTCCCATTCTTATGATGTTTCAACACTTGAGGAACATTTTACCATGTAACATTTGCAAGTTAACCTCTCAACTTGGGTAATTTGCACTTTAGTCCAAAATAAGCAAAATAGTGTTTCAACATTATTCAAAAAGGACTAAAATGAAACATAAGTTCCTCTTGAGCCTTAATTACTTTTCAAAAGATAAGAGCAAGCATATAATTATCTTTCTTAAGAAAATCATCTATGGTTAAAGCATAACCCAGGTCAGGGATGTTACACATGTGGTAGATGCAGTGTGTGCATATATAAAAGTTTACTATTCAATGTGTAATCTCAAAAGTTGTAACAAATTTTTTTGTGATCATATGTTGAATGGTGATCTTGTGGTTATATTTTGTCTTTGTTCATGTTTATGTGCTATTTTGGTTTCCTTTAATTTCCCATGATTTTCTTCTTCTTGGCCTAGTGTGCAGTGTTTAAATAAGAATGCCACTGAGGTGTGGGTTTCAATTTGGACATCACACATGTGGTTATATATGTCAACTGTAAGGATATGGGGAGGGTAAAGGCTTACCCTTACCCTCTTCAGGGTAGTGGGTAAGGGTATGAGTCATTACTCACCTCAACGAATTCCTCACCCTCCCCTTACCCTCTTCCACATAAGGTAAACAATGAGGGTAAAGGAGTAGACATGTAATCTAGATGTATATTGAATTTAAACACATTATGCATTATTGTTAGGAGAATGTAAAACCAACTCATTCCAACAATATACAATCATAAATAATTTAGGAATCATATATTTCTACAAAAGAAATGCGTCATTGCTAAAAATATATAGTGTATATACAAACTAACTTCACATATTTTCATCTTTCTCACAACACAGAAGGTAACGACCAGAGCATGTAAAGAAAATATAAAGATGAAGTTATGTGATGTTGGGAAGCAAATACTTAGTCACCTCCTTCGTGTTATGTTTGGATACATGCTATAGTGATCCTAGATTTTATAAGTTGAAGTTGGACGATGATGGAGTCACGTTTGCCTAGAATTAGTGATAAATTATTGCCTCCTTATATATATTGTTATTTGGTATTCACATTTCCTCCACGATTAACCAAGTTGCGGCTAGAAATGCAACTAGCATAGGGATCACTGCTATATGTTGGAGATTGAACGCATGGTCAACACCTCACATATGTAAATCTGGAAGGGAACCTCAAAGATCTTGGTCATGGAGATGGACCATCAATAGCTATAAGGTTTGAGTGCAACAAGAACAACTAATGGCTGAACAAAGCCTATTAGCTATGCCCAAGGGCAATTATGATTTGCACATGGGAGGAAAATATATCTGAGGGCGAGATCTACTGAATTGTGATTGGGTTTATTAATTTTAGGAACCATATGTTATATATAATTTAGTATATTTTTATTGGTAGGTAAGGGTAAATAGGTATGGGTAATGTCTCTACCAAATCCCCACTTTAATGGAACATGCAAGAGGATAAAGGGTAAATTGGTAAAGGGTAGGAAATATACTTACCCTTACCCTTCCCCATAAGGGTATATATAAGGGTAAATGGGTATACCCTTACCCATTGACAGTTAGACATGTGGTTAAGGAGTTGAAAATATGGGGACATCATATTCTAACTCCCATCCTGGAAGACATGGAAAAGATCACCCAACTTCCTCTTCAAGACCATTGACCCATTTTGCCTAAGAAGTCGAGTGGGGATGCTGAACTGGCAAGTCTTCTAAGCATGAAGAAGTCTCGAGCTACTCAATGGTTGAATAAAGATGTCCACTTCATTCAGATGGACTTCATGTGGGAGTTTTTTCAAGCACAAAGTGCAACATGATTTTGATTCCTTAGATATGCCCCATATGTGATCATATACCTTGATCACCTTGGTTGAGTTATTCTTTTGAGGGACTATTGGTAGGTGATGACAACCATTTCCATAGTTGTTGTTGTGATATAGAGGAAAGAAAATATTTTTCCTTTGATATGGAATGAGATGTATGAGTGCTAGGACAAAGCACAACTAACTAGGAAGATGAGGGGACCTTTTGAGGTTCTACATATAATTTAGGAATGTGCATTGGTACTTATAAATTGTTAGAGTCTTCAAATCCTCACTACATCATTGTGAAGGAGTTCTTGGAAAAGGACATTCTGGTTGGTGAGTCTTTACATCTGCATGGAGATCTGGATTATTGGTTTGCAGGTCTAACATCAACATATGTGCATTGGGGATGGATAGAGTTCCATCTTGAAAAGTCTAATTGTTGAGTTGTCATGCCTAAATTTCAGTGCTTGATCATCTTGCCAGGTTCATAGATATGTGTTGCATACTTCTCAGTGTCAATGTTGAGGCATTTCACTTGTCACCAGTGCACATACCAGGTTGAAGTGCTTTTGCCTTTATTCAAGAAGTTGACATTCAAATCTCAAAAAATTCACAAGGATATTGTGAGTATGTGGTTGAATCATCATAAGATGACTTATAATATGTTCCATGTTAGTAGGTACTGTTCTTCTACGGGCTATTTTGTGAGGTGTCTGCTTATTGTGGATCTTTTCATTGAATATTTTGAATGGAAATTGATGCTTACAACCTTAGTGTGAGAGCTTATGTTCCACTGAGGAACAAATGAGGTTTTCCTAGTGAAGGTTTCCCACCTCACTACTCCTGGATTAGTCTTAGAGGTTAGGCTCACCCTTTTATGTGAGACACACTCTAGTCATTCCCCTTTTAAGTCCCCCCTAATATATGTTAATGTTATGGAATTTTCCTATATATAGGTGTAAAAACCATTGATTATGAGGATCATATCTAACTCACCTCTAGGGACTCATAGTTTCTACAATCCTCTTGTGATAGAAAATCATGGGGCTTCACCTTGCCTTTGACATAATCATGACTTTTAGGTATTAAATATAACTTTCCTATTTAAGGAGTTCTTAGGTTGGTGGTGGGCCTCAGGATAATGGCCATGCTCCCTCTATCCTAGGCCCTAGGTTCTACTTTGACCTTTCCAATTCAGGGTGCACAAGGGTACGTGTCAAGGTACTTAAGTATATTTTAAGCATATCTTAGAGGGGAGGGAGATTTTGGCTCCCTTACATGGCTCTTTGACATGGGTTTGTAGCCATTAAAGCTCGCTCGTCAGTAGTAGTAGTTCTTGACAAGGCTGACATTTATGTATTGAAGATGAACATATCCATCCACTTCTTTTAAGCACGGGCCACTCGAGTCATAGATGTTGTGGATGATGCTTGACCCTTCCCACTAAGGGTTAAATTTTTCCCTCAAGTCAGTATTCTGGATGATACGTAGTACCAGGTCACCCTTGTAGAAAATGTAGGGTCAAACATTCTTGTTGAGTGCCCGATTTGTCATGGCTTGATAACATTGTGTAGGATGTAAAGATGTTGTTTTCCGTTCTTTAATTGTGTTGAAGTAGAAGATTCGATCTTGATGGTCACTTGAGATTTATACATTGTCCATATTTTGATAATGACTTCATTCCATCCATATGTATCTAATATGTTTGTTCAAGATTGATTTCATGCTTTAGGTACTTGAAAATGATTAATTTACACAAGCTCTACTTGTCCAAGTTCAAGCCAAAAGCAATGCAAGTGTGCAATTTGGGAAATCATTCCAAATCACCTTAGATTAATTTTGTAATATGTTGTATTGATGATATGACTTGAAGATTAGAAAAATTAGGGACACTTAATTCCAACATTTGATCACTGAAAATCATTTTGGAAAATTTGTCACAACAACTTTGTTGGCCGAGTTGGAAACTCGACTGATCTAGTGATGGATTTTTTGAAATGAACACTCAGTCGAGTTGTACACTCACAGAACTCGACCGACCGAATCACTAACCAAAATTGATTTTGACTCATCGGCTGAGTTTCCCAGAACGAGCAAGACAAATAGTTTGAAAATTAGCTTTGTCGGTTAGTGGATTGGTCGAGTTAACTTTATTGAAACTCGACCGAATGTACTGTACGAAAAATGTAGAAATAGTAGTTATAACCATTGGAGAGTTGTTGTAAATGAAAATAGTTCTGTTGTAAGTTGTAAAATAACTATTTTTCATTCTTAAGTGATCCCACACTCAAAGGAGCACCCCCAGCTATAAATAGGACCCCTTGGAGTTCATTCTGAGTTTTCTCATTCATGCTATCCTTGATCCTTGCTATGGTTGAGTGTGATACAACCCTTTGAGCCCCTTTATTTCTCTCATTTACAAAGCATTTCGTGATTATGAGTGAGTTACGCATGTTGTAAGAGAGCTACCTCCACGTGCTTGTAAAGTTCTCATTCCTTCCATCTTCCCAATCCCCTTTCTCAAAGAGCAAAGATTGAAGTGAGCTATTATGAGTGAAGGTGAAGTTTCAAGTCTTCTTCAAGGTTTAAGAAGAGAAGAAGATATTCTCCAATTGAAGGAGAAAGACAAGACAAAGATACAAGAAGAGTGGGTAATTTCTTCAAGGCCAAAGACTTGATGCAAGTGTGGGTAAGTCCTTGTTGAAGGCTGAAGACATCTTGATCAAGTGGGTAATTCCTTGTGTAGGTGAAAGATTCTTGTCTTGAGTAGGTAAGTCCTTAGATATATGGTGGTATCCTTGTATCTCTTATGATGGAATATAAGTATACATGGGTTGCAAAGTCCTAGAGGTTGACCTATCTAGGTAGTGGATTGACTATCTCCTAATTTGGAGATTGGAATCACTCTAACCACCTTGTCCAAGTGCATATTTCAATCTCCCTCATCATTGCTTTGCTTTCTTAGATAGGACTTCAAATTGTGCTTAAGATTTTGGTTTCAACTGATATCGTTTGAAGGTCTAATTATTTGTGTGAGAATTTTGAAGCGCTATTCACACCCCTCTAGAGCCCTAGATCCAACACGTGGTATCAGAATAAAGGATATTCTTCAACAATCTACCTTGAAACGAGAAGATGGGTGAGAATCTACTTGGTTCACTCAACCTAGAGGGAGGATTCTCCATTCACCCTCAAGTCTTTGATAACACCAACTTCCTCTTTTGGAAGAGGCGTATGCAGTTCTACATTCAATGGATGGACTTTGATATGTGGAAGGTGATGATCACATCGTGCAAGGAGCCAGCTGGAGTTGTGTCAATATGGATTAAAGCTGCTCTAAAAGATGCCCAACTCAATGCCAAAGCATTTAGCATCCTCTATGCAACCCTCACCCCAACAGAGTTCAACCGCATCTCCTCATGGGATACAACCTATGAGATATGGGATAAGTTGTGCATCACCTATGAAGGCACAAAGCAAGTGAAGGAGGCAAATATTTATATGTTGAACAATCTCCTAGAGAACTTCAAGATGGGGAAGAAAGAAGGGGTTGCTGAGATGTACTCTAGGATCAACATCATCATCAATGGCCTAGCTACTTTGGGATACACTTTGGATAGAGGATCAATCAACTCAAAGATCTTGAGATCTCTACCAAAGATATGGGAGTCAAAGGTGACCTCTATTGAAGAAGTGAGAAGTCTTAGTGACATTCCAACTGAAGATCTTATTGGGAATCTACAAGCTCATGAGCCAAGACTTGACAAGCAAGAAGAAGAAGCCAAGTAAGAAGAGAAGGTAGCAAGAAAGATCAAAGATAGTGCCTTCAAAGTCAAGTGGAGGCTATCATCCTTCAACAACAACTTGCTTGTCGGACCTCTCCCACCTCCTCTAGTGAAGATGATGGCCCTAGTGAGAATGAAGCCAACTACTCCAAGGGAAAACACTTCAAGGGAAAGCAATCTTCTTCTTCTACTCCAAGATGCTACAAGTGTGGTAAAAAGGGACACTACAAGAGTGAATGTCCAAAGTCTAGAAATACACACCACAAGAGCATCTCTAAGGAGGAACAATACAAGAATGAGAGCAAGTATAAGAGGAAGGACAAAGGAGAGGAGACACAAAAATGCATCTCATGCAGCTTGGGAAGCATCATCCTCTAGTGGTTCAAGCTACGATGAAGATGGAGAGTGCCACCTTGAAATCATGGCATCTACAAGTGAAGATATTGGTGAGGTAAGTGAGGTAATCTTGCATGAGTTAGTTAAAGAAACTCTTATTAACATGCTTGTTTCTACCTGTTCTTCTTTTCTAAGTGCAAATCTAAAAGGAAGAGGTTAGGAAAAATTATTGATGATTTGTATGCTAGACTTGAGATTCTTGAGCAGAATGAGAAAATAAATCTTGAGAGCATTGATAACTTGCAAGGCCAATTTCTTGATCTTGAGCTCCAATACAATGGAGTTGAGGTAGAGAATGGTGTCTATCTTAAGAACATTGAATCTCTTAAGGAAGATAACCAAAAGTGCCTAAATGAGCTTATTACTGAAAATGCTGAATTTAAGCTCATTGTTGATGTTCGCAGAGATGAAAGGGATGTTTATCTTAAAGAAATTCAATTCATTAAATTTGAAAATGCTACGTTGCTTGGTCAAGTTAATGATTTATCTTCTAGACCTATTTTGCCTAGTAATTATGTTGCTTCTATTTCTCTTGAAAAATATTCTTATTTGACTAAAGCCCTATGCTTAGAGACCATCCTTGTTCATGTTAGAGATGATCTTGTTAGTTTGTATTCTACTGTTATATCTCTCACTGATGACAATCCTAGACTTAGATCCTCTCTGTAGAAATTCCTCAAAGGGAAAAACTCCCTATATGAAATTCTTGACCATTCCACCAAACAAAGTGGTACTAGTGGTTTGGGATTTGTAGGGGGATCACCTAAGGGCAAGAACAAAGCCAAAGGTAAGAAAAAGAGTAAGGAAACCTCCTTTTTCATTGAAAAGTCTTCTGGCACTAAGAACCCTATGATTTGTTTTCATTGCAAGAGTGATGATAATTATTCTACTTATTGTCCTTACAAGCCTAAGGGGACCAACCCAAAGATGAAATGGGTCCCCAAGCTAACTCCTGATCCCAAAGTTTGAGTTGGGAATCGACACTCTCCTTTCTTGTACAAAAGAGGAAGATGGATTGTTGATAATGGCTGCACTAAACAAATGACAAGTGATATAAGACATTTCAACAACTTCACTAAGAAGAAAGGAGGTTTAGTTACTTTCAGGGACAACAAGAAAGGTAAGGTGAAAGGTGAGAATGATGTAGGTGAATCCTTCTGTATCGATAATGTCCTTTTTTTGGATGGCCTACATCACAACTTAATAAGTGTAAGTCAATTATGTGATAATGGTTACCTTTTACTATTTATTTCTTTTGAATGCTTGATTCTAGATTCCCTCACTTATCATGTCATATATAAGGTAACTAAAAGTGGTAATCTTTATGTAATTGAGCTTGACTCTATTAGGCCTATTGTTGGTAGATTCCTAGTAATCAATTTGAATGATATTTATCTTTGGCATCATCAGCTTGGTCATGTAAATATGCATCAGTTGAAGAAGTTGAGAAA
This sequence comes from Alisma plantago-aquatica, assembly GCA_963693085.1. Classification (NCBI taxonomy): domain Eukaryota; kingdom Viridiplantae; phylum Streptophyta; class Magnoliopsida; order Alismatales; family Alismataceae; genus Alisma; species Alisma plantago-aquatica. The sequence continues at coordinate 1,010,308,425 of OY856413.1, forward strand.
AAAGACTTGGTCAAGGGACTTTCCAAATTGGATATTGAAAAGGATGAGGAATTCCAACCTTGTACCCAAGGAAAGCAAACCAAGTCCTCCTTCAAATCCAATGGAGTCCTTAGTACAAAGAGAGCTCTTGAACTTCTCCACATTGATCTATTTGGACCAATGAGAACTTAATTGCTTCGTGGTTCCAAGTATTGTCTTGTTATTGTCGATGATTTCTCTAGATATACTTGGATCTTATTTATTGTTTCCAAAGGTGATACTCTTGATGTTTTCTCTAGTTTTTGTAAATGAGTTGAGAATGAAGCTTCTTTTCGGATTGTTTCCATTTGTAGTGATCATGGGGGAGAATTTGAAAGTGGTCTTTTTGAACATTTTTGTGAAGAATCTGGCTATGCCCATAACTTCTCTTCTCCTCAAACACCTCAACAAAATGGGGTTGTAGAGAGGAAGAATAGGTCACTATAAGAAATGACTAGGACCATGATTTTAGAGTTGACACTCCATAGAAGTTTTGGGCCAAAGCCATTAGTACCTCATGTTTTGTGAAAAACTAGAATTTTACGCATCCTTCTTTGAAGAAAACCCCCTATGAGATATGGTGTGGTAGGAAGCCTTCTATCGAGTACTTTCATGTTTTTAGATATCTTTGTTTTGTTTTAAACACAAAAGATTCTCTCAACAAGTTTGATCTGAAATCATACAAGGCTTTCTTTCTTGGCTATAACACTACTAGCAAGGCTTATAGAGTGTTTAATGTTGATCTTACTAAAGTAGAAGAATCCATTAATATTATGTTTTTTGAGACTAACCCCTCTATTCCCAAAGATATTGTTCCAAATGATGATGTTGCAGGTGAAGTGATTTCCATCCTAAAAGAAGTCAACATTATCCAAAAGGGAAAAGAGGTGGTCATTCAAGATGAAGAGAAGACGGATCCAACCCCACGTTTTGCAAAGAATCATCCAAAAGAGCTGATTTTAGGTGACCCTTTTGAAAGAGTGAAGACATGGGATGCCTTTAATAAAGAACAAGCCAACAATGCCTTCATCTCAAAACTCAAGCCAAAGAACGTTAAAGAAGCTCTTGGGGATGATGAATGGATCCTATCCATGCAAGAAGAGTTAGGGCAACTTGAGAAGAACAAAGTGTTGACCCTAGCGACAAGACCAAGTGATAGAAAGATCATTGGCACCAAGTGGGTCTACCGCAACAAGCTAGATCAAAGCGGCAAGGTGGTAATGAACAAAGTAAGCTTAGTGTCTCAAGTCTACAATCAACAAGAAGGTATATATTTTGATGAAACATGTGCACCTGTAGCTAGACTTGAGTCCATTTATATGTTGCTTACTTTGTCTAGTTATAAAAACTTTCTTCTTTATCAAATGGATGTTAAAAGTGCATTTTTGAATGGTACAATTGAGGAGGAAGTGTATGTTGCACAACCCCTGGGCTTTGAACATGATAGTTTACCTAACCAAGTTTATTTGTTGCAACAAGCTCTCTATGGACTCAAACAAGCACCTCGAGCTTGGTATGAGAATTTGAATAACTTTTTATTAGATCATGGGTATATCATGAGCAAAGTAGATTCTACCTAGTTTCTCAAACACACTTCTAACAATTTTCTTATCATTCAAATTTATGTTGATGATATCATTTTTGGCGGAACAAATCTTGATCTTTGCAAGGAGTTTAGCGATCTTATGCAGAGTGAGTTTGATATGAGCATGATGGGTGAGCTTACATTCTTCCTCGGCTTTCAAATCAAGCAAACTAAAGATGGGAACTTCATCAACCAAGGCAAGTACACAAGTGAGATACTAAAGCGCTTTAGGATGGAGAACACCAAGCTGATGGACACACCCATGTCAAACACCGCCAAACTTGATAAAGAAGAAGAAGGTGAGAAAGTGGATGAGAATCTCTATAGAGATATGATTGGAAGTTTACTTTATTTAACTGTCTCTAGACCTGATATAATGTTTAGTGTTGGCTTGTGTTCTCACATTCAATCAAATCCCAAGAAACCACATCTTATAGCTTTCAAGAGGATTTTAAGGTACTTAGCCAAAACCCCAAATTTTAGACTATAGCATCCCAAGTCAGGGGACTTAACTCATGTCTTATAGTGATGCAGGTTACACAAGATGCTTGATTGATAGAAAGTGCACAAGTGACACTTGCTTTCTCCTAGGACCATGCTTGGTGTCTTGATTTTCAAAGAAACAAAGCACAATGGCTTTATCAACTATTAAGGCTGAATATATTGTAGCAGGGAGTTGTTGTGCCCAGGTCTTATGGATGAAGAAAATGCTCCAAGACTTTAACATTCATTTTGATGCTTCTCATATCTATGGTGATAATACTAGTGCAATAAATTTATCTTACAATCCTATATTGCATAGTAGAGCCAAGCATAAAGAGGTTCCTCATCATTTTGTTTGTGATCACATTGCCAAAAAGGATATATATATATATATATCATGCATTTGGACACAGAAAATTAGTTGGCAGATATTTTCACTAAACCTCTAGCTAGAGAACAATTCAATTTTATTAATTTGAAGCTGCTCATAGCTACTTTGGATGAATCTGATATGCCTCCTAGCTAGTTGCTATATGTTCTATATGTTTTGCTTATGTCTTGATCACCCTTGCTTGCTAAAGTGATAAAATTTTCATGTTCATATGCCTTGTTTTTCACTTGTTTTGGGTATTTTTCACAAACGCTTATTTTATCATAAAATAGTACCCGATGATGAGTAATATGTGCCTAAATATGTTTAAAATGCAAAATGGACTAGAAAAATAAATTTAATTAGCACCCTACTAGATAGAAATTAAAATTTCTAATGATGGTTCAGGTTGACTGTCCATCGAGTTGCCAACTTGACCAATATGTGGCCGAGGGCTTTTGTGAAAAGTCATTCGGTCAAGTTTCTCAGTCACAGAATTCGATCGATGGCCGGGCTGGAGCAAAGTTAAGTTTGGTTCAGATGACTTTTCTCCCTCTCAAATAGAGAAAAATCAATCGATTCACTCTCCAACTCCCTCAAGCTCTCAACCCTAGCCCCGAACATCCTCTTCCTACCCCTAACTTGCCCTTGCTTGACCTTCCTAGACTCTTGCACATCAACCCTAGGTGTTTGGTCGGATCTTGGTGGTGTTTCCTATGTTTTTGACCTCACAATCCTCTTATCATGCCTCCATGGCTTCAAATAAGAGAAAGAGAGCCTCCCCATCTGGAGCACCATACTTCTCCAACTCATGCCTTATACCCTTTGATGATACCTTCTTTGTCCCCAATGATGCTCTAAATAGGTACAAGGAGCTCCTTCCTAGGAACCCCTTTCCATTTTGTGCCTTATTTGTGCCACACCCATGTAGACAAGAGGTCATTGATCAAGTTTCTGAGTTGTTGTATGACCACCACCTCTCTACCCTGAGTGTTGAATGTGCGTGCTATCACAATTCCATCACAAACACCAAAGTCGTTCATGAATTCTATGCAAATTTGCAATGGAATTATGACACTCTTCTACCCCCTCCATATGCTCAAGTAGTTCTTACTTCCATGATTGTTTTGACCTCCTATACGCTGAGGCCTTCTACACGAAATATGATATAACTTTCCTTGATGTACATAAATTCTTAAAGAAGCCTCAATTTCCATATAGGAAGAAGTATACCCTTCCCTACTCTTCCTTAAACCTAAAAAACCACATACTCACCCTGGTAGTCAACTGCAATACTCATCCAAAGAAAAACCAATTTGAAATTGTAGAGTATAGCATGGTGATTATGTTCTATATCTTAAAGAACATCATAATCAAGTGGGCTAGATATGTTCTCCACCACATGACCTTCTTTGACTCTAGTAAGAACACCCGCGGAACCCATCCACCCTACCCATCCCTGATTTGTGGTCTGTTTCAGTTACCATCGACGAATCTCTTTTTCATGACTTTCAATAAAAACCTGCTCAAAAAGGAGTTTGCATCAGTGATACCACAACTTAGAAGACTGTGCCTACCCCTTCCTCTACCAAACCTGGAGCCTCCACCTCCACCTCCTCCACCCGTGCACCTCCACCTCCTCAACCATGTTAACCTACCCACACCTCTTTTCATGTATCAAATGAAACACTCATGGGTTACATGATGCATCAGCATGCATATAACCTTCAGGTTCAGGAGCATATGCATTAGGATCTTTGTGCTATCATGTCTACCATGAACCTATCCTGTGCCCATCCTTACCCTGCCTACGAGCCCTACCCAGGAGGTGATTATGCATCCCATGCATACAATCACTTTTACCCAGCCCCTCCTCTTGTTGCTTCCACTACTACACCCTCTACTATTGATCGATCTACCTTTGTTGTGCTACCTCTCCCTATTGGTCCTATAGCTACCTTGCTTGTAGGACTTCACATCTGCTCCTACTTTTCCTCAAGCTCAAGAGTTACATGACCTTGGTATGTCTTGGGCCGAGTACAATGCCATGTGGCCCAGTCGTGACTTCAGTCCTTCTGTGGATGAGGTGATGTCAAATTAGGATGATGAGGAAGTTGCTGCTGTTGATGAGGAGGAATCTGAGGATGATGTTGAGGTTGGTTCTAATGGCTCTATTGGTGACTCTGGTGATGAAGGTGATGATGCTGCCTCTGTTGCACCTTCAAATGATGATGAGAACTACGAGCCTGAATCCTCTGATGATGATGTTGATGCTGATGCAGATGATGATGACCCTCTGGACTTAGATAGGCTAGATGTTTAGATGTTTTAGTTTCTAGTCTGTAGATGTCAATCATATATACCTTTCTAGACTTTTTTGTACTAAAAACATCTGGGCACATTATCTGAGATGTACTATTTCTATCATCATGTTGGTTTCATCATTTCGATTTGTAGTTGTTTTGAGGACATGCTTTTTGTGTTGTAATCTTAATCATATGTACACTTACTCTTTGATTTCTATATCTCATGAGTTGGTGCCATGTTTCCCATAATTTGATTATGACTTATATTGCTTGTTTCTCTCTCGTGTCTGTTTGATGTATTCTATGAGGTTGCATGTTTTCTATTGTGGATGTATGTTTTGATTGTGCTTGGAGAAAACCTATTTTTGTGCTCTTCTACCCCTTCCTTTTTGATAATTCCCAAAAGGGGGAGAGAAGTTCAATGTTTTGAAGCTCAAGCATATTGTTTTAATTTTGTGTGTGATCCTTTTCTTGTTCAATATATGCTTTATCATGTGACTTGCTAAAGGACCATATAGTATATACATGTTATATTTCTTTGTGTAGAAAGACTAACTATGCATGTAAGAGTGAGCATAGATTGAAGGGGAGCAATTTCACATTATTAGATTATGAATCCCCTTGCAATTCACAAGGCTAAGGTATAACTTTACATATCCTTTTCAATATGTTGAGCAATGGTTTGTCATTGTCAAAAAGGGGGAGAATGTTGACTTGAGAGTTATACATTGTCCATTTTTTTATATGACCTAACCATTTCATTCATATGTATCTAATATGATTGTTCAAGATTGATTTCAGGCTTTAGGTACATGAAAAGGATCAATTTACATGAGCCCTAGCTCGTCCAAGTTCAAGTCAAAAGCAATGCAAGTGTGCATTTTGGGAAATCACTTCAAATCACCTTAGATTAATTTTTTAATCACTTGTATTGATGATATGACTCGTAACTAAGATGAGAAAAAATCAGGGACACTTAATTCCAACATTTGGTCACTTAAAACCCATTTTGGAAAATTTGTCACAACAACTTTGTCGGTTGAGTTGGAAACTCAATGATGGATTTTCTGAAATGATCAATTGGTCGAGTTGTACACTCACAAAACTCGACCGACCGACTCACTAACCAAAACTAATTTTGACTCATCGGTCGAGTTCCCTAGAATAAACTCGACCAATTGTTTGAAAATTAGTTTTGTCAGTTAGTTGATCGGTCAAGTTATCTTTATTGAAACTTGACTGAATATATTGTACAAAACATGCAGAAAAAGTGATTATAACCATTGAAGAGTTGTTGTAAATGAAAATAGATCCATTTCAAGTTGTAAAATGACTATTTTTAGTTCTTAAGTGATCCCACACTCAATGGAACACCACCAACTATAAATAGGATCCCTTGTTCATTCCAAGTTTGCTTATTCATGCTATCCTTGGTCCTTGCTATAGTTGAGTGTGATACAACCCTTTGAGCCCCTTTCTCTCTCTCATTTACAAAGAATTTTGTGATTATGAGTGAGTTAGGCATGTTGTAAGAGAGCTACCTCCATGTTCTTGTAAAGCTCTCATTCCTTTCATCTTCCCAATCCCCTTTCTCAAAGAGCAAAGGTTGAAGTGAGCTACTCTGAGTGAAGGTGAAGTTGTTGGTCTTCTTTAAGGTTGAAGAAGAGGTGAAGATATTCTCCAGGTGAAGGAGAAGGGAAAGGAAAAGATTCAAGAAGAGTGGGTAATTCCTTCAAGGCCAAAGACTTGATGCAAGTATGGGTAAGTTCTTGTTGAAGGCTGAAGACATCTTGATCAAGTGGCTAAGTCCTTGTGTAGGTGAAAGGCTCTTGTCTTGAGTAGGTAAGTCCTTGGATGTATGGTGGTCTCCTTGTATCTCTTATGATGGAATATAAGTATACATGGGTTGCAAAGTACTAGAGGTTGACCTCTCTAGGTAGTGGATTGACTATCTCCTAGTTTAATATTGGAACCACTCTAACCACCTTATCCAAGTGCATGTTTCAATATCTCTCATCATTGCTTGGCTTGCTTAGATAGGACTTCAAATTGTACTTAAGCTCTTGGTTTCAATTAATATAATTTGAAGGTCTAGCTATTCTTGTGAGAATTTTGAATCTCTATTCACCCCCTCTAGAGCCCTAGATCCAATACTTGAAGCCACTCTACCTTAGGAATATCTACTTCTTGTAATATGTAGAGATAAGGGATTCAATCCTTAAATGGCAAGACTACCTCCATCCCATATACTAGGGAAGATGTTGTAGCACCTGTGGAAATTCTGATAGAAGTCTAGTACACATAGTGAGCCATTAGGCTGTGTTTATGCCAGTTTAATGGAAGCTTATGATCTTCTTCAAAATCTCTATCAGGTTCTTGCTGGTAGGTTCTAAGGCTCCATTCATCTGGGGCCAATAGGGTGACGTTGGGTGATGCTTTATCCCTAAAGAGTTCATATACTCTTTGATAGTTTTAGATGTGAAGTTTATACTGTTGTTAGAGACAATCTTGTGCAGTGTCATGATGTGATTCCCATTGGTACCCCTAGCCAATTGACGTGTCTAGACGCACCTTAGGAACACATTTGAGTTTTTTGATATTTATAAAACCTGGTCTAGACACACTCTTATAGAATTCTACAAGATCATGGGCTCAAGAGTAGTATATCATGGGAAATATCAGTCGAAACTAAGGGGGAGGGGGACTAGTGCTAAGCTAACTACATTGGGTTTTAAAGTGTAGGGTCTTTAGGGTTTGACTTGGGAGTTTGAGTTACACTAAATGAATAAGCAAGTAAGACATGCAAGAATCAAACCTAAAACAACCCTACACAAAGAATGATGTTAAACTAAGCAAAAGAGGCAGCACACTATACTAGGGAAGAGAAATCCTAATTAGCCATCAAGAGAAAAATCTAGCTAAACATGGAAAGAAGAGGCAACTCGTTACACTAAGCTAGAAATTACACTAAGAAGGCAAACAATGAACTAAACTAGAAAAATCTAGCTCAAAAGATTAGATACAAGAGCTAACTACTATAGCAAAGGCAAAATAACATGAGCAAGACAATTAGCTAAGTAAATAAGTAAGGAATCTAGGAGATTAACACTAGCTAAGGAAATGAGAAATTAGGGTTTTAATTAATTATTTAGGAAAGTGGGTCATTTATGGGAAAATGTGACTATCTACCTAGTCAAGGCTGTTAGAATTATTGTTATTTAGTTTTGGTATGTTATATGAGCCTAGTTGTCTTAGGTAATTAATGTTAACTTTGCTTCCCTTATACTTGTCTCCTTTCTTACATATATGAGAGAAGTTTGCTTTCTATCAATAAGAAAATATCTCATCAGCCTCCCATATTATTTTCCACAGGTATCAGAACATCATCCTAACCTATGGAGACAAAGACAAAGCCTCCACCAATGAACAGTCACCACCTATTCTTAGCTTGTTCGCCCACTAGGTATCATTTCCAGCCTTCATGGTCGTCTCCTCTCTTTTTATTTCATAAATTTCCATATTTTTTTATACCTACAATGACACTCTCCATCTCGATCAAAATCAAATTTACCTACCTTATCTAAGTCTTATTTATCTAGTTGTTGCTTCAACATCCTCTGTGCCTTGGTTTGTGTGAAACCTATATCCCATATCCCATAATGCCAAAGTAAATCTTCCTTTCAATTCAATGTTTCATTTGCTCATTTCATTCTCCAATAGCAATGCTAATCTTTTTTTCTTTTTGGGTTTGGTATGATTTGTGTCATCATTGTTTGCCCAGTCAAAGTCCACTTCTATTTTAACTTTCGCATGCCATAATTACCAACCAACATTTACTTTTCTCATTTCCTGTTTGAACCATCTTCCATTATTGTTTCCTTTTTTAAAATATTCTATCACCAACCTTGCATTATTGTTTTATACAACCAACATTGACCAAGCTCCTTTCCAATATGACTTTTCCATCAAACATTTCAATTATTTTCCCCTCTCGAATTGAAAATTAGTTGACCACGTCAAAGGGGTTGGTGAGACAAAAAGAAGGAAATAGAATGGAAAAACATCATATTCTTGAATTAAAAAAGGAAATAGTTGCAATGAAACTTGACAAATTGGAATGAAATGAAATGATAAGAAGAAAAAAGGAAAGATACTGAATTGAAAAATGAAACAAGAACAAAGAAAAAAGAAAAAAGATAAAACAAAAAGGAGAAAAAAGGCCATGCACTATTTTATAGCACCAAAAATGGGCTTTTTTCACACATTATATTCAGTGAAAACCCCCACCACCCCTCATGTGTGCATCAATTCCATGTGCCAAGGGTATTGTTTCTTCTCCACACCAACTATTCAATCATTTCATAATTGGTTTGCGGGTGGGCGTGGGATACAAGAGAGAGAGAATATGAGGAGAAAACTTATGAGAGATTATGTATATCAATACAAGATATTTTAATCTTCATGGAGTTTCTTGTTCTTCATCACATCCTTCATCTTTGTGACACTTCATTCTCACTAAGCATAATTCTTCTAATGCATCATTGGTGTATCTCTTTCTCAATGACACTATGCTTCTTTGTGTTCATGCCACAATATGCATATAGGTTGGCTTGTGCACTTCGTTATCATAGTTAGATACTATTTTAATGAATTGTAGGATCTCAATTGCAACATTGACACCAAGCTTTTTGTGTTAGCACCACATCATGTATGTCAGGACAAGGCTTGCTATGCTTATTACAACCTCTTGTCCCTTCTAATGTTGATGATGATTCAGTTGATCATTCTCTCTTCACTCTCATGATACGGATGGTTGCTTTCACATTAGAGTTCTCATAAGCTTGTCATTTCTAGCTTGCAAATTTTATATTTGCAAGGTTGATGTTTCATCCAAAATTTATCTTCTTTGAGCTACTTTAGTTATGTTTTCTCCAAGCTATATCTATTGACATGGATCTTCTGCTAATCTACTTGGGTTTCTCCTTGATGATTCCCTTTATTCCTATCAAGCCCCTATGTTCGTGAGCCATATTTATGGAGCTAGTATGACAATCATCAACACCTCATCCAGTTTGTGTTTGTACCACATTATGAATGTTTGTGGTCATCTATGCTAATTTTAGTTGACTATACTTCTTAGATTTGAATATACCTCTACTACTACATCGACATTGTATCTCTACATTCATACTGTGTTATGTACGTGTGATGTGTTGATTGAGCTTATACCACTTGCACATTATTCTCCAGTGAATATGGTGTAGTCAAGGTGTTTCTGATCATATGCTCCATTCTGATGTTGGCAAATTTTCACTAAGGACATTCTTCATTCCAGACGCACTTCAAAAGACCTTATCTAAATCTTGAGTATATCCCACCTATTAAACATAACTTCAAAGGTGGCATCATCAACTCATTTGTTGGAGAGTCATATTTAAGGGAGAGTGAATAATATTGTATGGAGGGTAGAGTGTTATTTTTCAATTTGTCTTATCATATAATTGAGTCTTGTTATTATGAGTTGTGATATGTGCTTTACTCATACTCCAACTCGAGGGGGACTGTTATTATTATTATTTAGCTTGTTATGTTAAATGGGCCTAATTGTCTTAGCCTGTTATGTTGAGTTCACTTCTTTTATATTCTTCCCTATATATAGGAGAGGAGTTTTCTTTCTATCAATAAGAAAATATTTGATCATTCTCCCATCTTATTTTCCACAATGGCCATATCATGTAACACAATCAATGAAACCATGTTATCTAACAAACAATTGTTGGGAAAATGGCATTAAATATGGTGGGAGACATTGTTTTACTTGCCAGCTCCCCTTGAACAATAGATTCTGTCAAAAACTATGTAATGGGAAGGAGGGTTGCAAGGTTCCTACCTGGTCCTAGAGCAAGGCCAACGACAATCCCTTTCTACATCGTGCACCTTTCTCAAGTTGTACTTGGATGGCTGTCAGTGGTGGCCTCCTGGTTGATCACCATAGACGGAGGTGACAATCCTCCTCGTGGGTGGAAACGATCTGCTCACTTCTAAAATAGTCCACATAGACCACTAGGAACTCTTGTCATTCTTGATGAATATACAAGGAGTAGTTCCTTCTAGTCAACATGCTAGCACCAACTTTCTCTTCCAATTGTCTCTCCCTTGCTATCCCTCCCTTTAACGGGTAGGACTTGTTTGGGTTCTCTTGGTTGCCACAACTATAGGGGACAATAATTTTCAGAACTTATTGTCGTGTCTCTAGAAATCCTTGACTACCCGTCTATTTATAGGAGGGTCAGGGTCAGGATTTATAGTCTGAGTGGGAGTAGAAGAGATGAAATTTCATGAATTTTCTGGAACTCGTGAGCATTGAACCAATTGGTTCACATGTGAGACAATCGGTTCAACCCTTGAACCAGGCATTTCACTTTGTTTTCCAATCATAATTTTATTGAAAATTAATATTTGATTGATGCACAACATGACGTCATCATCAATCCTTGATCCAATCGTATTGATCAACCAAACTGTCAGTTCACAACCTGAACCGGTCAGTTCAGACATCTAAGCTGACCGATTCACTTGCTGAACTGATTGTTCTAGAGACCTAATTTCCAATCCTAGTTCAAGTTGACCTGACACTTGAATTGATTGGTTCAACACTTGAACTAGCTAGTTAACACTCTAGTCAGTCAATTTTTAAGCATTGTTGTTTAAATTAAGCACCTAAACACTTTAGTAATCAAGTTAAACATAAATCATGAATAAAATCCTATTCTAGGTGTATCCTCTGTGTGTGACCCTATAGGTTCCAAGTTACGTTGGTAGTGAATGTCCATAACTGATATATGACATCACAAGAAATGAGTGGTATCTAGAAAGACATCATTGCTACCCAAGTAATTGGGAAGTTGGAGAACAACTTCAACCTACAATCTATGATTGGTGTTACAATGATTCTATAGTTCCTTTGTCTTTTTAATCCAGATTGAACTCGAGGCATGAAATAGTCATCCTCTTCAACATTCAATCCATGATCCTTTAACTAGAGATTGTCTGAGATATATGTTTGCTCAATATCACATATTAACTCGCATGAGCATGACCATGCATTTGTCAGTCTTGCTTATCAAGTAGCCAAGATATGAAACTCATGTAGAAGGGAAAAATCCCATCTACATCACTGACAGTCATCCCCATGTGTCACAATGCACCTGAGAACCACCTTTATGGCAACCCTTATTCAAGGTCGCAGTGGATGATGTCAAAGTACATCAAACAACATGTGATGAGTGTAGTGACTTCAGATCCAAGAACCACAATCACCACCATCACTATAAGAGTTGATTTTGACTACCATTCTATGGTCTCCATATATCACTCTCATGGTGGGTCTGTCTGATACACTATTCTCTAACAAGTATCTATGTGTTTGGTTTGATATAACATATCATGACTAATGAGATTGTGTCATCAACTAACACACACTCTAGTCTTATGTGTTATTTCTATCTATCAACCTTCCACAATAACATCTGACTAGGGACATAACACGAATATATACTCTTAGCATCCGTATGATCTCATTGTTTAGGTCCTCAACTTGAAGATGTATGTCATCGAGTAATATCATTCTTTAGATTTTTGTTATGTTATATCATTATATCATAACTAAATAAAATGGAATGAATCCAAAGATTGCCTTTATTATAAATCAAATCATTTACAAGATATGCCATTACAATCATCATATGATTGGCTCTATGGGCATACATACCAAAAAACTCTCACTTACACTTATAGAGAATCACCCATGAACTTAATCCAAAGTGATTTGATATGACCTTCATGTTTTTACTATGAAAGTTCTTTTTTCAAGGGGTCAACCACATTACTCTCAATTGGTACTCTGCAAATCTTCACATCTCCTTCTGTATGATTTCTTATATGAGATGGAATTGCCTTCTTGTATATTCTTGTAACACTCATGTGATTTGGGTTCATTAGCTTATAAAGTAGCTCCATTATTGTCAAAATATAGCTCAATTGCATCGCTGATGCTTGGAACCACCCCAAGTTCTCAGATGAACTTCTTGATCCAAACAACATCCTTTAATGCGTTGGATGCAACAATATAATCGACCTCTGTTGTAGAATTCACAACTGCCTCTTGCTTGGAACTCTTCCAGCTCATAGCTCGGTTGTTGAGGCAAAACACAAATCTTGATTGTGGTCGCTAATTATCTTTGTCAGTTTGGAAACTTGTATCGGTGTAACCCTTTACCACCAACTCTTCCTCGCCACCGTAGACAAGGAACTGATATCCTTAATTCTTCTCAGGTACTTAAGGATGTTCTTCATAGAAGTCTAGTAATTCTCACTGGGATCTAAATGATATCTTCTCATCATACTCAAGGCAATACAAGACAGATGGATGAGTACATAACATTGCGTACATGATAAATCCAATTGTAGATGCATATGGAATCTTACTCGTGCGCTCCCTTTCTTCACAAGAACTAGGACATTGAGCTGTAGAGATGCTGACACCATGATACATTGCTAAGTTTCCTCTCTTTGAGTTCTTCATGTTGAACCTCTTCAACACTTTGTCAATGTATGTGCTTTGACTTAACCTAAGAAGACTTATAGATCTATCTTTATAGATCTTGATTCCTAAGATATAGGATGCTTCACCTAAGTCCTTCATAGAGAATGTACTTCCCAACTAGTTCTTTACCATATGTAAAGTAGGAATGTTATTCCCCATCAATAGTATGTCATCCACATACAATACAAGGAATACAATTATGCTCCCACTAACCTTCTTGTACACACAAGGTTCATCTTCATTTTGACTGAAGCCAAACTCTTTAACTACTTTGTCTGGAGATTCCAGCTCTAAGATGCTTGCTTCAATCCATAGAATGATCTTTGTAGCTTACATATTTTATTACATCCTTTGGATTTATAAAACCCTCAGGTTGTGTCATGTACATATCCTCAAGAAGATTCCCTTTAAGGAATGTGGTTTTAACATCCTTTTGCCAAATCTCATAGTCATAATAAGATGCAATGACAAGCATGATCCCAATGGACTTAACCATGGCAACTGGAGAAAAGGTTTTTGTAACATACCGAAATCTAGAACCTAATCCTATTCCAAGGTTAAGAGGTTAGAGACATTATATCTTTGGGTTTAGCCAAACAAGGATCAAGGAAGGTTCACTAGTAGCTTAATTGAAACCCTAACATATAGACATATAAACAAATATGGCTTAATGCTTCCATAAATAATCTTTAGACCAATAAAGGATACATAGAGATAAAGTTGATTAATATGCATAGGAGAACTATGGAATAAATGTTACATTATCCAAATAAATATATAATTTTTAAACTAAATGAGATAAAAGATAAATATATTTGATTTGTCATATAAACATGACATATGACCTTTTGGTTGTAATATGATGAATACTAATAATTATTATGAAATAATATGTTGACTAATATAATAATGGGCTACAAGTGTCAATTATGTAAAACTCTTAAAAGGAAGAAAAAATGATTAAAAATAACTTGGATTCGTTTGGATATGTTTTGGCTTGGAGGCCAAGTTTCACAAATTTAGGATAATAATAATCACATCTATTTTATTTAGAAAAGAAAAGGTGATTTTCCTTCAAAATATGAAATAAAATACCTAATGACTCCAAAGTGGAAAATAATCTTAGATTTGTAATCTACATATAGCATTTGGGTAAATTTTCATCCAATTTGGAAAATATTTGATGAAAAGGTGAAGTTAAGAGAAAGAAAATGTGTAGAACCTTCAAAGTATTAAATAAATGTAGAAACAACTTCAACATGTGAAAGTAAGGAAAAATTCATATCCAACATATCTAATGTGACTTGTGGGTGAAGTTTCATCAATTCTGGAGAAGTTTAGAAGTCTCTAATGCATTAAGAAAGAGAAAATAAGGCTTACTTTAAAAGAATTAAATACAATACCTAAAGTCTTCAAAAGTGAAAACTAATGCCGCATTTGGATTCCTCATGTCCAAAATAAGTTGGGTGTCAAATTTCAATTAATTTGGAGTTTGCTTGCACCCTCAATGGAGGAGAGAAAAAATAGGAAATTAATTACATTCACACTTTAATAGGAATCTGATTTGGATATAGTTTTTATTTAAATACATATGTGACATCCATTTTGTAACTTCTCACTACCGTTCGATTTCAGATCTAATGTCACAAACATCATCTCCTACCTCAAGTAGGAGAGAGTCCCGTTGTGTGCAATACTTGTGATTTTCTCTCACCCATATCTCTCTCATTTGTGGTTGATTTTCTATGATTTTTTTGTCATCCATTTCCTTTTTCAATTCCTATCCTGACGAGCCCTAATTGGAACCCTAAGTCTCAATAGTATGGAAACCCCAATTCATGCCCCAACCCCTCATCATCATGTGATCGCTGGGGATAGCTTTCGACTTCACACTTATATATAGGGGTGCCGAAAGCACAAGGATACCCCATGGTTTGCTCCTCCTCTTTCAATTCTATCTGGTTCACCTTGAGTCTTTGTCCCCAATCTAGTTTGCAGAACCAACAACTTTGGTTTAGTCCCTAAATTTGATAGTGCTTATCGTACAATTCAAAGTGTGGTACGTTTCTTGGGGACCCTCTTTTGCTTTCTGCTGTTTTGTTTTCTTGCATGGTTGAGCCTTTTTCTCTGTTGACTAGATGCCGATGCTTCCTTGTTTGTGAGATGACAATGACACTTTCTGGGACATCTCTGACCTCTAGAAATGAAGTTTGAGCCAAATTTACTTTTTGTGCTCGTCCCTCCTACTTTTTCAGCTCAAATTCTTACCAAATGACCACTTACATCCTCTGCTATGTTCTCATTGCTCTTTTCCTTGGACAATGTCCCTCTTTGTCTCTGGTGGCCGGGGATCTTGAGACTTAGTTCATCAGTTGCGTTAGGTCTTTGCGTAGACATTTGGGACAACTCCAGGGAAAAAGAATGGCCCAATTTTTCTTGCTAGCTACTCATCCTGGTGATGCATAGCATCCATGGCGTGAGAGTAGGGAAAGGGGATGCATCCCCTCTGGTTATTCCCTTGTTTGCCCCTCCTATCTCATTTTTATTTCTTGGTAGGGGTAAATCGTCATTTCACCCTATGGTATTCTTCTTTTTCCCACTAAGAATTGCTTTGAGTAAGTGTTGAGTTGGTTGGGCGTGATTGTCCCAACTCAACTAGTCTGACTACTAAGTGGATTTTCTTTACTGATGAGGATATTGGTATTTTTTGATTGGTTAGTTTTGCAAAATTTGTACTAAATTATTTATAGTTCAGAAAAATATAATAAAATATAATCTAGAATTAGAATAATATAACCTATATAATGGTGTAAGTTTTTCCCTTAAATCTGATGTTTTATAAAGGTGATTTCAATGGATTTTCCTAAATAAGTAATAACTTGCAAAATTCATAACTAATTATTTATAAGTCAGAAAAATAAAGTAAATATGTTTGAAAATAAAAAATTATAATCTAAAACATTGCGTGGTTTTGATAACCTAATTCACCAATATTAAAAAAAGGTGATTTGTAGGGTTTTGAATAATTAATGTAAACCTAAACCTTATTCTACATATATGCATCATAGGTGCTTTGGATACCTAGTCATGGATCTAGGACTGACTTTGGACTATTTAGATTCTTAGGTAAGGTATGTCTGCATCCCCTATTATTCTTGATGAGCAATTCGCCTATTTTATTCTTTCTCATGGTCCTATGGACACTAGCCTACACATTATCTCTTTTTATTTTGAAAATTATGGTTCATGTGAACTACTTTATTTGTTACTGATATTATGATCAAGCTATCAGATTTGATATTCTATTGGATTCTATCTTATGCTTGGTTCATGTTGGAACACTATTTGATGATATGTGATATCTTTTGACCACTAGTATGGTGGATGTTTATGTTGTCCATTAGTATGATGGAAACTCTGTATAATATGACAATACTTTTCTACTTGCCTCTACATTAATCATGTTATGCAATTCATTAGCACTAGAGTAGTGTAATTTCATTGGTTTTTGGGAAGTATGCCCATGTTATTATTGGGATGGAGGTGGTGGTTCCCCTACCCAAGTTTCAAGTTTGTGAGGCTTGGCCCACTTTTATATATATTGGGAGTTTGGCAGTACATCATTCTGTATCAAGTTTCAAGTTTGTGAGAGTTTTCCGCCTTTGTCTTTATATTGTTCTAGGGCTATGTTTATCTCACATGCATGCAAGTTGATGATTATGGGGTGTGTGCCCTAATACTTTCTATGTGCTAGTATGTCACAATTTTATTATTTTAATGGCAAGTATCCCTTTTATTGTAAATCATTATCCTTGATACCCACTTGGGTAGTTTGTTTCTCTTCTATGGGAAGTATTCTTGCTTGAAGTCCCTTTTTTCCATATATTGGTCAATTTCTATTTTAGTATGCACATACCAACATTTTGGCTGGCGTATATATCTTTTATCCTTTTGTTGGGGCACGCTGCCAACCCCAGATTTAGGTCAAGGAGGAGACAACCAGGTTGGACTAGGAACTCAACAAGTGTAGATGAAACCTTATGGGAGTATTGCTTGAAGTCGTTAGGTGATCCTCAGCTAGTCCTAAGTTTAGTTTGTTTTTACTTTTATCCCACCCTACATGGTGAATAATAATGATGATAACAAGCTTTGTAATGGTTCGATACATCTTTAAATTCCGCTACTACTTTGGTGTTATGATACATACATGTGTAAAAGTAGTATACCCTGGTTTCTTTGGAAATAAACTCTTTGTTGTTAAATGGAGTGTAAAAGTAGTATACCCTAGTTTCTTTGGGATATCCAACAAAACAACATTTACCAAATTTGGGTCCAAGATTTTCAAGAAACATTTTCTTAACATAAGCTTCACATCCCCAAATCTTCATAAAAGACATATCAGAACGTTTCCCATACCATATCTCATATGGTGTCCTTTGAACTAATTTATATGGTACACGACTTAGTATAAATGTCGTGGTTTCTAGGGCATAACCCCAGAAGGAAATAAGAAGATCAACAAAACTCATCATTGATTGCACCATATCTAGCAATGTGTAATTCCTTCTTTCTGACACACCATTGTACTGTGGTGGTCCAGGTGGAGTCCATTGCGATACAATACTATGGGCTCGTAGAAGGTCCTCAAACTCTTGACTTAAGTACTCTCAACATCAATCAGAACAAAGTGATTTAATACTTTCGCCAAGTTGGTTTTGTGCTTCATACATAAAGTCCTTGACTTTTCAAGGGTTTTTGACTTATGTTTTCATCAAGTAAACATAACCATACCTACTGAAATCATTAGTAAAGGTAACAAAGTACTGATAACCATCACTAGCATTTGTTCTAAAAGGCCCTCATACATTAGTGCATATGAGTCCTAATAGATCTCTAGCCCTCTCACTGTTACTAGTGAAGGGAGTCTTTTTCATCTTGCCCAACAAACAAGATTCACATGTCTCTATCGATTCAAAATCAAAAGAGTCCAGATATCCATCTTTATGGAGTCTAGAGATGCATTTCTCATTTTCCCTAGATGACAATGCCAAAGGTATGTTTGGTTTTAGTTATTGATGTTTTGTCTTTTGGTATTTACATTATACACACTTGTCTCTAGATCTATCAAGTATAGACCATAATACATTGAGGCACCACCATAAAAGATCTCATCTTTACTAATAGAACATTGACCATTCTTTTTAAGAAATTTGAATCCATTTTTGTCCAAACAAGATACAAATATGATGTTCCTATTAATGGCATGTACATAATAGCATTTATCTAACTCTATCACAAGACCACTTGGCAGAGATAACTCATAGGTTCCAACTGTACTAGCAACAAATATTGCTCCATTAGCAACATGTAGTTCAACCTGACCTTTTTTCAAAGGTGTACTTCTTTTCAAATCCTTCACAATTTGAGAAAATATGTGATCCACATTTAGTATCTAGTACCCATGATGAAGAAGTAGTGAAGTTAATCTCAATTACGTATATACTAGAAGTAGAGATTTCTATCCCTTTCTTCATCTTAATAGGTTTCCTTACTCATCTCCTTATTTTGAGTGTAGAAAACTTGGACTTCTGGTTATCCTCATAACACTTCTTGACCTTGCCTTTTTTCTTGGAATCTATTCTATTGATCGCCATCACGAGTTTGTCTTTCTTCATTTGTGCTTTGACATTTATTAGCGTCTCAAGAAACTCATACAACGGTTTATCAAGGTTACTCAAGTATTAACATTTGATAAACTGACTGTATGATTTAGGCAATGATTGCAAAATCATATCTGTGACCAACTATTGACCTAAAGGAAATCCTAGTCTCTCTATATGCTCCACATTCCCAATCATATTGATCACATAGGGCTATACTGGATCTCCCTCTGTCAGTTTGCACTCAAACAACACCTTACAAACATTATACCTTTCTTTCTTATCATGCTATTTATGCAACTCATAGTTCATACAACCCAACATAAGGTCCTTGATGTCTATGACATCATTGGCATGCTTCAAGTAAGCATCCATTTCAGCCTTAGGCAGATACGGAGTGGGTTCCACTAGCAATGGTATTTTAGGGACATAGAGAAAGCTTCTCAAATTCCTGAACCAATTATGGAAGTTTATCTTTCAAGTTTTCATTGTCAATGATTGATTGCAATGATTGTGTGTTTTCCATCTATATCTACAAGAGTAAACTTGCATTTTGTCAAAACACCTTTGATTTGATTTGATAATATTGACAATATCAAGCATTAAATTAATTATCGCTCCCACTATTTTCTTCAAATTGATAGCCCTCACTACCAGTTTAGAAGATTGCAAAACACACTGTTCTAGTGAAACAAGATCCAAAACAATTAAGTCAATATCCAACCAACACTGATGCTCATGACCAATTATTAAGGTAGGAAACATTTGCCAATTGTAGCTTTTGCAATTGTTGGATAGATGATACACAAAACTCCTTGCCATATTTCATATCTATGCTTCTAGGCACTTAATCCTATTAAGGTCACCTAGTTAAGCCTGACCTATAAGCCAACACACTAGAATATGCACCTTGCTAGGGTAGACCCACATTGCTACCATCACACTTCCATGAGATAGACGGTGCAACATTCTAGGGCGTGCCCAAGCTTGGTCGATCAAGCTTTTCATGTTTGTTGCTTATGGAAAGCATCTTAGGCTTAATATTAACTAAAGGATTTGTATTTATTTAATACATATACAAATCCAATCACCACATACTTATAGTATGTATCACATAAGTTTTATATCCATGCAATTATAAACACAAGCGATGGTTATGGACATATTATTGTAATTTCTTAGAGCCACAAGGAATTACAACCACCTTAGGTCTTCATCACATTTAGCAACCTATTATTAATGAAGATCTATGCTCAAACCAATCTGGGTTGATTGATTCAACACTTGAACTGATCGGCTCACCTTCTGGTCAGTCAGTTGGTTTGTCAGATCGATCATTTGGTCTCTGGTCCATACAATGTCTAGACATCTCTAGTCGATCAGTTGGGCCACCATGCAATTGCTTTGGCTCCTCCTATCATATGCCCTTCTTGGTCCTCCAGTCGATTGGTCCTTCTACTGAAATGGGTCATTTGTTTGGTGTTGAGCATCTTATTTTTCATATAAAGAATTAAAACTATCCTAATGCTATTTAACATATTACATGGTAATATGGAAACCTCAACTTATATTCAAGGGGAGTATAGGAAGGAAAGAGTCTATGCTTTTACATATGGCAGAGAAGATAGAGGCTCGGTATGAAAACTAAGATAAAACAACCATCCACCATGCACAAAGATCTAAAGGGGGTTATTGGCCATAACCATGCTAACATCCACCATCAAAACTAATTTTAGGGAGACACATGTAAATTGCATATATATCATATATATATATATGTATTTAGTTGGGATTGTATGTGGTATTTAATCAGATATGCACATTAATCATTTTAAGTATTCACATCGTATGCAATAATTAGATGATAAAATAGAAACCTGATCATATTGATTAAATCCCAAAGCATAGTAAATTGATGTGGCTCTGATACCACTATTAGGAAATATGGTAGCGGAAACAAAAAAAATAATTTGCCATATTCCCCTTGAACAACAAATCACAAATTGATTAAATCCCAAAACATAGAAAATTGATGTGGCTCTGATACCACTGTTGGGAAATATGTTAGTAGAAAAAAATGACTTTCCATATTCCCCTTGAACAAAAAATCACGTCAAAAACTATGTAATGGGAAGGAAGGTTGCAAGGTTTATACTCGATCCTAGAGAAAGTCTAGCAACAATGCCTTGTTGTAGTGTGCACCTTTCTCAAGTTGCACTTGGGAGGTTGTCAGCGGAGACCTCCTGGTTGATCACCATAGACGGTAGTTGACTGGATCCTCTTGAGGGTGGGAATGACTTCCTTTCCCCTCTAGTAATCAATACAAACTACCGATAACTATTATAATTCTAGATTAATGGACAAGAAGGATTTCTCCCTTCTAGTTATTGTGTTAATGCCGACTTGCTCTCCCTTACTATCCCTCCCTTTGACAGATAGGACTTTCTTGTGATCTCTTGGTTACCACAACTAGTGCGGACACCAATTATCATATCTTATTGTTGTGTCTATAAAAAGCCTCATATACTCCTCTATTTATAGGAGGGTTAGGGTCAAGAGTTATAGTCTGACTGGGAGTTGAAGAGATTGAATTTCATGAATTTTCTAGAAAATGCGAGCATTGAATCGGTCAGTTTTCTGCTAAACTAGTTGGATCACATGTGAGTCAATCACTTCAACCCTTGAACTGGTCATTTCACTATGTTTTCTAATCTCAATTTTATTGGCAATCAATATCTGATTAATGCACAACATGACGTCAGCATCAATCCTTGATCCAATCATATTGATCAACTAAAAGGTCGGTTCACAACCTGAACCGGCCAGTTTAGACATCTGAGTTGACCAGTTCACTTGCTGGACTTGTCATTTCACAATCCTGACTGTCAATCTTGGTTCAAATTGACCTACACTCAAATCAATTGGTTCAACGCTTGAACCCGGTCAGTTCATAGTTCGGTCAGTCAATATTCAATCATTGTTAGTTAAAATGAATACCTAAGCACTTTAGTAATCAAGTTAAACATCATTCATGAATAAACTCTGATTCTGGGTGTATCCTATGTGTTTGAACCTATAAGTTCCAAGTTACACTGGCAGTGAATGTCCATAACTAATTTATGGCATCACAATCAATGAGTGGTATTTAGAAAGACATCATTGCTACCTGAGTAATTGGAAAGTTGGAGAACAACTTCAACCTCCAATATGTGATTGGTGTTATAGTGATTGTATAGTTCCATTATCTCAGATATCCAAATTGAACTTGAGGCATGGAATCATCATCATCTTCAACATTCAATCCATGTTCCTTGACCTAAAGCATATTGTCTGAGATATATTTAGCTCAATATCACATATTGACTTCCATAAGCATGGCCATGCATTTCTCAGTCTTGCTTATCAAGTGGCCAGGATATCAAACTCATGTAGGAGGGACAAATCCCATCTACATCACTCACTATCATCCCCATGTGTCACAATGCACCCAAGAACCATCTCATTGCAACCCTTATTTAGGATCACGATGGATGATGCCAAAGTACATCAAGCAACATGTGATGAGTGTAGTGACTTCAGGTCCAAGATCCACAATCACCACCATCACTATGAGAGATGATTCTAACTACCATTCTATGGTCTCCATGTATCATTCTCAAGGTGGACTTGTTTGATGCATTGTTCTCTAACAAGTATTTATGTGTTTGGCTTGATATCACATATCATGCCTAATAAGATTCTTTCACCAACCAACACACTCTAGTCTTATGTGTTATAGCTGTCTATCAGCCTTCCACAATAGCATCATACTAGGGACATAATAAGAATGTATATACTCTTAACATCCATATGATCTGATTGTTCATGCCTTCAACCTGAAGACATACTTCATCGAGTAATATCATTCCTTAAACATTTATTATATTATATCATTATCTCATAACTGAACAAAATAGAATAAATTAGAAGTTTGTCGTTATTATTAATAAAATCATTTAGAAGGCATGCCATTACAATCATCATATGATTGGCTATCTGGGCATACATACCAACAACAAAATAGTGGGATGATAGTGAATTATCCTATACTATTAGTTGACCATGAGTGGTGTAGGGTGTACATATAGGAACTAGTCTCTATTAACCCCTATCCAACCTTACAAGGTTCAATTTACTAGGCTATACATATAATTCAATCACATTCACCATAGTCTAGGTATATAGGGATGATCATCCTATTGATTTTAGTGGAAAAGTGTGGCATGGAGTGTAGGAGAAGGGTATTCACCTCCTTTTGCACTTCATCTAACCGATAGACATGATCTTTACTAGGAACATTATGTGAGGCACTACAAGCTTCATAGATATCACACCTAGAGATAGGATACTATATGGGTATATAGGAAGAGGGGTATCTAGCTAATGATTCACTAGTTGGACTTAGGAGATTTTCCCAAATAGCTACATATACCACATTCTTCTATGCTTAGGTGGTTTCAAGCATCAATCACCGTAGCAAGAGATGGGAAGCAAGATAGAAACAATAAGCTAAAATTTCCAAACAAGAACAATGTTCACTATAATAATTCTACAACATGGTATCAAAGTCACATTAATTCCCCCTAATATCCCAACAATGGGGCTTAGCTATTCATGATGATGGAAAATACAAAAATGGAGAAGAAAAATAGAATAAGCCATGGAGCTCGGTGTAGTCGTTGAAGTCTTCTTCCCTAGTAGCTAAAACCTGAGCACTTCCTTCTCCAAGGTGGAATGGCATGAATAGTAGAAAAACCATAAAAGTTAGGGTTTTGGGTGAAAGTTGATGAAATGTGAGTAACAATAGGTGAGAGGTGCTATGAATTCTAATGTAGGTGACAATAAGTTCTAGGGTAGCTAACCTTTAGCTCCCGGTCACCACCATTACTTATATATTGGTGTGGGAAGCAAAGGATTAAGTGGGGAATATAGGTAAAATGATAGATAGGAAGCATTAGGGTTTTTTGAGTGGTGAATGCGTATTCATCACTTTTTCATTGTGGTTTCTAGATTAGTTTACTCATTTTAGTTGTCATTTGCATCATGTTTTGCTTAGTTTCCCTATTCTTGTTCTTGTTCCTTAATAACTAGAATTTTGATCATTTTCCTTGATCTTTTGCATATGAAATCACATATCAAATCTAAAGAACTCAAAGCTTTCTTCATCAAGATCATATTCGAGACTAGAGAAAGTTCACAACAAAATTTGATCCATTCAACACTTTTTGCCATGTAGATCGACCGACCACCTCATGATGGTCGAATGATCCACCCATCCACTCCAAGGCCTTCCTAGATGATTCTCTAGATCAGGTAGTCTCTCTGACTGATCATCCAATCATACGGTTGCCAAAAATGTCAAAGACTTTGTTTATTTATTGACACCAAGTGATTGGTCGATCCATCATTAGGGTTGACCAATCCACATGTACTTAATGTCTTAGGAAATTTGCAAGATCAGCTGAGAAGCATAACTAATCAGCAACCAACTAAAGTTCCTTCCAAGTCAAAGACTCACAACAAGTTTAGCCCTTCTAAAGATCAAGTGATCCCCTCTTGGGATAGATCGACAACTAAAAATTCTTTACAAGCCTTATCAAGAAGAAAATCAGTTGATTCCATCTCTAGATCAGCCAAACATAAGTTCAATAGTCGCGCCACCATGTAAATGATCAGTCAAACATACCCAATGGTTTCCTGATCATTGTGGTAGGCAAAGTGAAATTTAACAACCTCCAACTCAAATTTGTTAAATAACAAGATCAAGAGCAAGTTCTATAGTAAGAAGTCAGAGGATACGATGAAGAAGGAGATTGTGCGAGCATAATTCTTTCATTTTGTCATAATTGGAGAAAAATGTAGTAGTCAAAGACCACTGAGTGCTTCTCTTTTCTCCATAAATGACATGACGTATCCTCTTTCTTCTTGTATCTTTGTTCTTTCTTTGAACATGAGCGAGTATACCTTCTCCCTGGGAAATGGGAAGTAGTGTTGGTATGTATGCCTAGAGAGCCAATCATAAAATGATTGTAGTGGGACATTAGATACCTAATTTGATAATGATAAAGGTAATTCCATCTATTATGTTTTCCTCAACCATGCGATGATGAAACAAATATTATATATGTAAAAAGAATGATGCTACTCGATGACATATGTCTTTAGGTTGAGCACCTGGACAATGAGATCATATGTATTATAAGAGTACATACATTCTTGATATGTCCCTAGTCAGATATTACTATGGAAGAAAAATAGACAATAGTAATACATAAGACTAGAGTGTGTGTTGACTGATGATACAGTCTCATTAGTCATGATATGTGATATCAAGTCAAGCATACAAGTGATTGTTAGAGAATAGTATATTGAACAGACCCACCTTGAGAGTGATACATGAAGACCATGGAATGGTAGTGAGAATCATCTCTCATAGTGATAGTTGGTGATTGTGGTTCTTAGAACTGAAGTCACTACACTCATCACATGTTGTTCTATGTATATGGACATCATCCAATTTTCCGTGAATAAGGGTTGCCATAAAGGTGATTCTCAAATGCATTATAACTCATGGGGATTGAGTGTGAAGTGATATATATGGGATTGTCCCTCCTATAGGAGATTGATATCCTAGTCACTTGATAAGTGAGACTGAGAAATGTATGGCCATAACCATCCGATTCAATATATGATATGTGAAGTCACATGCATATCATATAGTTTGATCTAGTTCAAGGAACATGGATTGAATGTTGAGAGGATGTTGATTCCATGCCTCAAGTTCAGTCTGAGTATCAGAGACAAAGGAACTATACAATCATGGAAATAGTGATCACAGACTGTCAATTGAAGTTTTTCTCCAACTTTTTGAATTACTTGGGTAGAAATGATGTGTTGCTAGATACTGCTCATTGCTTGTGATGTCATTAGTTTATTATGGACATTCACTGCCAATGTAAATTGGGACCTATAGCGTCACACACATAGGATGAACCTAGAATAGGATTTTATTCATGAATGATGTTTAATTCGATTACTTAAGTGCTTACGTATTCAATGTAAACAATGATGGTTGAGAATTGACTGATTGGACTATGAACTGACTAGTTCAATTGGAAACAACATTGGCTAAATTGTGCCTGAACCATGGCATGAATCAATCGGTTCACTTAGGAACCAATCGGCTCAAGGTTTGAAGCAACCAGTTTAGGTGTTGAACCACCAAGTCTAATGATCAATACGATTGGATCAAGGATTGTTGCTGACGTCATGTTATACATTAATGGTGCATTGAAAGACAATTTGTTTGAAAATAGAAAACATAGTGAAACAATCGGTTTAAGTGTTGAACCGATTGACTCATCTATGAATCAATTCAACAGTGAACTGACCAGTTCACCATCCCTAGCTTCCAGAATATTCATGAAATTATGTCTCTTTGACTCCCAGGTGAATTGGAAACCCTGACCCTGTCCATCCTATATAATGGGGGACAATCTAGGCTTTCAAAGACACAATAATAAGCTTTGAAAATTGTTTTCCTCTCAGGTTGTGGTACCCAAGAGAGCTCAAGCAAGTCCTACCCATGAAAGGGAGGGATAGCAAGGGGGAAACAATTGGAAGAGCAAGTTGGTGCTAGCACATTGACTAGAAGGGACAACTCCTTCTTATCTGTTCATCTAGAATGACAAGAGTTCCTGGTAGTCCAAGTGGAATACTCTAGAGGCGAGGAGGTTGGTTCTTGCTGCTAGGAGGATGAAGTCAACTACCATCTGTGGTGATCAACCAGGATGTCGCTGCTGACGTTGTCCCAGAACAACTGGAAAAAAGATGCACACTGCAACAAGGCATTGTCACTGGACTTACTCAAAGATTAGGTATAATCCTTGCAACCATCCTCCCCATTACATAGTTGTTGACACGATCTAATCTTCAAATGGAATATGGCGGTTGAATTTTTATTTTCATTGCCTTATCTAATGTCCTATTTCCCAACAGTGGTATTAGAGCCACATCAATTTATTATGCTTTGAGATTTAATCAATATGATCAGAAATCTATTTTATCATTTTTTTATTGCATACAATGTGAATACTTATTATGATTAATGTGCATATCTTATTAAATACCACATACGATCCCAGCTAATACATACATACAAACACACACACGGATATATATAAGTATATATGTGTGTGTGTGTGTGTGTGTGTGTATATATATATATATATATATATATATATATATATATATATATATATATATATATATATATATATATATATATATATATATATATATATATATATGGCTCATCTTTAATACCCACGCGGGTAGCTACCCGCCCCTATTTTGGTTACTTTTTTTCAAGTTTCTTACTTTCAACATGTACAGGGTTACTTTACCATGCAAACTGTTACTTTTCATGCATAAATAGCTCCATTTGCAACAACAGATTTCAAAATACAATTACATATATATTTCCTATGTATTCTGCCCGGTTTTACTTTTTTAGTCATATACTTACTTTGTCATCAACATAGTTACTTTTTAGTCCTTCCAATTACTTTGTTTGCCATATGGTTACATTCAGGACTGACGGGTAGTGAAAATCCAGGCTACCCACGCGTGTATTCAATGAACGCCCATATATATATATATATATATATATATATATATATATATATATATATATATATATATATATATATATATATATATATATATATGCAATTTACATGAGTCACCCTAAAATCAGTTTTAATGGTGGATGTTTAGCATGGTTATGGCCAATAACCCCATGGATCTTTGTGCATGATTGCATGGTTGTTATTCCTGTTTTATGTCTCTGATTGCATACGAAGCCTCTATCTTCTCTTTCATATGTAAAAGTATTAATTTTTTCCTTCCTATTCTCCCCTCAAATGTAACTCAAGGATTCCTTGTTACCATGTAATATGTTAAATAGCATTATGATTGTTTTAATTCTTATTATGGCAAAGAAGACATTCAATACCAGACGAAACTCCAATTTCAGTCGATGAACTGATCAGTTGGAGGATAGAGGCTGGTTGATGATAGGAGGAGCCAAATCGGTCAGCTGGTGGCCCAACCAATCAACTGGAGGAGTCTAGACATCATTTGGACCAATGACTAGATGATCAATTTGATAGATCAACCAACCGACCAAGAGTCGTGTCTATCAGTTCAAATGTTGAATCGATCAACCTGGATTGGTTTGAACACAAATCTTCATCAACAATAGGTTGCTGCATGTGATGTAGACCTTCGGTGGTAGTAATTCCTTGTGGTTCCAAGGAAATAAAATAGATATGACCATAACCATTGCTAGTGTTTTATAACTACATACGTCATTTTTGGTTGTAGCATGTATAAGATGCATACTATAAGTATGTGGTGATTGGATATGTATATGTATTTAGATAAATATAAAATCTCTCATTCAAACATATTAAGTCTTATATGCTTCCCATAAGCAAAATACATGAAAATATTGATCGACTAAGTGTGGGCACACCAAGTGTGGTGCACTATCCAAGATCAGACACGACAAGATAGATATGATGTCTCCAAGGCATTGTTCAAGCGAAACATTGCATAAGGAGATCCAGTAGGTCCTCGTGTGCTCAAACTTATTGGGTATGTGGAGAACATTGCTAGACTGAGATTTCCCTTGGGTCAAAAGTTGGCCACATATGTGATTCTACAGTCATTGACAGTCATATAGCCAGTTTGTCATGAACTACAACATGAATGATTTTGACAAGTCGTTGTCAGAATTACCTGGCATGTTGAGAACAACTGAAGAGTAGATGAAGAAAGACAAGTCCAAGCTTGTGATGATGATCAACAGAGGAAAAGGGAAGTCCAAGGGAAAAGGCAAAGCTAAAAAGAGTTCTAAATCTAGCTAGAAGCCCAAGTCTTCTACACTCAAAGGAAAGGGAGGGGTGACCACGGGAGGCACTTGTCATTATTGTTTCCAGCCTAGACACTGGAAGAGGAATTTCCCTCTCTACTTGGAGGAACTAAGGAAGAAGAAGGAGGAGATAGAGATCTCCATTTCAGGACCCAATAATAAGTAAGGTAGAACTAAGAAAAGTAAGAGTTGATGTCCGTCATTCATGTAAGCCTATAGGGCATGTAATAGAGTCAATGAATTGCTATTATGTACTTACTAGTTATCAAAAACATCATGAATCTTGTATGAACAAGAATATTATGAATGTATTTGATGTTTTGCTTCAAAGATAAGATCTTTTATAGATATGGTTGTAATGTCTCATACTTTTATATTGATAGATCTATAGACAGTTATATATATAATGAATGACTTGATGACTCAAATAGTGAATACATATAGCATTGTCATCTAGAGCACATAAATGAGAAATGCATTTCTAGAATCCATAATGATTGTTGTCTAGACTCTTTTGGTTATTGAAACAATAGAGACATGCAAATCTTAGTTATTGGGCAATAAAACAAAAGCACTTTTCAATAGATGTAGTGGGAGAGTAAGTATTCTATTGGGGCTCATACATATTAATGTATATAGACCTTGTAGAATAAATGCTAAAGGTAGTTACTAGTACTTAATTATTTTTTTGATGATTATTAGTAGATATGGAAGCTGTATTTAATGAAATACAAGTACAAATCTCTTGAAGTGTTCAAGGAGATCATGAATGGAGTAAAGTAACTAACTTGCTAAAAGTATTAGAATACTTCGATATGATCGATGTTGAAATATTTTAAACCAAGAGTTTGAGGACCTTCTGGAGAGACAATGATAGTGTATCACAATGAACTCCACCTGAAGCATAGTGACATATCAGAACAAATGAATCACACATTGGTAAGTGGGGGTGTGATTATCAATAAATCTAGCTAATATTCCAATTTCCTTTTGGGCACATGCTTTACACTAAAAAATGTACCGTCTAAATATGATATATGGAATGGGAAGTGTCCCAATACATATTTTATAAGTATAAGGATCAAAGATTATGTAAGAAAATAGTTTCTTGAGAAGCTTTACCCACAAATCACATGAATATTTTATTTTGTTGAATACTAATTCTATATTCCAATCTGACAACAAAAATGTTTTGTTTCTAGGATGGATGTATTCCTATTGGAAATTTAATTCCAAAGGAATTAGTGGGATAAAATTAGAACTCGAGAAGTTCAATATTGACAAGAAAAATATTGAACCTAAAGAGGTACAATAGGAACAAGGAGAATCACAAATTGTTGTGGAATCTTAAGTTCCTCGTGTAACACAAAACCTCATATTGCTAGTAGAGAAAACCTTGAGTTTGAAAGATTGTGATATCTTATAACTCAAGAATGTAGTCAGTTGGTCATATACGACGAGTCAAAAAGCTACCTAGAAACTATGAGGGACTAAAATCTGAGAAATGGCTTGAGGCCATGAGATCAAAGATGGAATCCATGTACACCATCAAGGTATGACCTTGGTGGATCCACCCAAAGGGTGCAATTGGGTCTTCAATAAGGAGATCAACATTGACGGTATTGTACAAATGTATAAGAGAAGATTGGTTGTAAAGATTTAAAACAAGTTCAAGATGTTGAACATAAAAAGAACTTCACCAGTTGCCATGGTCATCAAGATCATGCTTGCTATTATAGCTTATTACAACAATGATATTTAGCATATGGATGTTAAAAATTCATTCCTTAAAAGGAAAAATTATGAGGATGTGTGTGACACAACATAAAGGTTTTAAAGTAAACAAAGTCTGTAAGCTACAAGATCAATTTGTGGATTGAAGCAAGTGTCTTAGAACTGGAATCTTCAATTTGATAAGACAGTCAAAGAGTTTGACTTTAGTCAAAATGAAGACGAAATATGTGATTACAAGAACTTAATTGGAGCATATATATATATATATATATATATATATATATATATATATATATATATATATATATATATATATATATATCCACATGATGATGGGGAATACTATCCTTATACTACAAATGATAAAACATGGAAAGAAAGTAGCTTCTCTCAAAAGGGCTTAGGCCAACCACCCTATGTTATAAGATTCAAGATCTATAGAGATAGATCTAGAAGGCTTCTTGACCTAACAAAGAGCACATATATTGTCAAATGTTGAAGGGGTTCAACATGCAAGATTTAATGAGAGAAAACTTGTCCATATTCCATGGAGTTAGTCCCATAGGAACCAAGTGTCCTAGTTCTTGTGAAGAATAGGAACACATGGATAGATGCCATGGTGAATTCACAATTGGGTCTATCAAGAATGTAGTATTATGTACTCACTCCGTTGTCTCATATGTATTGGACACCACAAGTAGATATCTATTAGATCTCAGTGAAAGTTACTAGACTACCATAAAGAACATCCTTAAGTACTTGAGAAGCACGAAAAGGATTGGTTCCTTGGTAATGGTAATTAGGAAGAGTTGGGTGTAAAGGGTTACACTAATGTAAGCTTCCAAAATGACAAAGAAAGTTAATGGTCACAATCTAAACTTGTGTTTGACTATAAAATGAGAATAGTAAGCTAGAAAAGTTCTAAGCAAGAAACATATGTTTTGTGTTTTGTTCTACAATAGAAGTCGAGCATCTTGCTATTTTGTGACCACATCAAAGGATATTGTATGGATCTAGAAGTTCATATATGATGAACTTGTGAGAGGTTCCAACTTTTGCTGATACAATAGAAATATTGTGACAACAATGGAGCTACTGGTTAGGAAAGAAATCTTAGATATCATACTATGACACTTCCATATCATACGAGAAGTCATACATTGAGGAGATGTGGAACTTGCAAATAACCAACTTGAAGCAAATGTTGCTAACCCTCTATAAAATTGCCAGTGCAGCAGAAACATGAAGGACATGTTAAGATCACTTGTAATAAGATTCGTGGGCGATTGGCTCTCAGTGCAAGTGGGAGTTTGTTGGTATGTATGCCCATAGAGCCAATTATAGGATCATTGCAGTGAGACATTAGATACCTGATTTGATAATGATAAAGGTAATTATGTCTATTACGTTTTTTCCAATCATGAGATAATGATACATATATAATAGATCTCTAAAGAATGATGTTACTCGATGACATAAGTCTTCAGTTGAGGACCTAAATAATGAGATCATATGTACAATAAGAGCACATGCATCTTGATATGTCCCCAGTCAGATATTATTGTGGAAGCAAAATAGACAACATTAATACATAAGACTAAAGTGTTTGTTGACCGATGAGAAAGTCTCATTAGTCATGATATGTGATATCAAGTCAAGCACACATGTACATGTTAGAGAACAACGTATCAGAAAAACCCACCTTGAGAGTGATACATGGAGACCATGGAATGGTAGTCAGAATAGCTCTCATAGTAATAGTGGTGATTGTGGTTCTTAGACCTGAGGTCACTACAGTCATCACATGTTTTCCTATGTATCTAGACATTATCCAACATGACCTTGTATAAGGGCCGCCATAAAGGTGATGCTCAGATGCACTATAACACATGGGGATTGAGTGTCAAGTGATGTAGATGGGATTTGTCCCTCCTATAGGAGATCGACATCCTGGCCACTTGATAAGAGAGACTAAAAATGTATGTCCATACTCATGTGATTCAATATATGATATGTGAACCGATATGCATCTCATACAATCTGCTCTAGTTCAAGGAACATGGATTGAATGTTGAGAGGATGTCGATTCCATGCCTCGAGTTCAATCTAGGTATTGGAGACAAAGGAACTATGCTATCACGGTAACACTGATCACAGATTGTAGATTCAAGTGGTTCACCAACTTTCTGAATTACTTGAGTAGCAATGATGTGTTGCACAATACCACTCATTGATTGTGATGTCATAAGTTTGTTATCGACATTCTGTACCAATGTAAATTGAGACCTATAAGGTCACACACATAGGATGCAGTTAGGATTTTATTCATGAATGATGTTTAATTTGATTACTAAAGTGCTTAGGTATTTGTTTTAAACAACAATGGTTGAGAATTGACTGAGTGGACTTTTAATCGACCGATTCAAGACTGAACCGATTGATTCAAGTGTTAGGTCATTTGGAAACAATAATGGCAGAACTGTCCCTGAACTAAGGCAAGTGAATCGATCGGCTCAAAGCCTGAAACAACTGATTCAAGTGTTGAACTGCCCAATTCAATGATTAATATGACTAGATCAAGGATTGATGCTGACATCATGTTGTGCATTAATCATGCATTGAAAGCCAATTTATTTACATATAGGAAAAATAGTGAAACTACCAATTCAAGTGTTGAACCAATCAACTCATCTATGAACTGACCGGTTCACCATTCGTAGCTTCTAGAAAATTCATGAAATTTCATCTCTTTCACTCCCAGATGAACTGGAAACCTTGACCCTGGCCATCCTATATAATGCGGGGGGGGAGTGTAGGCTTTCAGAGACATACAATAAGCTCTAATAGTTGTTTTCCTCTCTAGTTGTGGTAACCTAGAGATTCCAAGAAAGTCCCACAATGAAAGGGAGGGATATCAAGGGAGAGACAAATGGGAGAGCAAGTTGGTTCTAGAACACTGACTAGAAGGGACAACTCCTTCTCATCCGTTCATCTAGAAGGAAAAGAGTTCCTGGTGGCCTGTGTGGACTAATCTAGAGGTGAGGAAACTATTTCTTGCCAATAAGAGGATGAAGTCAACTGCCATCTGTGGTGATCAACTGGGAGGTCATTGTTGATTCTGTCCAGGTGCAACTTGAAGAAAGACACACACTGCAACTAGGGATTGTCACTAGACTTGCTCCAGGATCATGTATAATCCTTAAAACCAACCTTCCCATTGCATATTTGTTGACATGATAAGGGAAAATGGAAGTTTAATTTTTGTTTCTTCTTCCTTATTTGATGTCACATTTTTCAACAAGTAGCCCCATCACCGATACTCTATCTTTTTGTTATTAAACCCGATTTGTCTTATAAGATTAAATTGTTCCCCATTAGATTATTTCTTGGTGTCTGAATTGATCACTCTGTTAGCATGTTTGATATAATCCTAAACGTAAAGACCATGAAACTTAGGATTAGATTATTGAATGGATGCGACCAGAGAAGGAATCCTACAAGATGACCAAATCTTGAATCATGGGTAATGAGACCTCGAGCCCATGGATAATTCAATCATTGTGAATTTGCAATCCACAAGAAGCAAATTCATTTGGTCCTAATTTGATCTATTAGAAATTGTTTGAGTTGTAATGATTGGATATGTACGTAAGTGGTGATGGTGAAACCTAGATGTCCCACTGTTCTTTATCAATTGAATTAAACCCCCAATTTCATCAGCTTTTGCATTACAATCTTTAATTCATTCTTAGTCACAATATTTATCAAACAATTGGATTTAATTATTATTCTTAACAATTGGTTCAAAGTGATTATTCATCTCACTATCTCTTGGGATTGACCCTTTTATATGCTATGATTGACCAGTTTACTTGTGGGCCATTTGATTGCTATCTGTTAAGGTTTAAACTCTAGGGGATTTTTTTCCAAGTGAATTTGTGTGGGATAACTTCTCACGTCACTGGGAGCACAACCGTTCTGAAGGGTGGTCATGGTGGTGTAGAGAGGTGGAACAGGCACACTGAGAAGGAATGAAAATGGTGGGAGTGGGAAAGTATCAGTGAAAAAATGAATTTTTAGGGCTGGTTGCACGATCGTGATGAGGGGTTTGAGTGAGGGTCATTCTCTTTGGCATGAGCCTGCTGGGTGGTTGACAATAAGTATATGTTGGGGTTTTCTTAGCACAACCATGTTGAGATTCCTTGGAGTTGCTAATTCACTAAGAATTCTCTATGATTTTTAACTTGGTGGCACAACCATTCCATGGTACCACGACTATCCTGAGGTCTTTTCGTCACACTCATATCTTAATTTTTGCAATCCTTGGGGTTCTTTGCTTTAGCTCAACCCTTGGCCACTAGGGGTAGGTTGGGGAAGTTCTATAGAGCTCCTTTGGCTCCTCTAAGGGTGGATAAACCCTTAGACACCCCTCCTTCTCACTTGTCCATCCAAAATGTGGTCAAGGTACCTGAGAAACATGCAAAGCACTTCCATAAGTTCATTTGAAAATAAACCATTTATTTGGAGAAATAATATGCATTCGAACATGTTTAAATATGATATAAGGGAAAAATGGCACAATATGAACCCTAAACTAGTGTTGCATCACCACAAAAACTTAAAGCATACTTGTCCTTAAGTATGCTCCAACGCAATCCCTCATTTTCACTTCATTCAACAATTACATGGAAGAATTCATCCACTACTCTCTATTCCTTTTTCTCCTTTTCAATGTGATTCAAGTACATAGCACAATAACTTGAAATATGGGTTACCAAACACCTGTGTAAGTAATTTAACTTTCATAATGCTCCAGGTAGACCATATCATGTATGACATATATCAATGTGGTTAAAGTTTTCACTTGCTAGCACTCAATCATACACTTTACTTCACCTCTCACAACCACTTGGCTTGTATATGGGTGTGTGGGCTAGAGTTGATTTACCTAGCCCTACAAAGCATAAAAAGAGAAGAAAGGGTTGTGGAAAAGAGAGGAGTGCTATTTTATAGGAACACACTTAATTTTTTTCTTTTACTGAGATTCTATTACATATGGCTATCTCTTATTTCTTTTCTTTTGTATTTTCTTTGATCCATGTGTAAGGAGGCAATATGGTGATTGGAAGAAGCAAGGGGAGTATAGATATGGCCACCCCAATCTTTTGGAGGGTGGCCAAGGCTAATGTGTGCACTTTGGAATCCTTTCATGAGGAAGAGAGGTAAGAAAATTATGGAAGGAATGCTGACTCAAATAGGGGTCAGAAGTGGTGAAAATTCATGTATGATTTAGTTCAAGCAAGCTAATCCAAGCAAAAATCATCAAAATAGACAAACCATACATAAAATGAGCAATCATGATATATCACATGCTTTCCAAATGGAATGAATAATCACAAGCATTCAAGGCTTGCAAGAATAACATTTTTATAAATAATAAATTCATGTAGAAGGCTTGGAGCACATGCAAAGTTCCAACATAGAACTCATTTTTCCGAAAAATCATAAATGGACTTCATTCTCCAAGTTTTAGCCATTCATATTAAATAAGTAGATAATTAAGTTGAAACACACAATTGGGCAAATAGATCAAGCTTGGGAAAAGTTGGCCAAAATGGTGTCAAATTGCCTTAAAATTTCATCTGAGTGGCATGGGATGGAGAAAAGGGCAAATTTTTTGAAAAGTTATGCAAAAATACAATAAAACAAACTATATACAGACATTTATGCAAAGAAACCAGAAATCTAATCTAGATAAAGGTGTTAAAATCATCGATCCTCATAGAACAGAGTGGAGACGTAAACATGTATCAAAATGAGGAAGAGAAAAGGGGGAGAGTACCAACCTACCACCTCAAACTTTTGAATTGTGTTGTCCTCAACATGCCATTAAAGTATAGGAGTGATAGGGTAGGAATCACTGTTATTGTGGCGGCTCTGGTGGTCCACGTGGCAAAGGATGCTGGTAGTAATGTCCCCAATAGTCTCCCTAGGATTTATTACCATTCCCCAAAAACAAATCTAGAAAACTCGATGAGATCCTGAATGCAACCAACAAAATGGAAAAAAGATGGTTCATAATGGGAGAGTCACACTACAACTAATAAGGAGTTATGGCACTTTTGATCCTTGACAATGGCACCGAAAATCTTGAAGTGATTCCCATGAGTACCCCTAGAGAACTGACGTGTGTAGACATGCCTTAGGCACACACTTGGGTCTTTTGATATTTATAAAACCCAATTTGGACACACTCTTATAGAATTCTACAAGGGCACATGCTCAAGAGTAATATAGGAATTGCAAGTCAGGGACAAACCGAAGGAAGAGAGGGGTGCACTAGATATAAGCTTACTTTACTATGTTCCTATTGTGGAGTGTAGGGTTTCTAGGATTTGACTTGGGGGTTTGAATTACACTAAGTGAACAAGAAAGAAAGACATATGAGAATTGAACCTAAGTTGTCCCTACAAAAATGATGATATCAAACTAGTGCCAGATAGGAACTTACACTATACTAGACAAGATCGGTCCTATAATTTATGAAGTATAGATAAACAAGGAAAGAAGAGGCAACTAGTTACACCAAACTAGAAATTACACCAAGAAGGCAAGAAATGAACTAAACTAGAAATTTTTAACTCAAAACATTGTATACAAGAGCTAACTATTCCAGAAAAGGAAAAGTACCATGAGAAAGGAAATTAGCTAAGTAAATAACCAAGGAAACTAACTAGGTTGACACTTACTAAGGAAATGAGAAACTAGGGTTTTAGGTAATTAATTAGGGAATTTTTCCCTTTGGGATAAAATGTGACTATCAACCTATTTAGGTTGATACCATGAAACACATTCAATAAAACCATGTTATCTAAACAAACAACATAGTGGGATGAAGGTGAATTATCCTATACTACTAGATGCCCATGGGCATTATAGGGTGTACATAGAGTAACTAGATCTATTACTTGCATCCAACCTTACGGGGTTCAATTGACTAGAGCATATGTACAATTCAATCACATCCACACTAGTTTAGGTATATAGGAGTGATTCTCCTAATGCACTTAGTGGCATTGAGTGGCATTGAGTGTGGGAGAAGGGTATTTCATCTTCTTTTACACTTCATCCAACCTATATACATGATCTATACTAGGCACATAAAGTGAGGCACAACTAGATACTTAGATCTCTCACCTAGGTATAGAAGAATAGATGGGTATTTAGGAAGAGGGGTAGCTAGCTAAGGATACACTACTCTCACTTAGGAGCTTTTCCTAGATATCCATATATCCCATATTATTATATGCTTAGGTGGTTTCAAGCATCAATCACCATAGCAAGAGATGGGAGTTTAGATAGAAGCGGTAAGATAACATCTCCAAACAAGAATATAGTGTAACATGCTATCAAAATGACATTTATACCCTCAAATAGCCCATTGATGCATCTTAGCTACTCATGATGATGGAAAATGTAAAAATGGAGGAGAGAGATATAAGAGTCCATGGAGCTTAGAGTAGAGGTTGAAAATTTCTCATCACTAGTACAAATACCATATATAGAGTCAGTTAAATTAGACCTATGATGTCGAATTTGTACTGAAACCTATGTGGGGGACACTACAAATAAGACATGTGTTGTCGTTTGCAAGAAACAAACCAACAACATAACCCAATTCAGGGGGAAATAATTATTGTGCGGTACATGGTGGGAACCAGTATTGTCGGTTTTGGTTGAAACAACTAACATGAAAGGCATGTTGGAAGTAAAAATTCCAAGAGGCACGAGATTTGTGCCATCAATTTCTATAGACATAATCAACGACACTAGCTTTTGGAGGTAAAACTCATTCCATGAGAAGGGATGCATTGCAATTTTGTGTCCACTGATGTTACACGTGCTATATCAAACTTTTTTTAGGAAAATTGAATTTTGCAATTAGTATGTGACGTCAGTTCAGCCCCAAGAAACCAAAGTCAAATTAAAACTGATACCCATGTTTTTCTAAATGGTAAGTCTTGAATAGTTGTGACATTTGTGCTTCATGAACCAATGATATAGGTATATGGTGTCGATTTTCTTTGGAAATTGACGTTAAGAAAAAGGACACTAGAGGTCAAAAATGTACTAGTGTCTCTAGTAGCTACAAGTTGAGCACTTCCCTCCTCCAAGGTGGAATGTCATGGAAATAGAACAGATAGTGGTCAAACGCCTAAAAGTTAGGGTTTTGGGTTGGAAGATGATGAAATGGGAGTGGGAGTAGGTGGGAGGTGCTATGAATGGTAAGTTAGCGGAACGTAAGTGCTATGGTAGCTAACCTTTAGCTCCCAACTATCACTATTTCTTATATAGTGGTTTGGGAAGCATACGGTTAAGTGAGGACATTTGGGTAAAATGAAAAATTTCTAGCAATAGGGTTTGGGTGATAGCATGGCCATTTTGGGCAAAATAACTATTGTGGAGGAGAGAAGGAACATGCATGCTAAGGATGAATGACTATGGTGGGAGTGGGAAAATGTCAGTGGAAAAATGGATTTTTAGGGCTAGTAGCATGACCATGTCGGGAAGCAAGGTAGTGGTGGTAATGAGGTAGCACGACCGTGTTGGGTAGAACGAATGTGGTGGGGGGTTTGAGTGAGTGTTGTTCTCCTCGGCATGATCCCACTGGGTGGTTGGGAGCACGACCCTTTAGGCTGGAATGGCCATGTTGGAGATTTCTTGGCGCAGTCATGCTACTGAGCTTCCATAGAGCTACTATTTCAATATGAATTCTCTGTGATTTTTAACTTGATGCCACGACCATTCCACGTACCACGGCAATGTCGAGGTCTTTTCCGTGCGCTTTGGTCTTCATTTTCATAATCCATGGAGTTCTTGGTTGTAGCCAACCCTTGGCCACTAGGGCTATGTTGGGGCCGTTCTTGGGCTCTCCTTAGGTTCCTTCAAGGGTGGAAAAACCCTTAGATCCTCCCCCTTCTCTCTCGTCCATCTAAAGTGTGGTAAAGCTACCTGAAAAACATGCAAAGAACCTTCATAAGTGCATTTGAAAACAAAGCATTTTTTTGGGATATGTACTATGCATTCTAACATGTTTAAATATAATAAAAGGAAAAAATGGCACAAGATAAAGCCCTAAATTAAGGATGCATCATATCCCGTACCAACTTATGATGTTGTTCTTGATGAAATTGATGAATTATTGAGTAGACACGTTGATCATGGACACAAATTCCACCCATTTTGTGAAGTAGTATATTGTGAATAGAATGAAGTAATTCCCATTTGATGCCTTAGGATTGATTTTCCTAATCATGTTGATTTATCAAGATGAGAATGGTTAGGGCATGGACATGTTGTATAGATGATTTCCTTGTGCATGAATGTAGTCACCATGGATTTGACAGACTTGACATTTGTCATTCAACTTCTTGCATCCATCATCAAATAATGGCACAACTTCCTTATTTCATGTATCAAGGTCATACAATACTTCTCATTATAGTATAGAGGGCCTCAATATCATTAAAATTCTTGGATAGACAGTAGATATCATGCTCGTCATTGGTTGTTGATAGACTTAAGACTCCTTGTGTTGGTATTTCACATATTGAAATTGAAGGGTGGTAGGGTACCGTAGCACTGGTGGCCTCAACAGTGGTGAATTGGTGAGGTAGTCTTTAAGTTTTTGAGCACCTCTTCACACTGCTTATTCCATTCTGAGTTAGATTCTTCTTGAGTAGTTTGAAAAAGTCTCACATATAGGTGTAATCTTGGAATAAAGTGGCTGATGTATTGAAGGTGATCGGGTAGGCCTTGTATCTCCTTCTCTATTCTAAGGGAGGACATTTCTTGAATAACTCAAGGCTTCTCGAGGTTGACTTTTGTTCCCCTATGACTAGCAATGTACCTGAGCAGATGCAACCCCAAAGATGCACTTGGTTGGATTGAGGCTTAATGAGAATTGTCTTAGTCATTGAAACAACATATCCAGATTGGTGATGTGGTCTTCTAGACTTATAAACTTGGCTATCATGTCATCCACATAAACCTCCACCTCCTTATGCATCGTGTCATGGAATAAAGTGACCATTGTCCCATGATATGTAGCTCTAGCATTCTTAAGACCAAATGGCATGAGCCAATAGTAGAATACTCTTGATGAAGATTGTATTTTCTTTATCTTCCTTGGCCATCTTAAGATGGCTATAACAAACAATCTCATCCATGAAGGTAAGAATTGTATGGCCAGTTGAATTGTCAATGAGCACATCGATGTGCAGAAGTAGAAAATCATCTTTATAGGATGCTTTATTGAGATTGAGATAGTCCCGGTTGAATTGTCAATGAGCACATCGATGTGCAGAAGTAGAAAATCATCTTTATAGGATGCTTTATTGAGATTGAGATAGTCCCGATTGAATTGTCAATGAGCACATCGATGTGCAAAAGTAGAAAATCATCTTTAGAGGATGCTTTATTGAGATTGAGATAGTCTACACACATTTGTACATTTTCGTCCTTCTTTGGCACTAGTACAATGTTGGTGAACCATGTAGTATAGTTGATTGGCTCTAGGAACCCAACACTATAATGCTTCTAAAATTCTTCCTTGATCTTAAGACTCCATTCTGGATGTAACCACCTAGTCTTTTGCTTGATAGGGCAAATTCCAGGGATGATAGGCAATTGGTGGACTGTGATCACTTCGTTGAAACCCAACATATCATATTAGCTCAATGAAATCACATCAATGTAGTGGCATAGTATCTCTATTGATCGATCTTTTATATTTAAAGGTAGACACATCCCTATTTTGACTTTGCATTTCTCTAGGACTAAGATGAGATTTACCATCTCTATCTCATATGCTATAAGGTTGACACTCCTTCGTCGTGTACCCGAGGATGGGAACATCTTCAAACCTTGCATCTTCTCATTTTAGATTTATGCTACTTGAATGAAATCACAAACAAACTCCTAGAGACAACTCATTTTCAACCATTTTTAGTTTTTTTTTTTATTTTGTACCATTTTGGGACTTTGTGGACTTTACAGATTTTTTGGATTTTGTGGGGAATAATGGTGATATGATAAATCATAGAGCATGACTCAATAGACACTATGGGACCTCTATCATATCAGAGTGTCGTTCCTCTAATAGGATTTTTTTGGGTGTGTGATGGGACCTGGTCCTTAGGACATTACGATAATCTAGACACTAGTTCTGGACTTCATCAACATTCTACATATGACAGATGAGGCATTGCAAGTATTCCATAGCTTCTGTGTCAAAGATGGCATTGATGCCCCATCCTTCAATCATGTCTTAGGTGGCGACGTAGGCATCATTGTAGGCTTCACACATAAATGCATAATATTCCTCCATGTCTTTGGGACCAGAAGTCTTAGAGTCATCTTCACTTGGCCAGCCAAGGAAGATCCATAGGACCATAACCAGTTGCATCAGATGGTGCCACCATCACTTTAGGAGTTGGGTCAACAATTTTTGTCTTGCCAACATGATCATCATGGTAATCGTCATTGCTTTCTCTTGCATCATAGTGCTTTAGGAACAAATATTTGAAGGTACGCATGAGCTTGTTTGCTTCCTTGTTTGGAGGGATAATCTTGTCTTTGGACTGTTG
Organism: Alisma plantago-aquatica; assembly: GCA_963693085.1. NCBI lineage: Eukaryota > Viridiplantae > Streptophyta > Magnoliopsida > Alismatales > Alismataceae > Alisma > Alisma plantago-aquatica. Next base: position 1,010,350,810 of record OY856413.1, read on the forward strand.
ATTGTTCTAGGTGGTCTGCACATCTTTGATGTCTTCTATAATGAGGGTGATTTCCCCATTGTTGACCATGATTCTGAGGTAGTTGTCTTGGTTGTCATCATCAACCTATTGCATAAGATAGGGCATTGTCACAGGTACAATAGCCTTTTCATCTTCAATGTCTTATTTTGTTACAAGTGCAGTGCATGGGAAGTATGGATGGGGACCTATATGCTCGGGTTTGAGGTCCCATGGTACAATACTATGAGTTGATGCTCTTCATCTATTAAAATGCATCTAGTTTCTCTCCTTAGATCTCAAGTCAATGGTAGATAGTTGAGATAGCCTCTCTTGGTCAAGTTTAATGTAGTGGGCCATAATGTTGTGCGCTTACGATAAATCATCCACTGGGTCATCTGAGGTCGTGTACCGTATGGGCCACAAGATCCTAGGCCCAACTGCTTTTTTCTTGGAGGAATCTAGACGATCTTTGTACGCCCTTGTCATTTGGCTCCCATAACTTGATCCATACATATGTGCTTTTCCTGCAACCATTGATGAAACAATGTAGGGTCATACAGGATATAACAGGTCCATTCATGGTGTCACCCAATTGATGTTAGTGATATGTAGCATCTCATAGAAAAATTGGAGGCTATCTTCTTTGATGTAGGCTACGGTGACGTGGTTATTGGCTTCGACTGTGACAATGGCATGTCCCAACTAATACTTCAGTCTTTAATCTAGTGACAAGGGAACCACCCTATTATGATGAATCCATTGCCTTCTTAAGAGAAGGTTAAAAGAGGGACCTCAACTCCAAGACCACGAAAAAAACTGTGAAAATCTATGGTCCAATTTGTAGTCCATAATGATCTCCCCAAGGGCACCTTTGACTGTCGTGTCGAAGGAGTTGCTTTCTTTGTTGTCGATTATAGGTAGAGGGATCCCTTCCTATGCTGATGAGTGTCTTGAGGGGGCACATGTTGAGGCATGCACCATAGTCGATGAATCAAGAAGGGATTTTGAGGTCCTTATAGATGGAAGTGATTAGAAAAGGCCTTTTGTGACTCCCTCCTATTGGTATCTCATCTTTGGTACATGTGATCGGTGTGGGGTCATGATAATATGATGTTTGTTGCAAGCTCTTTTGGTCTGATATATTTTCATACATAAGCATCTTCAAGTGTCTTCATAACCGCTTCACCATTTGTAGAGGAACTTTGCATCACTTCAGCTGGAGACAATTCCCCTTCAGGTTCTTCTAAAAACTAAATTATGTCTGGGCCTTTGAGATTAATTTCTCTACAAAGCTAGGAGTTGGAAGTAACTGCTTGTTATTGATCACCGAAATGAAGAACTTGACCATATCCTCTTCTAGTGCACTAGTAAGGACTCCTATATATGTAGTTACCTTCTCTTTGCCTTTGTAGAGAGTTGAATGTGCTTCTTTTGAGATGACATGCTTGGCCATCTCTAGTGTGGCTGGCTTGAATATTGCAGATTGCACCACCACCATGCGATAAGGAATCACCATCCATTGAGCCTTTGTCAGGATAGTCACCTTTGGAACCCACATCATCCGCCCTTCCAAGCTCCAAGTGTGCTGATGGGCTTCTCTATGCTTACTGGAATCACCATATTCCTCTCTTGGATAGAAGCAACAATCTATGTGCTTCAAGACTAGTTATTGATGACTTAGTCAAACAGAAAGGTAAGCCCTTGTATTGGATATTCTTGTGATTCTTTGATAATAACACAATTGGAAGATGATGTCACCTCTTATGATTTAAAATTATCGACCTTACTTTATTTTATTAAGTCTAGTAATGCATTCTTGAGTGCAAGACAAGAGCCTGCCTTGTGTCCTTAGCTCGAGAAAGTTGCAAAAAGCATTGGCCTTTTAAATCTTCATCACTGCCTAATGGAGGAAAACTTTTGTATATTCTTGTTGTCTAGCATTATGGTTCTAGGGGAAGATCCAAATGGATTTAACTTCCTTTTGTTTTTGCTTCAAAGGCTTTTTTTATGCTAGAGCCAAGGCTACTGGATCCACTTGAGTTTTTGAGTTACTCCTTATAGTAGGGGTGCTTCCTCCTATTGGTTGCACAATAATTGAGATGTTAGTAGTGCGCACCCGTAGAATTTGTTTGGAAGCAACATATGCTACAGAGGCATGTGTTGAGACTAATAGTGGGGTGGTTCTTCAAAGCTTGGTGTTGTTGAGGCACCATGATGTTGGTTGTATGGCCTGCTGGAGCCTGAACTAATAGTATCATAATGGTGGGTTGTTGTTGATTGCTATTTTTGATTGGGATTATTACATCTCCCACTATTGAATCTACTACCTTAGTCTTGGTCCATTTGGACTTTTTATTGGTCGTCATAGAGGTGGAATTGGGCTCAAAAGTGAGGGCTATATTCTAATAGAGGCCCCTTTTGATAGAGTTATCGATCTGAACTCCCAGTTGTATTAGTTCTGGGAAGGTATCATACCTTTTCAGGGATAACAAGGCCATGAGGGTTGGTGTGGATTATCTGATTACCATATCCAAGGCCTCTTTACATGTCGACTTGAATTATAGCTAGGATGCCAACTCTCTCCATCACCCAACAAACTCGAAGAAGCTTTCCTCCATCTTCAATTATAACACCTTCAAGTATTTCTTAGTACGGACTTAGACTAGATTTTAAGCATATTGGTTGAATTTTTTTTGGCAATCTTGGCCCAAGTGGTGATAGTCATGATGTCTTGTTTATTATATCACATTAAAGTGGGACTTGTCATGGTCCATGCAAAAAAAAAGATTTGTAAGACCCCTGAACTGTATTTTGGGTTAACCTTGTTTTTTTTTATTATGTAAGTGCTTAAAAACTTGCTATAATCCTTAAGTATGCTTTTAGACCTCATGGAGAGCTTAAGTCTCCAGTTTGAGCATACTTGGATGATGTTTGTGCTTTTTGTGCTTATTTTGGGTCAAATTGCAAATTTACCCATTTGTGAGGGTTATGTTGCAATTTACCACCTCTAGAGTGTTCCTTCTCTCTCTTGGCTTCATGAGAGAGAGAGTGTGTGTGTGGTGCTTTGGTGTGCCTTGGTTTAGCTTTGGTTGAGTGGTGACATCACTAGGGGTGATTAGGGTTTCTAGCGTTTGGTGTGCCTTGGCTATGTGTACCTTATTGAAGGTGGTGACCCTTGTCTCGACCTTGAGGGGGTGTTTTGGGGGGTTTGCAACCCATACACCTCCCTTTCATGGTTTTGTCTTGACCAAGATGGTTGTGGGTTTTCTTGGTTTGAGACAGTTTTCCTCGAGTGAAGTGTCTCGACCTAGTGTGTTGGTGTTTCTTTTGTCTCGACAATGTTGTGTTTTGGTGCTTAGTCTCGACCATGTGGTGGTCATGATGATGACTCTGTGTTGTCTGACCCAAGTGTTTGAGACCTAACATATCTTTTATCACCATCTCATGCATGTGTGCTTTATGTGGTTTCATGTTATTTTCTTGTGTGGACAAGTGTCCCTTTGGAGCCGTATCTTATTGACACCTCATCCCTCACCCTACTTCTCTCCTCCTTTTCTTTATAAACTATTTTGTCTCCATGCAAGTGATCTTTTCTCAGCCATCATTTTTCCTCCTCCTATTTTGCTCATCCTTGGTGCTTGGTGGAGCAAGGAAGGTTGATCCTTGAAGCTTTGGTGATCGGATCGTTTACATGTGGTGATCCTTGATCATCTTCAACCTTGGTAAGTGTTTACCTTTCCTTTGTAGACTTTTCCTTGGATCCTCTACCCCATCTTCTTCTATTTTCTTAGCCTTAGGCCATGTTTTGACACGATGGTCATTCTTGAGTAAGCTCCTCATCACAAGGGTCATATGCCATGTTTTGACAAGGTGACACCCAAGTGAGAGGAAGCTTCTTCTCTCTTTTCTCCCTTCTTTATTTGGTTCAGCCTAAAGTTCTTTCATGCCATTTTCTTGATCTAACTTTGACCAAGGTGTTATTGTTTTTGGAGGTGATCTGTGGCTGAAGTGGTGATCCTTGTTGGAGCTTCCTTCCCTCTTTGGGATCTTGAGCTTGGAGATTGTTCTCTCTTCAAAACATGCGGGTTATATAACACTTTTCCCAACTCTATTATTGCACTTTTTGTACTTGCATGTTGTTGTCTTTCTCTCTATAATGAACCCCTAATGTGATAGTAGAAGATACCATGATATAGATCTTGTTTGATGGTGATTAACTTGCTTAGTTTGCTTAGAATACAAAACCCTAATTGAATGAACCCAGTTTTAGTGATGGTTGTGTAATGGTGGTTTTCCCCTACCTTTTGGCCTTGGTTTTGGTTGCATGCATGGTACTCATGTACTTTGATGTCCTATGGAGTATATGTTCTATTTTGGAGGTGTTAAACGCGATTTTATCCCTCTTGCATGAGGTGATTTCATGGTGGTTTCATTATATAATCTAGGGTTTTGGTGGTTGTTTGGTATGAGGTTTCTTCTCTACGCACATGATGGTTTTCCTTAGTTTGACTTTATATTTTGGCCATGGAAATCTTCTATTTTAATCATGGTTAATACCAGTTTTGGTTTTGATCTTTTGCTTTGGTGGAATCTTGACCTAGGTAGTTTCTACACCATGTTTTAGTGGAGGTCGTGACACTTGTGCTTGGTGTTTTGGTCAAGACATCTACCTCCTTGATGGTCACAACCCATGGGTTGTTTGGTCAAAATGTTTTCCTTAGTTTGGTTAGGTCGAGATGGATGACCTAGTGTCATGATCATGACCTAACCCTAATAGGTTGAAGGTCACGACATGTCCTTGGATTTTTCGTTCGCGACATGTCCTTGGTTCTTGAGGTCGTGACATGGTCTGGTTTTTAGGGTCAAGACAACCCTTGTTTGAGTCAAGACATGACTTTGTTCTTGAGGTCATGACACCATCTGTGTTGTTCGCGGTCACGACAACTTGAAGAGTGGGTAGTCGTGACCCATGTATGGTGGATGGTCATGACACCATGTGTGTTGGTCACGGTCGAGACACCTTGAAGAGTGGGTGGTCACAACCCATGTATGATGGATGGTCACGACACCATGTGTGTTGGTCGCGGTCAAGACAACTTGAGGAGTGGGTGGTCATGACCCATGTATGGTGGACGGTCATGACACATGGATGATGGATAGTCAATACATATGTATGATGGATGGTTGAGACATATACTTGAACACATAATCAAGACATGTATATGAGCAATGAATGAGCCATGTATAGTGTTGTTGGGGTGGTTGCTTTATCAACCCTAATCATGTTCTTTAACCCTAGTTTGCTCCAAGAAGTGGGAGGCTGTGTATCTAGGATTTGGTAATGGAATATGGCTATAAAACCCTAATTAGTTACACTTGTAACCCTAAACCTAATGTTGGAAACTCTAGTGTGCTTGCTTGATTCCCTTAATATATATTGTGATGCTTTCTCTCTCCTATTTATAAAACTCTAACCTTGTAGGTGATAAGTATTCCATGTCTTGTGTATGTTATGCTGATGATTATTTGATACAGATTATACACATTGTTGAGGCATAATGTGGTGGTATGGTTTATGTGATTGGGTACGATGACCTGGTGATGGCATGATGCCTATTGTGAGGTGAAAACCTTTAGTGATATGATGGAGGGACTGATGTTCCCCACTGATGTGACATTGGTGGCTGCCTTATGTATGGTAATGCTATAGGAAGCATGTGGTGATAGTGTGACAAGTTCACATCTTATATGTTTTATATCTTTTGAGGTTTTGCCATGCCTTCATTCTTGTAGTGAGTTTGTTTAGGCTTTATACGATGTAACTTGATTGATGCTAAAAGTCACCCAATTGGATAACTAATCAAGTGGAACCCTAATCATGTAGGTGCCCAGTGCCATAGATCCTTTCCAGTGTCAGCTTTAATTGTTGGATTGGTGAAATGAGTATAACTCATAGTGCATATTTTTAATATATGGGGGTTCAAGTCGAGTATCTCCTTTCATCCATAATTACAAGTTGTGTGAGATGGCCATGCGTGAGATGATATCCTTGTGATATGGATGCCCATGCGTGAGGCAATCCTTCATTTAAGAACGGCCATGTGTGAGCCTGTTCTTCTAGCTCTGTTACTTGTACCAAGGTGGGCTAGGTGTTTATGTATGGACGACCATGCATGATTCGATCCTTTTGTTAACTAGATGTCACCTTTTTGCAGTTGACTGATATGTCTCTATAGTGTTTTTTCTTGAGTTGACCAAGAAATGTGGGGAGGTTGTGGATTTTGGCTCTTCCATTGACCTTGTATGGCACCAATTTTGACTTAGAAGTGGTCGGTTGGATTTGGGTGGTATGACTCAAATCCTCAACACAATAATAATAAAAGATGTAACACATCCATATAGCATATTGCATAAGGTCAAATATGAATAACATTGGTTGAGTCGCTTGCCTTATCCTTTCACTGAATTCTTTAATTATAAGATGGTAAGAGAAGTCAATTGTCATACATGTTCTTTATATTCCTTTTTAGAATATAACATGATATACTATTCAGTGACTTCCTAGTCTTGCTTAATTTGCTTTATCTGTTGATTACATATTGTTTAGTTGAATCTATTGTACCTGGTTAGTATAATATCTTCCTGCATAATAATTTGTGCTTTTAATAGACGTTGGAGGAGAGTTATATCTCTCACTGGGATGTTTGGTCTCACCCCATGGGTTTGCACATCTTTTAGGTGGTCGAGCATGATGAAGTAGAGATTGTGTTGTTGGTGTTGAGCGGAAAGAGGACTAATAGTTGTTGAAAGGTTGGGCATGCTTCTTGTGTATAGAAGTGGCATCCTATATGTCGTCCCTGTACACTTAGGTCCTTGGGAAGGTTTTTTTTGTATGTCTCAATATGAGGTTTTGGCTTTATGCCCATTGTTGTATAGAGATCACATGTATGTATATCAACATGTTATCATGTGTAACAGGATGTGGCTTGAGATCTAGTGAATGATATCTTGTATAATGTTTTGGGCAGGTGATATGCAATACATGTGGCTTTTGTGGACTCATGTGAAATATGTTGTGACTCCTATAGTTTGATGAAATTGGTTCTAATTTTTGGTGCTTTATAGTAACTTGGATGCTTAGTTTTATTTCTGTAGTTTGGTTTTGAGTAATCTCATTTGTGACGTGTCTGGGAGTCATAGTTTGGTTGGTATCAGAGCTTTAGGTTTGTTGAGTCTATAGAGGCAAAGGATCGGGGTTGTGTCTATTCTAGTGTCCTCAAGTTTATCTTGTGGTCATTTTTTCTTATGCAGAAGAAGAAGAAGAGTCAAAAAGATGGCTTTAGAACATGAAAAACATGTTGCTAAGAGTGGTGTTGTTGCACTAGGTGGAGGTGCTGGGAGGTTGGTTGTTGATGGGAGGGTGCCCAAAGTGCCCCAGTTTGACCCGACTATGATGGAAAATCCAACTTTCAATCCATCTTTGGACACTTCATGGAAACGATGATGCACATGGCAGACATGATTCCTATCCCCTAGTCTAGGGCAGTTGTTCCCCATGCAGAATCCTTAAGAACTGGGAAGAACTTCAAGAGGTTGAGGTGTGTCAGAGCTATGGAGTATGTTGGTATGGTAGATCCATCAGATGCAGATCTTTGTTTGATAGATCTAGAGAAGGCTTTCAAGATCCTTAGCATCCCAGAGACTGATAAGGTGAAGCATGCAGTGTACCTTCTGAAAGGAAGTGTTGGCTGTTGGTGGGCCATTGAGGACAAACAACCAGGTGTTGATATCATTTGGGAGGAGTTCAGATGGGAGTTTGTCAGTAGGTACTTCCTACCTATCTTAATGATAAGATCTCTCAATTTGAGAAGATCAGGCAAGCACCCATGGCAATCAATGAATATATGGCAAGATTCATGGAGTTGTTGAGGTTCTGTCCTCACATGATGATGATAGATGAAGATAGGATCAAACGTTTCGAGAAGGGTCTGAACAGTGAGCTGACGACAGCTTTGGAAGCGCTTGAGAATCATGAGAAGCTTGTGATGTTTGTGGAATCTATCCAGAGGATTAAACAGTCTATGGTTGAGAAGTTGGAGAAGAGTGAAAAGAAGAGGCCTATGTAGTACTGGGGGAAGTCGTCAGGAGGCTTTAAGAAGCCTAAGTTTTCTACATCACCAGCTCAATAGAGGTCTAGTGCATAGACCCAGTGGTCACCCAATAAAGGTAGAGGTTGTGACTTTCCACCAGCAGGAGCCCATAATACCATGTCAATATTAGTGAAAGGGTCGTCAAGGCCATAGTATGAGAGTAGAACATGCTACAAGTGTGACCAGGTTAGGCATAGCAAGCAGTTTTGTTCCTTGAAGGATGATGAGGTGACTAAGCAGTCAAGGTAGAGTCAGCAGGGCTCGCAGAGACAAAAGTACAGTAGTGGAGGAGGACGAGGACACGGATAGGCATCACAGACTGGTTCTACTAGACATTCTAGTAGAGTATGGGGACATCAGTAGGCGACGACTAGATTCTAAGCCATGAGTTAGCCGGAAGGAGTGGTCAACTCACGAGTAGTGATAGGTCAGATGAAGTTATTTTAATTCTAATTTGTCTTCTTCTTGCTTTATATCTGTTTTGGTTGATTCGGGTGCGACCCACTCTTTTATCACTCGTGAAGTGATTGCTAGTGGCTCTTTGCCTGTTACACATAGATGTGATAGACTTCATATCGAAACCTTATTGGTCAGTTCCGTAGAGTTGCAGGAGGTGTGTCCTTCCTATATCCTTTTTTTAGGACATAACGTTCAAGTGGATCTCCTACTACTTGACATGCATGGATTTGATGTGATCTTTAGAATGGATACCTTAGACAAGTATCGGGTGGTCTTGGACTATATTGCCAAGGTGGAGACATTTTGGATGGCGATGAGGTGTGGATCTTCCAAGGAAATGGGAAGATTCTTTCAACGTGTCTAGTTCCAGTGATGGTGGCAGAGAAGCTGATGAGGTAGGGTTGTGAGGCATTTTTGGCACATGTGATGGATATTAAGGTGAGGAGTCCTAGTATCTAGGAGGTACCAATTGTCTGTGAGTTCGAGGATGTGTTTCCAGAGGAGATTTCAGGTGTTCCCCACCTCAAGAGATTAATTTTGAGATCAATCTAATCCTAGGTACCCGGCTGATAGCTCAGGCACCAGTAGAGATGGTAGAGTTGAAGAAACAATTACAAGAGCTGCTTGATAAAGGTTTTGTTAGACTGAATATGTCACCATGGGATGCTCCAGTGCTGTTTGTAAAGAAGAAAGACAGATCTATGAGGTTGTGCATAGACTACATGCAATTGAACAAAGTGACGATAAAGAACAAGTATCCCTTGCCGTGGATTGATGACCTGTTTGATCAGTTGTGAGGGGCCACAATGCTCTCCAAGATATATTTGAGATCAAGATATCACAAATTGTGGATCAAGGTGGATGACATACCTAGTTCAACGTTTAAAACTCGATATGGTCATCATGAGTTCGTGGTTATGTCGTTTGGGCTAACCAATGCACCAACATTGTTTATGGATGTGATGAAAAAGGTGTTTAGGACCTATCTGGACCAGTTCGTGGTAGTGTTTATAGATGACATCTTGATCTACTCCAGGGACAGCTAGCAACATGAGTAGCATATGTGGCAGGCATTGACAACGTTGAGGCAACACCAATTGTAAGACAAGTTCAGCAAGTGTGAGTTTTGGTTCAAGGAAGTGTCCTTCCTAGGACATGTTATATCTATTAAAGGTGTTCGTGTGGACCCCAAGAAAGTTGAATCTATGATAGAGTGGGAACAACTGAAGATGTTGATTGAAGTTTGTAGTTTTTCTGGGTTTGGCAGGATACTATAGGAGGTTCATCAAGAACTTCAGTTCAACGATGTTACCCCTAACAAAGTTGATAAGGAAAGATGTGCCTTTCATCTGGGATGACAAGTTCCAACATGCCTTTTAGTTGTTAAAGGAGAAACTAACTAGTGCACCTTCCCAAAACATAAGTTAAAGTAAAAGTAGGGTCTTAATTATAATTTTCATCCACCTATTAATTTTAAACCTTGGATCTTAATGCAAGTACCCCAAGATAGTAACTATTCATGTAAAATATAATAAAAGAGAACTATGTTTCAATCTTTACTTTTCATCATGCTTAATAAGTTCAAGATATATAAGAAATAGCTCTCACTCACTCTCTCTCCTGCATAACTCCACAGTCTCCTATATAAAGGAAACCCTGACTAACATAGAATGATTTCAAAATATGAACTTGAGATAAAAATTATTAATAAATTTGGAGTCCTATTATCTAAGTTGAGGTGCACTAATAAGTCAATATGGTCACTAAGGTAATTATTCATAAGTCAGTCATCAAAATTGGTGAGAATCTCATTAGGAATGTCCTAGACACTAAAATATGCTTATGGTCCAAATTTGAGATGAAATTGACTTCATTTAACCATTTAAACAAGTTAGGGGAAGTTTCATATATAGTTTACAATTCAATTTGATGGGATATTCAAGGAATATGTTAGATGATTCTAGGTCATGTTTATTTGGGTGTAACGGCTCCTTAGACCCTAACTCGGGTCAGACTCCAGGTTATGGACCCATTCGTAGGCAGAGGGGCCATCTCCCTTATCTCTCCTAGTCGTTTCATGACTTTGTGAATGTCATGATCCTTCTTCCCATGTGACCAATCTCTCTATGAAATCCCATACCAAATAGAACTCTATTTTGCCTTCCTATCAGTTTTCCAAACCCATAGACCCTGACGTTTGTAGGGTTCCATGCCCTAGACCCCAGAGTCAATGAGATTCTCCCTAGTATCCTCTGTGATTTGATCTTATGATCTGGGGTGATATGCCCAAGCCCTAAACTATATATACAAGGGTCAAAATCCATCAGCGACAACGAAGAAACATACTTGGTTTTCTCTTTTTCCCTTGGGACCCCTATAACCCAATCATGGGTCTCCTCCCCCTCCCTCTGTCTCCAGCGGTGTTGTACAAGTGGTTCAGACCACTGGCGGCTACGGACAACAATGAAACAGGTTCTGATGCATCCTGAGGCACTTGTTGCACCCTACTTTCACCCAAACTGTAGGGATTTTTCCTTTTACCAATTCCAACTCTCCTTGCTATCTGCCGACATCTCCTGGTTTCCATTCACCACCACCTTTCCTTATAGTTTCATCACCCTGGTTTTGCGAGAAACTATGGAAGAAATCTAGACCTTTAGCACCTCCAATTTCACTCTAAATTTCAACATCTTTGAACTTTTTTCTGGGCCTCCATAGCGGAAGATTGAAATCCAGGTTCTGCTCGCCTCACTGGTGGTTCCTTGGCTTGTCATGACCAAAATGATGTGGGAAGCTAGGATTACAAATTGTTCCCAAAAATTTAGGATTTTGATTGAGTTTTCAAGTCACAAATCTGTCATGTTTTGGCATTGATCATCATGTCTTGATGATCAATCGATCATAGTAGAGTACATGTTTTCCCATGTTCTTTTGGTTTTGGTGTCACATGTTCCCTGGGTAAAGTCGGGCTTTTGCCTCTATCTTGGTTGTTCAACACAATTGCCAAGGTTAGAGCCTTAGGACACCATGGTAGTTGATGATTGTCCCAATTAGGAAAGAGGCTCTGGGCATGGATAATGCTATGTTGGCGTGGAATTTTCTTGAATTATGATCGGTCAGTTTTAGAAAATTCGTGGTAATTATATCTGTTGTCATAAAGATACACAAAATAGTCATTAGAAAGGTTTTTCAAATTGGGATTTGATTTTCTAGTTTCCAAGCCTAAATTCCATCACCTATGATCAAGTTTCCTTAAAACACCCAACTTAGGCTTTAAGATGTTATTTAAGGTAATAATTAACATAAAACATGTAAATTTTAGAACATTAGAGTTTCTACAAACCTTAGTAGATCTAAAAGGACATATTATTGAATCAGTAAGTGGATTCATGCACTCTGAGTTAACAAGTATGGGCCCAGTGTTTCTATTAGATTATGATTATGGGAATTAGTTATAATGATATCAAGTATATATATGGTTCTAATGAATGCTTAAAAGAAAATTGATTATGAATCACATTATAGTTTTCAGTAATGTTCTTGTATATGATTATATAATGATGTATGTCCTTCTTAAGTAAGATTTAATGTTTCAAGTGTTATGCTCAATAATAATGTTAAGAATAATGACATATGTCCTTCTTAAATGTTTAATTTACTTTCAGTTCATACAATGTTGATTGGTGCCGCTTACTCTAACACATTTTCCATTTTTCTGTGCATGACTGGGGATGTGATATCCACAGGAGAGAAGGATAATAAAGCACAGGCAAGGAGCTTATACCTCAAGAAGAAAGCTATGAGTCTGAACCTAGTGGGGTGCCAACTATGTTAGAATAATAAGTTTAGTTTTACTTTCGAGTTAAGAGACTCATGTATTAGTTTGAAGTGTGAGTGTTATGTTGAGGACTTGAGTATGAGAATTGTTTATTTTCATGTGTTGGTTAAACAAACTCTATTTTTATGCAATTATAATCATTTTGTGACATCCTAATGAGATGTATGCTTCCTCTTAGTTTTTTTCATGTTTTAGAAGATTGGGGTGTTACAATATGATTATCATTGCATAAAAATAGAGTTTGTTAAACCAACATAGGAAAATAAACAATTCTCATACTCAAGTCCTCAACATAACACTCACAATTTAAACTAATACATAAGTCTCTTAACTTGAAAGTAAAACTAAACTAATCATTCTAGCATAGTTGGTACTCCACTAGGTTTCGACTCCTAGCATTCTTCTTGAGGTACAAGCTCCTTGCCTATGCTTTATTATCCTTCTCTCCTGCAGACATTGCGTCCCCAACAATGCAAAGCAAAATGGAAAATGTGTTAGAGTAAGTGGAACCAAGAAACATTGTATGAGTTGAAAGTAAATTAAACTTTTAAGATAATCTTGAACTAAACATTAAATACTTTCTAGCCATCTATTTGTATCTATATTTCTCTTTATCCTTGACATTACTATCTCAGGTTGACTACATTGTCTTTCTTCCATAACCTTGCTCTTAGGAGCTTGAATATACATGCACCAACATGCTCATTGCTCTCAACAGCTTGATAAATAACATTGCTCTCATGAGTTTGATATACAACATTGCTCTCAAGAGCTTGAATACACAATCATTGCTCTCAAGAGCTAGATAAAGTATATTGCTCTCATGATCTTGATCCATGACATTGCTCTCAGGAGCTTTATGAATAATGACATTAATCAACTATCTTAATCTTAACATTATTCTTGAGCATAACACTTGAAACATTAAATCTTACTTAAGAAGGATATATGTCATTATATAATCATATATGAGAACATTACTAGAAACTATAATGATTCATAATCATTTTTCTTGTAAGAATTCATTAGAACCATATAACTACTTGATATCATTATAACTGATTCTCATAATCATAATCTAATAGAAACCCTTGACCCATACTTGTTAACTCATAGTGCATAAATCCACTTACCGGTTGGATAAGATGTCCTTTTAGATCTGTTGAGGTTTGTAGAAACCCTAATGTCCTAAAATTTACATGCTTGATGTTATTACTTTAAATAACATCTTAAACCCTAACATGGGTCTTTTAAGGAAACATGATCATCAACAATGGAATTTAAGCTTGAAAACTAGAAAATCAGATCCCGATTCAAAAAACCTTTCCAATAACTTTTTTTGTGTATTTTATGACAATGGATATAATTACCATGAATTTTCCAAAATTGGCCAATCATAATTCAAGAAAATTCCATGACAACAAAGCATTATCCACGCCTAAAACTTCTTGCCTAGCTAGGCAAATCATCAGCTACCACGGTGTCCTAAGGCTCCAACCCTGGCTACTGCGTTGAACAACCAAGATAGGGGTAAAAGCCTGACTTTACCCAGGGAACTCGTGACACCAAAAACAAAAGAAAAGGGGCAAACATGTACTCTGCCATGATTGATTGATCATCAAGACACGATGATCAGCGCCAACATAGGAAAGATTTGTGACTTGAAAACTCAGTAAAAATCTTAAATTTCTTAAAATAGATTGTGATCCTAGTTTCCTAGCATCATTTCAGTCACAACAAGCCAAGGAACCTCCAGTGAGGTGACCAAAACCTAGAGTTCAATACTCCACTATGGAGGCCCAAAAAGAAGATCAAAGATGTAACAATTTTGAGAGAAACTAGAGGTTCTAAAGGTTTAGATTGCTTCCATAGTTTCTCAGCAAACTAGGGTGATGAAACTAGAAGGATAGGTCGTGGTGACTAAAAACCAAGAGATGTCAGAAGATAATGAGGAGAGGTGGAATTGAGAAAAGAAGAATACCTACAAATTGGGTGAAACTAGGGTGTGGGAATTGCCTTAGGAATATGTTAGATGATTCTAGGTCTTGTTTATTTGGGTGTCACAACTCCTTAGACCCTAACTTGGGTCAAAATCTAGGTTGTGGACCCATCCGCAAGCAGAGGGGCCATCTCCCTTACCCATCCCAGTCATTTTAGGACTGTGTGATGGCCGTGATCCTTCTTCCCCTATGTTCAATCTCTCTACCCTATCCTATCTGGAATAGAACTCTATTTTTCCTTCCTCTCGTCTTTCTGAACCCATAGACCTCGATTTTTGTAGGGTTCCATTCCCTAGACCCCTGGGTCAATGAGACTCTCCTAGTTTCCTCTGTGATTCGATATCTTAATCCAGGGCAATATGCCCAAGCCCTAAACTATATATGGGGGTCAAAATCCATCAACGACCACGAAGAAACGTACTTGGTTCTCTCTTTCCACCTCAGGACCCCTATAACCCAGTCACATAGCTCCTCCCTGTCCCTTCATCTCTGACATTGTGCATAGGTGGTTTAGACCACTGACATCTACGAACAAAAATGAAGTTGGTTTCTTTGCATCCTGAGGCACTTCTGGCACCCTGGTTTCACCCAATTTGTAGGTATTTTTCCTTTTCCCAATTCCAACTCTCCTTGCTATCTACCGACATCTCTTGGTTTCCAGTCACTGCCACCTTTCCTTCTAGTTCATCACCATGGTTTCGTGAGCAATTGTGGAAGCGATCTGGACCTTTAGCACCTTTAGTTTCTCTCTAAATTGCTATGTCTTTGATCTTCTTTTTGGGCCTCCATAGCAGAAGATTGAACTCCAGGTTTCAGTTACCTCACCGACGGTTCCTTGGCATGTCATGACCAGAATGGCACCAGGAAGCTAGGATCACAATCTTTTCTAAGAAATTTGGGATTTTGATCGAGTTTTCAAGTCGCAAATCTTTCTTGTATTGGCACTGATCATTGATTCTTGATGATCAATCGATCATGGCAGAGTACATGTTTGCCCCTATTCTTTTGTTTTTGGTGTCATGTGTCCCCTAGGTGAAGTCGGCCTTTTTCCCCTATCTTGGTTGTTCAACGCAGTCTCCAGAGTTGGAGCCTTAGGACACCATGATAGATGATGATTGGACCAGTTAGGCAAGAGGCTCTGGGCATGGATCATGCTTTTTGACATAAAACTTTCTTGAATTATGATTGGTCAGTTTTGGAAAGTTGCGATGATTATATCTGTTGTCATAAAAATACACAAAAATACTCACTGGAAAGGTTTTTTGAATTGGGATCTGATTTTCTAGTTTTCAAGCCTAAATTCCATCACCTTTGATCATGTTTCCTTAAAAAACTCAACTTAGGGTTTAAGATGTTAGTTATGGTAATAATTAACATAAATCATGTAAATTTCAAGACATTAGGGTTTCTACATACCTCAGCAGTTATAAAAGGATATCCAATCCAATCGGTAAGTAGATTCATGCACTCTGAGTTAAAAAGTATGGCTGAAGGGTTTCTATTAGATTATGATTATGAGAATCAGTTATAATGATATCAAGTATATATATGGTTCTAATGAATGCTTATAGGAAAATTGATTATTAATCAAACTATAGTTTTCAGTAATGTTATCGTATATGATTATGTAATGATGTATGTTCTTCTTAAGTAAGATTTAATGTTTCAAGTGTTATGCGCAAGATGATGTTAAGAATAAGATAGTTGATTAATATTATTATTCATCAAGCTCCTGAGAGCAATGTCACAGATCAAGCTTTTAAGAGCAATGCTAATTATCAAGCTCATGAGAGCAATGCACTTTATCAAGCTCCTGAGAGCAATGATTATGTATTCAAGCTCTTTAGAGAAATGTTGTATATTAAGATCATGAGACCAATGTTATTTCTCAAGCTCTTGAGAGCAATGAGCATGTTGTTGCATGTATATTCAAGCTCCTGAGAGCATGGTTATGGAAGAAAGACAATATAGTCAACCTGAGATAGTAATGTCAAGGATAAAGAGAAATATAGATAAAGATAGATGGCTAGAAAGTATTTAATGTTTAAAATGTTTAGTTTAAGATTATATCAACAGTATAATTTACTTTCAGTTCATATAATGTTGCTCAGTGTTGCTTACTCTAACATGTTTTCTATTTTTCTTTGCATGGTTGGGGACGTGATGTCCGTAGGAGAGAAGGATAATAAAGCATAGGCAAGGAGCTTATACCTTGAGAAGAAAGCTAGGAGTCCAAACCTGGTGGGGTTCCAACTATGCTAGAATAATTAGTTTAGTTTTAATTTCAAGTTAAGAGACTCAAGTATAAGTTTAAAGTGTGAGTGTTATGTTGAGGACTTGAGTATGAGAATTGTTTATTTTCCTATGTTGGTTGAACAAACTCTATTTTTATGCAATGATAATCATTTTGTAGCATCCCAATGAGATTTATGCTTCCACTTAATTTTGTGCATGTTTTAGAATATTGGGGTGTTATAATATGGTATCATAGTGAAACTTATAGTTGGACACTAGGATTTTCTCAAAATCTCATATAGCTTATGTTCCCTTTTGTAGATGGTTCCCAATAGGAATTCTGATAAGAATAAGCAGCTCGTAGATGGAGAGGAAAGCTCTTAAAATGAGGGAAGTGATCATGGTGCTTCTAGAGGGGCTAACCTTAATGGTATGCACCTCAAGAAGTTCTCATCAAGGCTCTTACTGATGCCCTCACCGGTCAACATGGAAGGCCACATAAACCGAGGAACCATGAGTTTGACTTTAGTAGACTTCCTAAATATTAAGACAGAAACATTCTCTAGAGAAGCTGAGACCAATGTAGTTGGTCGTGATGAAGAGTGTCTACTCAATGTCAAGCACTATTTCAATGAATTGGGATGTCATGAGCCTTCCAAAGTTTGCTTTTGGATACACATGTTGAAGGATGTGGCCCATATTTGGTGGGAAAAGTTCACCAATGCCCGAGGACGTAATGTTGAGCCATTGAACTCAGAGGAGTTCACAACTGCCTTCCAGAATCATTACATCTCAGAAGCCATGATTGATAAGAGAGAATTGGAGTTTAAATGTTTGATATAATACGACTCAACCATTAGCCAATATGTAATGAAGTTTTGTATGATGTAGAAGTACAAGTTCAGCTTTGATAAGGCACGTCTGGAAAAGAAATTCATGTGTGGTCCGAAGCCTAATTTGGGCTATGCTCTGACTGGACGTGGAATCAAGACAGTGCAAGAGGCACTTGAGGCTGGCTTGGAACTAGAAGATCACCTAGGAAGGATGTGGAATAATGATTAGCACAATCAGTCTCAGAGAAACTCCAACAACCATAATGATAAGAGGAGGAAAGTTTTAGAAGGAGCAGCTGGCAAGAAGCCTTAACCTACCTGCAACAGGCTCCATGGTGGAGTATGTAGCTTTGGAATCAGAGTTTGGTATGATTTTGGATATCTGAGTCATAAGAAGTTAGAATGCCCCAAGTTTAAAGCAAGGAGAGATGCAAGACACAGTTCAAATCCAGACCAACTGGAAAATAGACAAGCAAGAATATTTGCCATGGTTGATGATGTGGAAGAAGGTATGATCTAGTTTAAGCCTAGTTTTATTAGATAAAATTACATAGTGAGTATTGCAAACTAGGAAGAAGTGAAAGTCTAAGGTGGGTAGTGTGTGGAGATTTTGAGGATGAAATTTAATTAAGGCGGGTAGAATTGAAACATCCCAAAACTTAATTTAAAGTAAAAGTAGGGTCCTAATAAAAAATTTCATCCACCTATTATTTTAAGCCTTAGGTCTTGATGCAAGTACCGCAAGATAGTAACTGTTCATGTAAAATATGATAAAAGAGAACTATGTTTCAATCTTTACTTTTCATCATGCTTAATAAGTTCAAGATATATTAGAAATAGCCTCACTCCTTCTCTCTCCTACATAACTGCACAATCTCTAATATAAAGGAAACCCAAACTAACACCGAATGATTTTGAAATATGAACTAGAGACAACATTTATTAATTGATTTGGAGGCCTATTATCTAACTTGAGGTACACTAATAAGTCAATATGGTCATTAAGGTAATTATTCATAAATCAATCATCAAAATTGGAGGGAATCTTGTTAGGAATGTTCTAGACACTAAAATACACTTATGGTCCAAATTTGAGATGAAATTGTCTTCATTTGACCATTTAAATAAGCTAGGGATGTTTCATATATAGTTTAAACTTAAATTCAATGGTATATTCAAGGAGTATGTTAAATGATTCTAGGTCTAGTTTATTTGGGTGTCACAACTCCTTAGGTCCTAACCCAAGCCAGACTTCGGTTCATGGACCCATCCGTAGGAAGAAGGGCCATCTTCGTTACCCACACCAATCATTTCAGGACTGTACAATGGATGTGATCCATCTTCCTCTGTGACTGATCTCTCTATGAAATCCCATCCCAAACATAACTTTATTTTGCCTTCCTATCAGTTTTGGAAAATTCATTGTAATTATATTCGTTGTCATAAAATTACACAAAAATAGTAACTAGAAAGGTTTGTCAATTAGGATCTGATTTTCTAGTTTTCAAGCCTAAATTCCATCGCCTCTGATCATGTTTCCTTAAAAGACCCAACTTAGAGTTTAAGATGTTGTTTAACGTAATAATTAACATAATGCCTGTAAATTTCAGGACATTAGGGTTTCTACAAACCTCAATAGATCTAAAAGGACATCTTATCCAATCAGTAAGTGGATTCATGCACTCTGAGTTAACAAGTATGGGTCAAGGGATTCTATTAGATTATGATTATGAGAATCAATTATAATGATATTAAGTATATATATGGTTCTAAAGAATGCTTACAACAAATTGATTATGAATCAGATTATAGTTTTTAGTAATATGCTCAAGTAAGATTTAATGTTTCAAGTATTATGCTCAAGAAAAATGTTAAGAATAAGATAGTTGATTAATGTTATTATTCATCAAGCCCTTGAGAGCAATGCCACAGATCAAGCTCTTAAGAGCAATGTTGATTATCAAGATCATGAGAGCAATGTATTTTATCAAGCTCCTAAGAGAAATTATTATGTATTCAAGCTCTTGAGAGCACTGTTGTATATCAAGCTCATGAGAGCAATGTTATTTATCGATATCTTGAGAGCAATGAGCATGTTGGTGCATGTATATTCAAGCTCCTGGGAGCATGGTTATGGAAGAAAGAAAATAAAGTCAACCTCAGAAAGTAATGTCAAGGTTGAAGAGAAATATAGATAAAGATAGATGGCTAGAGATTATTTAATGTTTATAATGTTTTGTTCAAGATTATCTAAAAAGTAAAATTTACTTTGAGTTCATATAATGTTGCTCAGTTCTGCTTACTCTAACACATTTTTTGTTTTTCCTTGAATGGCTAGGGATACGATGTCCACAGAAGAGAAGGATAATAAACCATATGCAAGGAGCTTATACCTCAAAAAGAAAGCTAGGAGTCCAAACCTAGTGGGGTGCCAACTATGCTAGAATAATTACTTTAATTTTACTTTCAAGTTAAGAGACTCATGTATTAGTTTAAAGTGTGATTGTTATGTTGAGGACTTGAGTATGAGAATTGTTTATTTTCCTATGTTGGTTGAACAAACTCTACTTTTATGTAATGATATTCATTTTGTGACTTCCCAATGAGATTTATGCTTATGCTTAGTTTTGTGCATGTTTTAGAAGATTGGGGTGTTACGATGCCAGTGTTAGTTTTACCTGAGCAAGGGAAATGATACATAGTCTTTTGTGATGCATCAAGGAATAGTTTGGGTTGCATGCTGATGCATGACAAGAACAAGATTTCTTATACTTCACGTTAGCTTAAGAAACACAAAGAGAACTACCCAGCCCATGATCTGGAGCTAGCTGTTGTGGTCCATGCCTTGAAGATATGGAGGTACTACCTTTACAGTGAGAAGTGTCATATCTTCACAGATCACAAGAACCTGAAGTACATCTTTTCACAAAAAGAGATGAACACGCGATAGCGATGCTGGATGGATCTAATCAAAGAGTATGATTGCATGATTGATTATCATCCAGGAAAGGCAAATGTCATGGAAGATGCATTGAGCAGAAAGTCTTCTTTGTCGTCATCTATAGATAAAGCACAATTATTTTCCTTGGTGTGCCATAAGAGAGACATGTTGGTCTCCATGCATCAGATGAACATGAAGCTATAGGTTTCCTTATTGGCAGATCTATCGGTATACCTGAAAATGAAGCCCACATTGAGATAGAAGATTACAGAGGCACAACAAGTTGATCTGGTGATACAACAGATAAGAATAGAGTTTGATAGTGAGAAGTGTGATGGATTCCACGAGGCAGATGATGGGACAATGTGTTACCACAACAGATTCGTGGTTCCTGGTGTTGACAATGTGAGGAAGATGGTTTTGGAAGAGGCTCACTCTTCAATGTATGTTATGCACCTGGGTAGCACTAAGATGTATCATAATCTTAAAGATTTGTATTGGTGGCCTGGCTTGAAGCGCGATGTGTCTAAGTTCGTTGCCAACTGTGTAGTGTGTCAGCAAGTCAAAGAAGAACATCGAAAACCTCCAGGGACGTTGCAACTGTTGCCTATACCACAGTGGAAATGAGATCACATGACGATGGACTTTGTGTTTGGTCTCCCTAGGACCGCTAAAGGTCTTGATCCCATTTGGGTGATCGTTGATAGGTTGACCAAGTCAGCACATTTCCTTCCTGTGAAGATAATGTATATAGTAAAGAAGCTCGCTCAAGAATATGTTGATGAGATAGTGCATTTCCATGGTGTTCCAGCTACCATTGTGTCAGATAAAGGCCCTCAGTTTACAAGCCACTTTTGGGAGTGCTTGCACACAGCTTTGGATACACAATTGAGGTTTAGTACTACCTTCCACCCACAAATAGATGGTCAGTCTGAGAGGACCATACAGACCTTGTAGGATCTATTGAGAGCTTGTGTCTTTTAGTTTCTAGGCAGTTGGGACATCCACCTCAATTTGATAGAGTTTTCCCATAATAACAATTTATCAGTGAACAATCAATGTGGCATCTTATTAGGTGTTGTATGGGAGACATTGTAGATCTCCATTTTTTGGTATGAGATCGATGAATACCAACTTCTAGGTCTTGAACTTATGCAGCAGACGATAGAGAAAAGTCAAAGTGATTCAATAACAGTTGAAGGTAGCACATGACAGGCAGAAGTCAAATGTAGATAACTGCCATAGACCCTTGGAGTTTCAAGTGGGGAACAGAGTGTATCTCAAGGTCTCTCCTGAGAAGGGTATTTTGAGGTTCGCGAGGAGGGGTAAGTTAGTTCCCATGTATATGGGACCTTACCCTCTGGTGGCACATGTGGGGAAGGTTTCTGTAACGTCCCAGGATTTCAGGCCTCAGATAACATGATCTCAAAAGGAATGATTGGACTACCCATATCACCAAGGTGTGCTTCCTTTTCAGGAAGCCCATAACTAAGAACTCCATAGTTAAGCATGCTTGGCTTGGAGTAGTACTAGGATGGGTGACCAGTCAGGAAGTTAATCTTGGCTTGCGTGCGAGTGTGGAGAAAGCACCTTGTTAAGACTAGTGGTGGTCTGTGGGGCCAGTCGTCATTCCTGAAACTCCACTAGAGCCTAGGGTAGTGGGTCTGGGTGTTTACAAATGGTATTAGAGATAAAACCCCTTTAGTAGGTAGGTCCCACATGGGCATGTGGCATGCCCGTCTTGAGCCGTACTGTCTAGGCATATAGGAAAGGGCTATCCATGGTGATGTAGCCACCTTTGCGGTGGTATTCTGTGATCGGGAGCTGGGTGTCCATGGTCCATGTTGGTTTGCACTGAAATGGGGAAATATTACGAGGCTATATAGTTGAGCCTTGACGAGGACATCAAGAGTCCAAGTCGGGGAGATTGTAACGTCCCAGGATTTCAGGCCTCGGATAACATGATCTCAAAAGGAATGATTGGACTACCCATATCACCAAGGTGCGCCTCCTTTTCAGGAAGCCCATCACTAAGAACTCCATAGTTAAGCATGCTTGGCTTGGAGTAGTATTAGGATGGGTGACCAGTCAAGAAGTTGATCCTAGCTTGCGTGCGAGTGTGGAGAAAGTGTCTTGTTAAGACTAGTGGTGGTCTATGGGGCCAGTCGTCATTCCTGAAACTCCACGAGAGCCTAGGGCGGTGGGACCAAGTGTTTATAGTTTCATATAAGTTGGAGTTTCCAGTTGAGCTACACAGGTTGCATACAGTGTTCCATGTGTCCATGTTGAGGAAGTTCCACCCTGGTACAGAGTTAGTTTTGCATCCATTTGAGGTTGAGCTTATTGAGGATATGTCCTATGTGGAAGGACCTGTGTTGATCCTTGATAGAAGAGCGAAGAAGCTAAAGAAAAAGGACATAGTGTTGGTGAAGGTTTTATGTCATCACGGTGTCTTTGAGGAAGCCACATGTACCCATCTATATTGACTTAGGATTTCGGGGGCGAAATCCTTGTTAGGGGTTTATGGTTTGTAAGACCCCTAACATGTGTTTCTAGTTAACCCTATTTTTTTTGCTTATGTAAGTGATTATGACCTTTCTCTAATCCTTTGAGATGCTTTAAGATCTTATGGAGAGCTTATGTCACCAGTTTGAGCTTGTTTGGATGACGTTTGTCCTTAATGTGCTTGTTTTAGGTCAAATTATAATTTACTCATTTGTGAGGGTTATCTTGCAGTATACCACCTCTAGAGTGTTCCTTCTCTCTCTTATATTCATGACAGAGAGAGAGTGTGTGGTGCTTTAGGGAACCTTGGTTGAGCTTTGGTAGAGTGGTGACATCACTAGGGGTGAATATGGTTCTAGGGTTTGGTGTGCCTTGTCTATGTGTACCTTATTGAAGGTGGTGACCCCTGTCTCAACCTTGAGGGGGTGTTTTGGGGGGTTCACAACCCATACACCTCCCTTTCGTGGGTTTGTCTCGACCAAGATGGATTTGGGTTTTCTTGGGTCAAGACAGTTGTCCTCCAGTGAAGTGTCTCGATCTAGTGTGTTGGTGTTTCTTTTGTCTCGACCATGTTGTCTTTTGGTGCTTTGTCTTGACCATGTGGTGGTAGTGACGGTGACCATGTATTGGGTGATCCAAGTGGTCGATACCCAACATAGTTTTTATCACCATCTCATTCGTGTGTGATTTAAGTGGTTGCATGTTAGTTTCTTGTCTGAACATGTGTCCCTTTGGAGCCCTATCTTGTTGACACCTCATCCCTCACCCTACTTCTCTCTATTGACCTAGAGGTTATACATTGTCCATATTTTGATTATGAACTAAGAATTCCATTCATATGTATCTAATATGTGAATTCAATATTTATTTAAGGCTTTAGGTACATGAAAAGGATCAAATTACACAAGCCCTAACTTGTCAAAGTTCAAGTCAAATGCAATGCAAGTGTGCTAATAAAGAAATCACTTCAAATGACCTTAGAAGAATTTTGTAATCACTTGTATTGATGAAATGAAGTGTAAACTAGAGAGAGAAATGGGCTCAAGGAGTTGTAGCACACTCAACTATAGCAAGGACCTTGAATGTAGTGAATGAGCAACCTTAGAATGAAGTCCAAGGGGTCTTATTTATAGCTGGGGGTTCTCCCTTGAGTTAGGGAACCCTTAGGGTATAAATATATCCATTTTCCTCAATGAAACAGATCTATTTTCACCTCAAACAAGTCACCAACAATTATAATCACTTTTTCTACATTTTTTGTACAGTGCATTCGGTCGAGTTTCAATAAAGGTGACTCGACTGGTCGACTAAAAGACAAATCCAATTTTCAAACTATCGGTCGAGTTTGTTCTGGGAACTCGATCGATCAGCCAAAATTGCATTTGGTCAGAAGGTCAATCGGTTGAGTTTTGTGAATGCACAACTCAACCGATTGCCATCTTCAGAAAATCAACCATAGGATCGATCGAGATTGTAACTTGACCGATCAACAGCATGTGATCGATTTTCTAATTTGGCCCTAAAGTGATTAAACTTGGTATTAAGTGTCCCACATATTTTTCTCATCTTAGTTACAAGTCATATCATCAATACAAGTGATTACAAAATTCTTCTAAGGTCATTTGAAGTGATTTTCTTATTAGCACACTTGCATTACATTTGACTTGAACTTTGACAAGCTAGGGCTTGTGTAATTTTATCCTTTTCATGTACCTAAAGCCTGAAATCAATCTTGAATACACATATTAGATACATATGAATGGAATAGTTAGTCATTATCAAAATATGGACAATTTATAACCTCTAGGACAACATTTCTCCCCCTTTTTGACAATGATAAACCATTCCTCAAACATATTGAAAAAAAGATATTGACATTATACCTTTGCCTTGTGATATTGTGGGGGATTCAAGATTTGAGCAATGTGGATTGTTGCCCCTCAATCTATGCTTACTTTAACCTACATAGTTAGTCTATCTGCACAAAGCAATAACATACATGTACTATATGGTCCTTTAGCAAGTCACATAATAAAGCATATAATGAACAAGAAAAGGATCACATAAGCAATAAACACAATATGGTTGAGCTTTAAGACATTGAACGTTCTCTCCCCCTTTTGACATTATCAAAAAGGAAGTGGGGTAGAAGAGCATAAAAAGTAGGTCTTCTCCAAGAACAACTAAGCAAATATACAAACATGTAGTCTCATAACATACATCAAACAGAGACGAGAGAACCAAACATGCTATGGCATAATCAAAATATGGTGAAACATGGCACCAACTCATAAGATACAACTAATCAAAGAGTGAAAGTGCACATAATATGGATTACAACCCAAAATGCAAGTTCTCATAAAAATGACTACAAGTCAAAAGTAATGAAAGCTAAAGATAAAATAGTACACCTTAGATCATGTGCCCAAATATTTCTAATATGAAATAGCCTAGAAAGATATATATGATCAGTAAACTAGACTAAAAACTAAGAACATCTAGATGTCTAAGCTATTTATATCCATAACATCATCATCCTCGACATCAGGCTCATAGTCATCGTCTCTGTCTGAAGGGGCAGAAGCATCGCCATCATCACCAGAGTCACCACCAAAACCACCAGAGCCATCACCATCATCAGATGCAACACCATCATCCTCACCATCACCAGCATCAATAGTCTTGTCATCAGCCTGGTTAGGCATCTCCTCATCAATAGAAGGACCAAAGCGACGATCGGGCCAATGAGCATTCTACTAATCCCAAGTCATACCAAGAGCACAAAGCTCATTGTCCTGAGGGAAGGAAGGAGCAGAATCACCAAGACTGGCAAGTAGAGTAGACAAGGGGCCAACATGTAGAGGCAGGATGACTGGAGAAGGTCCACCAGTAGAAGAGGGTATGGGAGCAGCAGCGGAGGGTGCAGGTGTAGGTGGAGGTACAAGGTAAAAGTGATTGTATGCAAAGGATGCATAATCACTACCTAGGTATGGTTGTTTGGCGGGGAGTGGGTGTGCACAGGATAATTTCATGTTCGACATGATTGAACATAAATCCTAATGTAGGTGCTCCTGGACCTAGAAGTTGTATGCCTGTTGGTGTATCATATAACCCATGAGGGCTTCATTGGACACACGGAACAAGGCATGGCTAGGTCGGGTAGGCTGAGGAAGTGGAGGAGCATGGGTTGAGGTAGAGGCAGGTGCAGCTGAGGTACAGGAAGAGGTAGAGGGTGAGGCACCATGTGTGGTGGAGGAAAGGATAGGTACAAATTTCTAGATAGTGGTCTCACTGATACACACTCTCTTCCAGGCAGGTCTGTAGTGGAAGTCATGGAAGAGTGATTTCTCAGTGGCAAACTGGAAAAGACCACATATCAAGGCAGGATATGGAGGATGGGTGCCACTGGTGTTCTTTCCAGAGTCGAAGCAAGTCATGTGATGGAGGATGTATCTAGACCACTTGACTCCAATATTCTCTAAGATGTAGTACATTATCACCGCAGTGTTCTCTGCAATATCCATTTGGTTTTTATTGGGGTGGATGTTGTAGTTTACCACTAGGGCTAATATACACTTCTTGAGATCTAAGGAGGAGGAGGGTAGGGTGATCTTCTTCTTATAGGGAACCTTAGGTTTCTTCAAGTAACGATGGATATCAGGAAGGGTAATTTCATATTGCTTGTACAAACCTTCAGGATCAAGCAGGTCAAAATACTCACCATAATCCTTATGCCAGGAGTCATTCTCATCGGCACCTGAAAAAAAGCTGTTTAGGATATCCTTTGAGATTTGGAACTTCATCCCGGCTATCGTTGATGTAAGGATAACTTGAGTATTGGGAGGAGGTACAAGGGTGTCGTAATTCCAACACAAATTTGCATAGAATTCATGAACGGCTTTTGTGCAAGACATAGAGTTGTGAAAGCACGCACGCTCGACACCTAGGGTGGATAGGTGGTGAACTTGAAGCAACCTTGCCACATGATCAATGACCTCTTGACATCTAGGACTAGGCTCAAAGAGGGCTCTAAATGGAAAAGGACTGCATGGAAGAAGATCCTTATACCGATTAACAGCCTCATTTGAGACAAAGAGGGTCTCATCGAAGGGAATCAAGCGGGATGATGAGGAGTTGGATGGCACACTGCTAGGGGTGGCTCTCTTCCTTCTATTAGAAGCCATGGAAGAAAAAAGGAGAGGAAAAAGAGATCAAACGCACAAACCATTCCACTAAAAATGTTCACACACCTAAGTATAGCAAGGGGGAAGGTCTAGGATGGTCTCCCTAGGTTGGTTTAGGGCTAGGTAAGGGAAGGGAAGGTCGAGGGTTGAGATCTTAGGGCTTGAGAGAGTGGAATCGGTCGACTTTTCTCTAGTTGAGAGGGAGAATAGTCGGCCAAACCCAACTTAAGTGAGCTTCAGCCCAATGATCGGTCAAGTTCTGTAAACTCAGAAACTCGATCGATTCCCCTTTTTAAAAAAGCTCTCGGCCATGGATCAGTTGAGTTTGTCCTAGGGAAACTCGACTGATGGTCAACCTGACCTAAAACCATCAAACTTAATTTCTAGCCATTTGAGTGCTAATTAAATTTATTTTTCAAGTCCATTATGTATATTGAACATACTTAGGCACATATAACTCATCATTGGGTACTATTTTGCAATAAAACATGTGTTTACAAAAAATACCCAAAAACAAGAGAAAACAAGGCAAAATGAACATGAAAAATCGATTTTAGGCATATTAGCAAGCAAAGATGATCAAGATAGATGCAAAACATATAGGATAAATGACTATTATCTAGAAGGCATATTAGATTCATTCAAAGTAGTTATAAGCAATTTTGATCTAATGAAGTCAAATTGCTCTCTAGCTAGAGGTTTAGTGAAAATGTCTGCCAACTGATTTTCTGTGTCCACATGTGTGATATAAATATCCTTCTTGGCAATGTGATCATGAAGAAAGTGGTGGCAAACCTCTATATGTTTAGCTCTACTATGAAATATAGGATTGTAAGACAAGTTAATTGCACTAGTATTATCACAATAGATAGGAGAAGCATCAAAATGAATGTTAAAGTCTTGGAGCAATTGCTTCATCCATAGCACATGGGCACAACAACTCTTGACTGCAATGTACTCAGCCTCAGTGGTTGATAATGCCACGGTGCTCTGTTTCTTGGAGAACAAAGACACCAAGCATGGTCCTAAGAGGAAACAAGTCCACTTGTGCACTTTTTATCAATCAAGCACCCTGCAAAATCGGCATCACTATAGGCTATAAGAGTAAAGTCCCTTGACTTGGGATACCATAGTCCAAAATTTGGGGTTTTGGCTAAGTACCTTAGAATCCTCTTAAAGCTATAAGATGTGATTTCTTAGGATTTGATTGAAATCTAGCACACAAGCCAACACTAAACATTATGTCAGGTCTAGAGGCAGTTAAGTAAAGTAAACTTCCAATCATACCTCTATAGAGCTTCTCATCTACCTTCTCACTTTTATCATCTTTATCAAGTTTGGCGATGTTTGACATGGGTGTGTCCATCGGCTTGGTGTTCTCCATCCCAAAGCACTTAAGTAGTTCATTTGTGTACTTGCCTTGGTTGATGAAGTTCCCATCTTTTTTTCTTGATTTGAAATCTAAGGAAGAATGTGAGTTCACCCATCATACTCATCTCGAATTCACTCTGCATAAGATCACTAAATTCTTTGCAAAGATCAAGGTTAGTTCTGCCAAAAATGATATCATCAATATATATTTGAATGATAAGAAAATTGTTAGAAGTGTGTTTTAGAAACAAGGTAGAATCCACTTTGCCCATGATAAAACCATGATCTAACAAAAAGTTCTTTAATTTCTCATACCAAGCCCTTGGTGCTTGTTTGAGTCCATAGAGAGTTTTTTACAAAAAATAAACACGGTTAGGTAGACTATCATGTTCAAAGCCCAGAGGTTATGCAACATACACTTTCTCCTCAATTGTACCATTCAAAAATGCACTTTTAACATCCATTTGATATAAAAGAAAGTTTTTATGACTACCAAAAGCAAGCAACATACGAATGGACTCAAGTCTAGCTATAGGTGTATATGTCTTGTCAAAGTCTATATCTTCTTGTTGATCATAGCCTTGAGCCACTAACCTTGCTTTGTTTCTTAACACTTTGCCACTTTCATCTAGCTTGTTGCGGTAGACCCATTTGGTGCCAATGATCTTCCTATCACTTGGTCTAGGCATAAGGGTCCACACTTTGTTCTTCTCGAATTGCTCTAGCTCTTCTTGCTGACGTGGAATATTATCACACTAACAAATTCACTCGGGGTTGAAATCCCTGAGCTTTACCAAAACCTTGTGCAATATTACCACCCGCAAGCGGACGGGTCTTATCGCAGTATAGTTGAGGATCGAATCCTAAGAGGTAACGTTTTTAAGAATCGTCGTTAGTTGAATCTAGCTCAAGTAAGACTAATATTTAGAACGATTGGTTGATTTGAGGTTAATTGAATTAATTGCAAGAAAGTAAAATAGCAGAATTAAAGTGGGATCTAGATTAATGATATGGAATTGTTGGGATGGTCTCGGGTTTCACCACCATTAGACATGAAAACACATCCTAACATCAAACATCTAGGCAAGATATAACCATCCAAATGGAGTTGCTGCAAAAAACCCCATACAGGCCTAAGGCTTGTGTAAGCATCACCTTAGGTATCAGATGTCTCGTCACCATCCGCATCACTCACCTACAGCTCCAAAGATACATAAATCCAAATGAAATCGTCGGCCCCCTATACAGGTGTTAGGCACACAGAAGCGTCATCATGGGCTAGATGGCTTGTCCCCTCATGGATCATACACTTATGACTTCAAGGAATCCTATCAGAAGTTCTTATCAAGGAGTCAACCGCGCTAATCGACAAGTGAGCAGGTGATTAATTTACAAGCAAACATCGATGATTAACAAAGAAGATACAAAATCCAACTAAGGTTTTGGCCCTCCCTGAGGGATGTTTAGGCCACAGAAATGTCACTGTAGGCTAGATGGCTCGTCCCCTCACGGATCATACACTTACGACCTCAAGGAATCCCATTCTATTTCTAGTTTGGGAGTCAACCTCATTAAACGACATCCTACCCTACATATAGAAGAACTCATAATGTAGGGAAGAACCAAATAAAAGCAAGCAGGTAATCAAACTACAACCATGAATGATTAACAACGAAATGGAAAGTTATGTGCATTGCCATGGAATGTTTAAAATGAGTAAATGCTTGCATGGGCAGCGGGGCTAGTCCCCACACCCTAGTGAAAAGGTACTACTCACTCATGATGCAAGAAACAAGAAGAACAAGAGAGAGGGAAGATTCTGCCATGAGCATGATGTAGGAGGTAGTCGCAACTCGATGAAGATGATGCAGTCTTCTATGTCGTGTCGGGGTAGATCTTGGTCGATGAGGAAGAACCACCAAGGCAGACCGGGCGAAGCTTTTTCTCCACCTTCCTTCTCTACTCGACCTCCTTACTCACAACAAGAGGAGCAGGTAAAGTGGCTATGGCGTGGTCGTATGTGGATGAAGATGGATTGAGCCTTGCGTTTGGGCATCCTGGTGGTGTCCCCGAATTGATGCCCAAATGAGGACCCTTGTGGTCTTATTTATAGGCTCGGGTCTGGTCCTCATGTTTTTGGTGTGAGCCCTTCTCACGATTTGGTCTTAACAGTTTGGAGACCGTTTAGATGGCCAAACAGTCTTGTGCTTTTTATCCAAACGGTTTGGAATGCTTAGACATCCAAACGGTCTTGGAGTTTTGTGCTCCAAACGGTCTTCAGTTTAATCGGTCTTGGAGACTGATAATCATCCAAACGGTCTCTGTTGCTCTAGCGGTCGCAGAACTTTCTCCAAATGGTCTTGCAAGACCGTTCTTGCTATTTACACGATCTTGGACTCCAAATGGTCCTGCGACTCCTTGATCGGTCTCGTGATCAGGTTCTCTAGTCCACACGGTCTCACGCATGCAGCTTCCAAACGGTTTGCACCTATCAGTTTTGAGACTGTGCAGGTGGCACGATGGAGAGGTGGGCAGCGAGGGGCGCGGTGATGGTGGCGGCTAAGGTGGACGACAGAGGTGCCAAAGATGCTGGTGTGAGGACAGAAGTGTCGTCGGAGTTATAGCAGATGGTGAAGGAGCAAGTGGATGAGGTGGCGGCGTTTAGCGTGGTCACATGTGGTGTTTTAGGTAGGAGGTCGGTGGAAGAAGAAAGGGAATTATGTCGTTGTTGTTGTGGGCTAGGTTTTGCGGGCGGATGGATGAAGGTGATGATGGTAGAGGCGTGCTTCATCGTGGTTTTTGGACGGCCGCTTCCAAATGGTCTTGGTGTAAGGCTGGCCAAACGGTATTGAGGGGTGCTTCTCATGCGGTCTTGAGACCGTGAGGCTTTACACGGTTTTGAGACCGTGTGGCCTCACACGGTCTCGAGACCGTATGAAGGGGAAAGCACTCAAAACTGTTAGGGAAAACCATTTAGATGAATCCGGTTGGCCAAAACTGTTAGAGTCAAGACTATATGGGTCATGACCGTTAGCAATGGTGATGATGGTGGTAGAGTATGGAGAGGATAAAAGGATGATGTTGGAGAAGATAGAGGTGTAATGATCTCATGGTTCCAAGACCAATGGATCAAGACCAGTTGGACAAACTGAATGGGCAAACCATTTGGTGCAAGAGAGATTGATCAAATTGTTAGGTCAAAATCAATTGATCTGGATAGAGGCTGAGAGGCTTGAGTGATGGTGAGTTCTAGATGATTTTTGAACCTCATCATGACCTGCGTAAAATCAACATAAATTCAGTAAATAACTTTGACAATTAAACTAATTAAGAAATTTTGCATATTGTGATATTTAGGAGATGAAATCATATGTATTGAGTCGAATTTGGCTAAAGATGGCGATTGAATTTCATGATGGATATGCATTCATCAAAACACCCCAAACTTAAACGTTGCTCATCCTTGAGTAACACAAAATCTGAAACAGTTGCCAAATGAATATTTTCAACTCGTGTGGTTGCCTCATCTTCACATCATGATTGTTTTCTTTCTGCTCATTATCACTAAGTATCTCAACCTCCTAAGACAACTGAAGACATCTTACCGTATCTTCATTCCTGAGTTTGTTTTCCAACATCACTTCATCCTCACTTTTCCCAACAACAAGCATTTCTAAGAGTTTCGTAAGAGTCCAGAGATACCCGCAGAACAACAAGCGTTCACTTGATCTGACACTAGTGTTTTTTAGGATAGTGGAGGCATTCATTGTGCCTTTAGGTAGAAAAGGGAGTGAATGGTGGTATGGAAGGAAGAAATAAATCTCTCCTCTATTTGACTCGAGATTTTTATTATATTATTTGCAATTTCATTTATTGCATTTTTTTGTGCGAATCTCTCCTCTATTCGACTCGAGATTGCATTTTTTTGTGTGCACTTTGGCATTTTTTCTTGGTGGTATGCCCCTATTTATTAACGAGGGGTATGGAAGAAGCGGATATAGAAAGAGGTGGGGTGCCACCCCGAACTTAGGGTTTGGCACTATTTTTCTATTTTTGTTTCTTTTTTATGGATGGAGGGGTATGAAGATGATAGAAGAAGTGTAGAAGAGAGTTCAGATCAATATGCAACTTGATTTACAGTTCAGTGCATCGGGTGGTTCTCTTTATCATACTCTGCTCAAATAATGACTTGATGAGGATCCAGTGGAGATTTTGTGTTATTGTTCCACTAGTCAGTTAGGAAGCACGACGTGTTTGATCCCTATCAGTTCGATAGACACTTATCATTTTTGCATAAGTACCATGATGTTAGGAATCATAAGCTTCACAAGATGATTTTGATCAAAAGGCTTGTTTCAAAAAGTGATCCTTTTGAGGATCTTCTTCGAATAAGGAGGGTATAATGATTCAAAATGCATAGCTAGCTAGGTAATGTCTTTTAATGAAATAGAAAATGTCAAAACTTCATCAAGTATCGGTTCAATTTCTTTGATAAACTTTAAAAAATGTGAAAAATTTGGTCGAAAATGCAATGGTGAAATCTTAAGTCTGAAATAGATGGGTGAAGGTGGAAAGTGAAGTACGTACCACCCACCCTCCACCCTGAACTTAGAAATTTGCTCATCGCGAGCAAACACTAAATCCGATATGGAGGGGAAAGTTCATGCCATTTGGACCACCAGATGTGGTTGCGTTCCAATCAGTGTGCGTCCTCCATCTGAAAATTTCAAAAATGAAGACTGTTCAGAATTTAAGATAGCATCTTGCGATGCAATTTTTATTTTAGAGAAAAATTATCTTAAAAAACAAAATTAAGGAAAATTTCTAATTCAAAATTAAAAGTAAAAATGAATTTATTGATCGGGTTGCCTCCCGACAAGTGCCTTTGTTTTATGTCGATGGCTCGACTGAACCCTGCAATTTTATGGTGGATATGTTGGATTGGAAAGATCCAACATTGCTACGGTGCCTGTGTCAGCTGAGGTGAAGTATCTCTTAAATCATTGACCATTTGCCGTAAATTTGCCTGACTTTTCACTCCACAAGGTGAAAGCACCATGTGGGGAGATGCTCTTGACAATGTAGGGTCCTGACCAGTGAGAACAAAGTTTCCCTAGGAATAACTTTAGTCTTGAGTTGAACAATAGAACTTGGTCTCCTACTTGTATGTCCTTTCTTTTTAGATGGCCATCGTGCCAAAGTTTTGTGTGTTCTTTGTAGATACGTGCATTTTCATAAGCTTTCATCTGGAGTTCGCCCAGCTCCTGGAGTTGCAGAATCCTAGCTTGGCATATTTTCTTCATATCAAAATTTAGTTGTTTTATTGCCCACCATGCTTTGTGTTTGAGTTCAACAGGCAGGTGGCAAGACTTTCCATATATTAAACGAAATGGTGTAGTTCCAAGGGGAGTCTTAAAAGCGGTTCGGTAGGCCCACAATGCATCATTGATTTTCACCGACCAACCATTTTAGTTGCAGCCTACTATCTTTTCCAAGATAGCCTTGAGTTGACGGTTAGAAACCTCTACCTATCCACTTGTTTATGGATGGTATGGTGAGGCTACCTTGTGTGCTACACCATATTTCCTCAGCAATGCTTCAAAGCTTCTTTCAAGAAAATGAGAACCTCCGTCGGATATCACAGTGCGTGGAACACCGAATCAGGGAAAGATAATATCTTTGAACATCTTGATGATGGGTTTGGAATCGCTAGTGACGGTTGGTATGGCTTCAACCCATTTTGAGACGAAATCAACCACAACTAGGATGTAAGAAAATCCATGAGAAGATGGGAATGGACCCATGTAGTCCCCACCCCAAACATAAAAAATTTCAACTTCTTGCCACAAATTAACTGACATTTCATCTCTCTTCGTAATGTTACCCGTTCTTTGACATTTGTCTCATGATAGAACCAAGTTGTAGGAGTCTTTGGATATAGTTGGCCAAAAGAAACCACATAGCAAAACTTTTATAGCAGTTTTCTTAGCACTCATATGGCCTCCAACTGGGCCTGAGTGACATTGCTCTAAAATAAGTTGAGCTTCTTCTTCAGCAATACAACATCTATAGAGGCCATCAACATAGAGCTTGAAGAGGTACGACTCATCCCAGTGATACTGCTTCACATCATGCATGAATTTCTTTAGTGCATTTCTGGTGCATTCGGGATGGATGACACCAGCGGTGAGGTAGTTCACATAGTCCAAGTACCAAGGGGTAGCTTCTGAAACATTCATTAGTTGGTCATCCGGAAGAGAATCGTTAATTGGGATCTTCTCAGTTTCCAAGGTGTGGATGCGACTTAGGTGGTCTGCTACAACATTCTCTGTACCCTTCTTATCTCTTATCTCAATATCAAATTCTTGTAATAGGAGAATCCATATAATTAACTTGGGTTTAGCATCTTTCTTCGCCAGGAGGTAACAGATAGCGACATGGTCTGTGTAGATAATGACTTTAGAACCAATGAGGTAAGATCTGAATTTGTCAAAGGCATACACGACTGCAAGAAGTTCTTTCTTGGTTGTTGCATAATTCCTCTGAGCTTCATCCAGGGTCTTCGATGCATAGTAGATCACATAATGTTTCTTTTCTATACATTGGCCTAAAACAACACCCACAACATAATCACTGGCATCACACATAATTTCAAATGGGTGATCCCAATCCGGAGCTCTAATGATGGGTGTTGTTGTAAGAGCATGTTTCAGGTTATTAAAACTTTTGACACATTCTTCGTCAAAATGGAACTCGGCATCCTTTAGTAACAAAATTGTCATCAGCTTGGTTATCTTAGAGAAATTCTTTATGAACCGTCTGTAAAAGCCTGCATGACCTAGGAATGCATGAACTTCTCTTACATTTGTCGGGATAATGATTTTGAAAATCACTTCGATTTTCACCCTATCCACTTCGATTCCTCGATTGCTGACTCTATGACCAAGTACAATGCCTTCCTTCACCATAAAGTGACACTTCTCCCAATTCAACACAAGATGTGCTTCTTCACACTGTTTGAGGACAAAGGAGAGGTGTTTCAAGCATGAGTCATATGAATCTCCATATATAGAAAAATCATCCATAAAAACTTCCATGATAGTCTCAGTTAGACCAGCAAATATAGTTGTCATGCAACATTGGAAAGTTGCAGGCGCATTGCAAAGGCCAAATGCCATTCTTCTAAAGGCATACGTTCCAAATGGGTAAGTAAAGGTTGTTTTCTCTTGGTCATCTAGATGTATAGGTATTTGATAGAATCCAGAGTAACCATCAAGATAACAGAAATATTCTTAGTGGGCCAACCTCTCTAAGACTTGGTCAAGAAAAGGCATTGGGAAATGATCCTTGTGAGTTGCCTTGTTCAACTTCCTATAATCAATACACATTCTCCACCCTGTGACTGTTCGAGTGGGGATGAGTTCATTGTCTTCATTTCGAATCAGAGTAGTTCCACCTTTCTTCGGGACCACATGCACGGGGCTTACCCATGCTAAACCGGAGATTGGATAGATAATACCTATCTTGAGCAACTTTATAACTTCAAGGCAGACAACTTCTTTCATATTTGGATTAAGTTTCCTTTGGTGTTAAACGGTTGGCTTGTGATCTTTTATCATAGGGATTTTGTGCATGCACAGTGCTTGACTGACCCCAGTGAGATCACTCATATTGTAACCTATAGCTTTTCTTCTTTCCCTTAATTCCGTTAAAAGTTTATCCTCTTGTTCTGTTGTTAGATCCGAATTTATGATAACTGGGTAGACTTTGAGGTCATCTAGAAACACATACTTCACTCCATCAGGTAGAGGTTTCATTTCAGGAGCTTGGGGTTTTTCACATGGTTCTTCAGGGACATTCACAGCTTTGAGTTCCTCAATTTTGGCTTCAGGATCTTCTTTAGCAGTATCGAGGTAGAGAACACAATCCTTTATTTGTTCATCAATGGAGTTATCAGCAGATGGGTTTGTTTGAGCCACTTATAACAGATCATCTTGTTCATAATCCTCTTGCGTAAGCAGTGTCATCTGCTCTATGCACTCAATCAAGTAGACTTCTTCTTGCATACTTGGTCTTCGCATACTTTCAAAAACTTTGAACTCAAGAGTTTCTTTACCAAGTCTGAGCAGCACATTTCCTGCCTCAACATCAATTAGAGCTCTTGCAGTGGTGAGGAACGGGCATCCAAAGATAAGAGGGTACCTAGTGTCTTGTTTTATGTCCATGATGACAAAGTCACAAGGAACATAAGAGTCTTTGCCTACCTTGACAGGGACATCCTCAATGATTCCTAAGGGTAGAGTCACGATGTTATCTGCAAGTTGTATGGTCATGCCAATTGGGAGCATCTTAGCAAACCCTAGCCTTTTACAAAGGCGAAGTTGCATGATAGAGATGCTAGCACCATGATCGGCCAATCCTTTCTTACATGAAGAGTCGCCAATATGGCATGAAATCCCAAAAGATCCTGGATCTTTATGTTTCTTAGGCATCTTTCTCTGGATGATATCGGAAGTGGTTTTTGCTAACTTAACTGTCTCATATTCTTCAGTTATATATTTCCTTGTGAGAAGTGACTTCAAGTACTTCATCCAAGCTGGTATCTTAGCCAACACATCCAGAAAGGGTATATCAACATGAAGCTTCTTCATATCTTCTTTGAACTTATTGAAATGAGTATCAAGCTTTGTTTGTCTTAAACGGTCTGGAAAAGGTATACGAGGCTTGTATATAGGGATATCAGGTTCTGGTGTCGCTCCTTCCTCTTTTGTAGTGGGTTTTTCATAATTTTCTTTGTCTGACTTATCATTGCTTGGCTGCTTCATAGGAAAAGACTCAGATTCCTTGTCAACTTGATCTTTCACTTGGTCTTGTTCATCTATGACAACTATTGGTGTCCTAACAGGAGGGTCAGGATATACATTACCAGAACGAGTCATAATAGCCTTCAATTGCTCAGGATGATTAGGGTTGTTCTCCAGTTGACCAGCAAAGGATCCAACAGGTGGCTTCACGCTAGCTGCAAGTTGAGATAGTTGAGATTCAATGGCTTTCTGATGTTCTTGCTGGTTAGCTATCAATCTTTGCTGGTTAGCTATCATGGGTTGCTGTGACTGCAACATCTTCTCAATGGTCGTCAGTTTGTCATCAGGAGAAATGGGTCCGATTTGTTGCCCTTGTTGTTGATTTTGGATAGGGGCCTGGTTGGGATTCTGGAATTGAGAGTTGTTCTGATAATTGTTGAAGTTCCTGTTTGGGAAGTTGCCTCTGAAGTTTCCTTGATTCCCAAAGTTTTGTTGCTGGTTATACTGGGATCCAGGTGGGCCTCGTAGTTGATAATTTGAACCAAGTTGTCGCAAGTTTTCTGCTCCTGAAGGATTTCCATATTTAAAACCAGGATGGTTTCTATTCTGATTTGGATTGTAATATCCTTGACTAGGGATGGTGTTGACCGCATTAAGATTTTCCATTTGACTATTATCTCCTTGGCCATAAGCATTACTTAGAACAACATCGTAAAGAAAATTGCATGCTAAAGTGGAATGATCAGTACATTTGCATGCTTCACAGAATATAGAAGCTGACTTAATTTGTTCTTTTTGTTGAGGGGGTGAACGTCCTCTTCCAAATGCAGTAAGGGATGATTCAATATGGTCTTTCTTGGAAACTAAGAGTTTTAGGGTTTCAGCGATAGACTTGTACTCAGGAGTAGTTTCAGCCATAGCTACTTTTAACACTCCTTTACTTACTGATCTCCCCCAATTAGCTTGATTTTCATCTCCAAGGGTGACGACTCTCCATGCGTTGTCATAACTTTGACGCATGAAATTTCCTCCAGATAAGGAATCTAAAAACCTCTTGATACCATCGTCCACACCCCTATAAAAGATTTCAATAAGATGATTCTTAAGGATTCCATGATGTGGACACTTGTGTAGAAGATCTTTATATCTTTCCCATGCTTCAGCAAGGGTTTCTCCAGGGACTTGAGTGAATATTGTTATTCGACCCCTAATTTCATAGGTGAGAGAAGGAGGGCAGAATTTTTCTAGAAAAACGTTTTGGAGTTGTTCCCAAGTAGTGTTGGGTTCGCATCACAGAGGGTTATACCAACTTATAGCTCTATCAGTGAGAGAATACTTGAAGAGACAGAGTCGAATAGCATCGTCTGAGACTCCATTTTGCTTTGTCATAGCACATATATCGATAAACCTCAGAAGATGTTCTTAACTATCTTCACCTTGTTTACCATAGAATGGGCTATTTTGAAGCAATGTGATCCAATGTGCTTGTATCTCAAAGTTGGGAGCATTGATGGGAGGAGGTTGAATTGGGTGATGGACATCAGCAGCCTTAGGGATTGAGAACTCTCTCAGGTCCTTCTGCAATTCTGCTGCTTGTGCTGCCACTTGTGCTGCTAGGATTTCTTCTTGAATCGCAACTCTGGCTTCTTGCATGAACCTTTCTCTTTGTGCATTAAGGGCTTGAGCTACCCTTCAGGCTATTTCCTCCTCTTAAGCCATTCTTGCTTGGTTCTCTCTGTTCTGACGATGAAAAGTTCTGCCTATCTCAGGGTCAAAGCTAGCAGAGAGTCTGGGGCTGTACAAATGGTGCATACACTTGTCTTTGGTGGTTCCTGAAATTGAAAAGATCTGAAGTAAGATTAATGGAGTAGAGTGAAATTCAAGTAGATGATCGATTTTATCAAAAGAAAAAGCAAAGACCTAAATTAGCCTCAAAAGAACTAGATTTGACTAAACGGATTCTGTTGTCCCCGGCAACGGCACCAGAATTTGACGTGGAATATTATCGCACTAACAAATTCACTCAGGGTTGAAATCCCCGAGCTTTACCAAAACCTTGTGCAATAATACCACCCACAAGTGGACGAGTCTTATCGCAGTATAGTTGAGGATCCAATCCCAAGAGACAACATTTTTAAGAATCGACGTTAGTCGAATCTAGCTCAAGTAAGACTAATATTTAGAATGATTGGCTGATTTGAGGTTAATTAAACTAATTGTAAGAAAGTAAAATAGCAGAATTAAAGTCGGATCTAGATTAATGATATGGAATCGCTAGGATGGTCCCAGGTTTCACCACCACTATACAGCAAACACATCCTAACATCAAACATTCAAGCAAGATATAACCATCCAAATGGAGTTGCTGCAAAACCCCCCATACGGGCGTTAGGCTTGCGTAAGCATCACCTTATGTATCAGATGTCTCATCACCATCCGGATCACTCACCTACGACTCCAAAGATAAAGAAATCCAAATGAAGCTATGGCCCCCCATATAGGCATTAGGCACACAGAAGCGTCATTGTGGGCTAGATGGCTCGTCCCCTCACGGATCATACACTTACAACTTCAAGGAATCCTATCAGAAGTTCTCATTAAGGAATCAACTGCACTAATCGACAAGCGAGCATGTGATTAATCTACAAGTAAACATCGACGATTAACAAAGAAGATATAAAATCCAACTAAGGCTGTGGCCCTCCCTAAGGGATGTTTAGGCCATAGAAATGTCACCGTATGCTAGATGGCTCATCCCCTCACCAATCATACACTTACAACCTCAAGGAATCGCATTCTATTTCTAGTTTCGGAGTCAACCTCAATAAATGACATCCTACCCTACATATAGAAGAACTTGCAACGTAGGGAAGAACCAGATAAAAGTAAGCAGGTAATCAAACTACAAGCATGAACGATTAGAAACAAAATGGAAAGTTATGTACATTACTGTGGAATGTTTAACATGAGTACATGCTTGCATGGGCAGTGGGGCTAGTCCCCGCACCCCAGCAAAAAGGTACTACTTGATCATGATGCAAGAAACAAGAAGAACTAGAGAGAGGGAAGATTCTGCCATGAGCATGATGCAGAAGGTAGTCACAGGTCAGTGAAGATGAAGCGGTCTTCTATGTCATGTCGGAGTTGATCTTGGTCGAGGAGGAAGAACCACCAAGGAAGACCGGGTGGAGCTTCTTCTCCACCTTTCTTCTCTACTCAACCTCCTTACTCAGAGCAAGAGGAGTAGGTGAAGTGGTTATGGCGTGGTCGTACGTGGATGGAGCTGGATCGAGCCTTGCGTTTGGGCAGCCTGGTGGCGTCCCCAGATCGATGCCCAAATGAGGACCATTGTGGTCCTATTTATAGGCTCGAGTCTGGTCCTCACATTTTTGGTGTGAGCCCTTCTAATGGTTTGGTCTTAATGGTTTGGAGACCGTTTAGATGACCAAACGGTCTTATGCTTTTTATCCAAACAGTTTGGAATGCTTAGACATCCAAACGGTCTTGGAGTTCTATGCTCCAAATGGTCTTCAGTTTAATCGGTCTTAGAGACTGATAATCATCCAAACGGTCTATGTTGCTCTAGCGGTCGCAGATCTTTCTCCAAACGGTCTTGCAAGACTGTTCTTGTTGCTTACACGATATGGAACTCCAAACGGTCATGTGACTCCTTGATCGATCTCGTAATCAAGTTCTCTAGTCCACACGGTCTCGTGCATGTGGCTTCCAAACGGTTTGTGCCTATCGGTCTTGAGACCGTGCAGGTGGCACGATGGAGAGGTGGGCAGTGAGGGGTGCGGGCGACGAAGGAGGCTAAGGTGGATGGCGGAGGTGCCAAAGCTACTGCTGTGAGGACGGAAGCACCGTCAGAGTTATAGCAGATGGTGAAGGAGCATGTGGATGAGGTGGCAGAATTTAGCATGGTCACAGGTGGTGTTTTAGGCAGGAGTTAGTGGAAGAAGAAAGGGAACGGTGTCGCTATTTTTGTGGGCTAGGGTTTGCAGGCGGATGGATGAAGGTGATGATGGCAGAGGCGTGCTTCATCGCAGTTTATGGACGGCCGCTTCCAAACGGTCTTGGTGCAAGGATAGCCAAACGGTCTTGAGGGGTGCTGCTCATGCGGTCTTGAGACCATGAGGCTTTACACAGTTTTGAGACCGTGTGGCCTCACACGGTCTTGAGACCGTATGAAGGGGAAAGCACTCAAAACCATTAGGGCAAACCGTTTAGATGAAACTGGTTGGCTAAAACTGTTAGAGTCGAGACTGTTAGGGTCATGACCTTTAGCAATGGTGATGATGGTGGTAGAGTATGGAGAGGATAAAAGGATGATGTTGGTGAAGATGGAGGTGTAATGAGCTCATGGTTTCAAGACCAATGGATCAAGACCAGTTGGACAAATTGAATGGGCAAATTGTTTGGTGCAAGATAGATTGATCAAATAGTTAGGTCAAAATCAATTGATTAGGATAGAGGTTGAGAGGCTTGAGTGAAGGTGAGTTCCAGATGATTGTTGAACCTCATCATGACCTACATAAAATCAACATAAACTCAGTAAATAACCTTGAAAATTGAACTAATTAAGAAATTTTGCATATTGTGATATTTACGAGATGAAATCGGATGTATTGAGTCAAATTTGGCTCAAGATGGTGACTAAATTTCATGATGAATATGCATTCATCACTTTCATAGCTAGGATCCATTGTTCATCCCCAAGAGATTCTTTGACATTCTTAGGCTCGAGTTGTGAGATGAAGGCACTGTTGGCTTGTTCTTTGTTGAATGCAGCCTGCGTCTTCACTCTTTCAAATGGATCACCTAAAATAAGCTCCTTTGGATGATTCTTTGCAAACCGGGGAGTTGGATCCTTCTTTTCATCATCTTTGTCTTCTTCTTGAGCAGCCACCTCATTTCCCTTTTGGGCGATGTTGAGTTCTTTAAGGATAGGAATTACTTCACCTGCAACATCATCATTTAGAGCAATATCTTTGGGAATAGAGGGGTAAGTCTCAATAAACGTTTTATTAATAGATTCTTCTACCTTAGCAAGATCAATATTGAAAACTTTATACACCTTGCTAGTAGTGTTATTGCCAAGAAAGCAAGCCTTGTACGATTTCAGATCAAACTTGTCAAGAGAATCTTTCGTATTCAAAACAAAACAAGGACATCTGAAAACATGGAAATACTTGATAGAAGGCTTCCTACCACGCCATAGCTCATAGGGAGTTTTCTTAGATCCCTTAGATCCAACACTCTCCTCCTTTACTTTATAAACCTCTTTACCTCCATGAAAGTTATATTTTCTCTGCCATCCTTCTTCCTCCTTCTCCTTTGCTCGTCCTTGGTGCTTGGTGGAGCAAGGAAGGTTGATCCTTGAAGCTTTGGTGATCAGATCCTTTGCATGTGGTAATCCTTGGTCATCTTCAACATTAGTAAGTGTTTACTTTCCTTTATAGTGTTTCCCTTGGATCCTCTACCCCATATTCTTCTCTTTTCTTGGCCTTAGTCCATGTTTTGACATGGTGGTCGTTCTTGAGAGTAAGGTACTCATCACAAGGGTCATAGGCCATGTTTTGACAAGGTGACACCCATGTGAGAGGATGCTTCTTCTCTCTTTTCCCCCTTCTTTCTTTGGTTCAGCCTAGGGTTATTTTATGCCCTTTTCTTGAGCAAACTTTGACCAAGGTGTTCTTCTTTTTGGAGGTGATCTTGTGGCTGAAGTGGTGATCCTTTTTGGAGCTTCCTTCCCTCTTTTGGAGCTTGTTCTCTCTTCAAAATAGATGGGTTATATAACACTTTGACATCTCTATTATTGAACTTTTCATACTTTCATGTTGTTGTCTTTATCTCTAAAACATAACCCTAATGTGCTAGTAGAAGATACCATGCTCTAGATCTTGTTTGATGGTGATTAACTTGCTTGGTTTGCTTAGAATCCGAAACCCTAATTGATGGAACCCAGTTTTAGTGATTGTTGTGTAATGGTGGTTTTACCCTACCTTTTGACCTTGGTTTTGGTTGCATGTAGGGTACTCATGTACTTTGATGTCCTATGGAGTATATGTTCTATTTTGGAGGTGTTAAACATGGTTTTATCCCTCTTGCATTAGGTGCTTTCATGGTGGTTTCATGATATATACTCTAGGGTTTTGGTCACTGTTTGGTATGAGGTTTCTTCTCTATGCACATGATGGTTTTCCTTAGTTTCACTTTCTATTTTGGCCATGGAAATTTTCTATTTTGATCATGGTTCATCACAATTTTGGTGTTGATCT
This sequence comes from Alisma plantago-aquatica, assembly GCA_963693085.1. Lineage (NCBI taxonomy): Eukaryota > Viridiplantae > Streptophyta > Magnoliopsida > Alismatales > Alismataceae > Alisma > Alisma plantago-aquatica. Next base: position 1,010,394,411 of record OY856413.1, read on the forward strand.
TTTGCTTTGGTGGTAGCTTGACCTAAGTGGTTGTTACACCATCTTTTAGTGTAGGTCACGAAACTTTGTGCTTGGTGTTTTGGTTGAGACATATACTTCCTTGATGGTCATGACCCATGCATTGTTTTGTCTAAATGTTTTCCTTGGTTTGGTTTGGTCGAGATGGATGACCCAGTGTCGCGATCATGACCTAACCCTAATAGGTTGAAGGTCGCGACATGTCCTTGGTGCTTGAGGTCGCGACATGTCCTTGGTGCTTGAGGTCACAACATGGTCTGGTTTTTGGGGTTGAGACAGCCCTTGTTTGAGTCGATACATGCCTTTGTTCTTGAGGTTGCGACACCATGTGTGTTGTTCGCAGTTGAGATACCTTGAAGAGTGGGTGGTCGCAACCCATGTATGGTGGATGGTCGCAAAACCATGTGTGTTGGTCTCTATCGAGACACCTTGAAGAGTGGTTGGTTGCGACCCATGTATGGTGGATGGTCGTGACACATGGATGATGGATAGTCGATACATATGTATGATGGATGGTTGATACATATATTTGAACACATAATCAACACAGGTATATGAGCAATGAATGAGCCATGGATAGTGTTGTTTGAGTGGTTGCTTTATCAACCCTAATCATGTTCTTTAACCCTAATGTGCACTAAGAAGTGGGAGGTTGTGTATCTAGGGTTTGGTGATGGAATATGGCTATAAAACCCTAATCAACTACACTTGTCACCCTAAACCTAATGTTGGAAACTATAGTTTGTGCTTGCTTGATTACTTTTATATATATTGTGATGCTTTCTCTATCCTATTTATAAAACTCTAACCTTGCATGTGATAAGTATGCCATGGCTTGTGTATGCTATGGTGATGATTATATGATACAAAATAGTGATTATACACATTGTTGAGGCATAATGTGGTGATGTACATGCAGGGTTTATGTGATTGGGTATGATGACCTGGTGATGGCATGATGCCTATTGTGAGGTGATAACCTCTAGTGATATGATGGTGGGATTAATTTTCCCCAGTGATACATTGGTGGTTGCCTTGTGTATGGAAATGCTATAGGAAGCATGTCCTGATAGTGTGACAAGTTCACACCTTATACATTTTATATATTATGAAGTCGTGCCATGCCCTCATTCTTATAGAGAGTTTGTTTTGGATCGATATGTTGTAACTGGATTGATGCTAAAAATCACCTGAATGGCTAACTTATAAAGTGGAACCCTGATCATGTAGGCGCCATGTTCCATAGATCCTTTCCAACGTCAGCTTTAAATTCTAGATTGGTGAAACGATTATAAACTAGAGCGCATATTTTTGAATATGCGGGGGTGAAAATTGAGTATCTCCTTGCGTACACAATTACAAGTTGTATGAGACGACCATGCATGAGCCGATCTCCTTGTGATATGGATGGCCATGTGTGAGCCATTCCTTCTTTTGATAATGGCCATGCACCTGTTCTTCTAACGTCGTTACGTGTACCAAGGTGGGCTAGGTGTTTCCATATGAATGGCCATGCGTGAGCTGATCCTTTTGTTGACTATATGTCACCTTTTTGCAGTTGATTGATATGTCTCTATGGTGTTTTATCTTGAGATGGCCAAGAGGTGTGGGGAGGTTGTGGATTCCAACTCTTTCTTAGACCTTGCATGGTAGTTGTCGGTTGGATTTGGGTGGTATGACTCAAATCCTCGGGGCAATAATAATAAAAGATGTAACACAACTGTGTAGCATATTGCATAGGGTCAAATACGATAACATTGGTTGAGCCCCTTTGACTTATCCTTTTACTAATTTTTGAATTATAAGATGGTAAGAGAAGTCGACTATTATACATGTTCTTCATATTCATTTTTAGAATATAACTTGATCAATTGTTTAGTGGTAACTGCCTAGTCTTGCATAATTTTCTTTATCTATTGATTACATATGATTTAGTTGAATCTGCTCTACCTACTTAGTATGATATCTACCTGCTTAGTTATCTGTCCTTTTAATGGATGTTGGTGGAGAGTTATATCTCTCACCGGGACGTTTGGTCTCACCCCATGGGTTTCCATGACTTTTAGGTGGCCGAGCATGAGAAAGTAGAGATCGTGTTGTTGGTATTGAGAAGCAAGAGGACCAATAATTGCTAAAAGGTTGGACATGTTGCTTGTGCATAGAAGTAGAGTCCTATGTGTCATCCCTGTACACTCAGGTCCTTGGAGAGGTTTTTGTTGTATGTATCAATATGAGGTTGTCTTTATGTCTGTTGTTGTATAGAGAAGACATATATGTATACAAACAGGTTATCATGTGTAACAAGATGTGTCTTGAGAGCCACTGAATGGTATCTTGTATAATGTTTTGAGCAGGTGATAATGCAACACATGTGTCTTTTATGGAATCATGTGCAATATGTTGTGACTCCTATGGTTTTATTAAATCAGTTTTAATTTCTTGTGTTTTATAGTAACTTGTATGTTTAGTTTTATTTCTATAGTTTAGTTTTGATTAATGTTGTTTGTGGCATGTCAGGGCATCATAGATTAATATCTTGTCATCGTATTTTACCTTTACCATGTTCGATCAATATGCCTTTATGTGGGGAATCTGATCCCCCTTTGTGATGTACTTGTGGAACGTTGGCATTTTTAAGTTATCTAGTAGCTTTGCATTTGGGAAATGACAGAAGTCACTTAATTCTGTCCTATTGTCCTTCTTCCCATTTAGTTGTTTTATCTTATGTAGGTCACACAGAAGGGGGTCCATGATTGTAGGTTTGGGGTTACAACTTCATGGTAGACGACCACCATAAGCATTAATTGTGGTTTGATTGTTGGATCCTATGTATATTGGTTATGGAAATTCAGACATTCCTCCCGCATAAGGATTATAACCAAAGAGTGATTGTGGATAAAAGGAATTTATTGGGGATGGGTCCTCAACCTTTTAGGTATTGCATTTGAACTTTCACGATGGTGTTGAACTTCTCATCCTCATTAGGATCTTCCTTTCTGGATGCAACTTCTTACTCCTTTTTCCCCTCAGCTTCACTTTCAAGAACTTAGAGGGAGTATGTTACTTCTAGAGTTACTGCCCCAGTGTTCAAAATTAGTGAACCACAATAGGATCATGGTTGAAATGACTCTAGTAGAGGCTGGTGGGGGATCCACATGCCAAATGGAAAGAATGGTGTTGACAAGACAATGTGTGAAACTCCCTACTCGACAAACCACATGTAACGTCACCCTCCTGCATATTCAGTGTTTAATGGAGGTAAAGGTAACATTAGCTAGCTATTCTAGTGTGCGTTATAGAGAGCATTCTTGAGAGGTGGAAACTTCAGGTACAACTATTGTCTCTTTATGCATATCCCCTCCAAATGACTTGTCTTGCTTGCTGTTGCTGGCACGTCATTTGATTCTACTATTGGGTTGTCAATCCACATTGCTTCTTTTGACCATTTGTCTGAATCATATACAAGAGCAGGTGAAGTAGGGGCTCCTTGTTCTTCCCATGATGTCCTAAAATACAAATTAATGGGGTTTGAAAGTAGGGTGTAATAAGAAATGGGAGTATATTGTGTGCTTAGGGATGAGTTTATATATATGCATTATATCATCTAAGAAGTCAAGAGGACTTTCCCCTTTTCCTAGGTAATTCAAAAGGAATACTCATTGGTCCTTCATGATATCCTCGTAACCAAAGCTACATGTGATGATATCCCATTTAATGATTGATTTTAAGTGATAGTACCCGCCCCTACCTTGGTAGAGATAAGAAGGTTGATCAGCATTAGCACATGATGTACCTTCCAATGCCATGGTGGGGAAAAAGTAAAGATGATGGAAGTGGAATGACAAGTTGTGGTGTTAGCAGGGTATAACATTCCTTAGGTAGCTATCACAAGAGGGTTAGTCAATATAGGAGGAAAATGTGGAGGTTTGGGTGGTTGATAAAGATTAAGGTAGCCCCTTATAGGCTAGTGGTTGTGCTCAACCAATTTTTTTCCTCCCTAGGGTGTCCTCATCCATAGGGATTCCCAAATTGAAAATCCTTGGCACCATCCATATCGACATAATTTACTCTTAGTTTCAGGGGTTTCTCTTGGGGGTTCTTTCCCCTTAGAAGCGACAAGCGTTCAATAGGGAGGGATTTTCAACTTGGCATCTCTTAATTCACTATGAAAATGGGGTATAGTTGGTGGTCTAATTTTAGGTCATAATCCTAGACCATAGATGTAGGCATGAAAAACATAGTATGGCTTAGTTTTAGGTCATAGTTCATGACCATATATGTAAGTGTGAAAGGAGCCAAGTGGTCCAATTTTAGGTCATAGTCCAGGACCATGGTGATGGGCGGACCCGACATTGACAAGTGACATATCAGTCAAAATTTGAAGAATTGTCTTGCTCGATGAGGTTTTAGAGCAAGATACTTAGAAAAGAAAGTCACTTAATTTTTTTTAGAAACTACTCAAAAAATTTTACAAAAGGATTGTTATTTTTTAAAAGAATTACTCATTTTGACAAGATTGTCAATCTATTGAGAGTATAGTTTTGTGTGAAAAGCTTCTTAGAAAGATTGTTTGATTTGAAAGGATTGTTAATATTAAAAAAGACTATTCAATTTGAAAATATGGTTAATCTTTTATAGAAGATTGTTTGATTTGGAACATATTGTTAATATTTAAAAAGATAGTCTAAGTTTGATCCAGATTGTTAATCTTTAGAAAGATAGTTTGAGTTTGAAAAAGATGGTCAAGCTTTAAAAATATTGTTTAAGCATGAAAAATGAAATCTCTATAAATATTGTTTGAGTTTTAAACATGTTGTTAATATTTGAAAATATTGTTTGAGTTTGAGAAGATTTCTAGAGTTTGAAATGATTTTTTGGATTTGAAACAAATTGCTAATATTTAAATAAATTGTTTGAGTATGAACTAGATTAGGCAAGAATCTCAAAAATTTTAGTAGTCAACATGAGATGCATGCATATGAAGAAAATAACCCTCCCCCTTTTTAGCCTATGAGTTTTGATCCACCTTACATCCTCACTCAAAAATGACCTACATAGGAGGTATTGTCCTTTACTTCACTATGGAAAAAAGGGACTTGTCGAGGGGGTAACCTAGGTCCAACAAATATGGGTATTGCTTCTATATATACCCTGTGACCATGAAAACTATAATCAGACATGAGTTCTAAGGGACGGAGGTGCTTTCAAGGCCTTTGGACGTCTAGTTTAATTCTACACATGTACCTTTAAAAAAACCTTGGATCACTTTTTGGAATTTAATATGTAGTAGACACCCGTTCCATGACACATAGGTCTATAGGAGTGTAATGTGTAATTGCATACTTTTAACTTTTCCTAAAGTAGGCCCGTAAAGCATGACAACAAATCATATGAAGATAGAGAACAAATCACACAGTTATTCAAGAAAGAATAGATCATGAATCCAACCCATATCTTCTTATTTATCCTTTTTTGTTTTGATTTTTTTTCATTTTTCTAGAAAAAGAAAAGTAAAAGAAAAAAAATTCAATGAAGCAAATCCAAAGCCCTGAAGAGCAAAGCATACTCAAAATCCTAAAATTATAGGAAAAAAACTTTGAAAATACTAGAGAAAAGTAGAACCTATCAAAACTTCCCATGGACAATAGGAAAGGGCCCCAACAGATCACCTCAACCCGTGAACTAGAGGCCCACAAACTATAATGATGTACGGACCACCCCAAGCCAAAAAAAAAGTTAGGGTCACAAACCAAGAAAAAACAGTCCTAAAAATACTAAATTTGAAAAAAATGGGGATTCGATTTAGATTGTCTTGGTGGTCTCCAAAACAATCACTAGTCTGTCAGACCCTGTCGAGAAAAAATATAATAGTAAAATCCTTTTGGTAGTGAAACTTAGTTCAACAATGGCATGTCAGAAAAAGTAAGAAGGGTGCTCAGAGTTACTGCCACATTTTATAAGGAAAAGGAGGAAAAATATAAGATGTCATGGGTCTACAGTGCAAAAGTGATCTTTCATCCGAGTTGGATAGGTAGGAATATAAAATAACAAGACAAACCATATGATTGAGGTCTGAAGATCTTGTTTCAAGCGGGGAAGGATGAGCACTCCCATCTTGCCCAATAAATTGATATCAAGTCATTTTTATGTGTTATGGAAGAAGAAAAATGATTTTAGGTTGATTAAAAAAATGAAAGGAAAATAAAATAAAAATGACAACCAAAAAGAAGGAAAAACTTTTTATATTTATGGATTGGCTTTTAGGATTGGAGATGTTCGCTTCCTTCCCATAATTTCTCTAAAAGTTCTAATATTTAGGTAGATTGGGGTCCTAATCACCTCAGGTTCTCTTATAGGGAGATCTCTCATGGGTGATTCTGTCTAATATGCATGATGTGCTAGTAGCATGATAAGCAAATGTCGGTTATGAAAAAGATTTAATCTTTTTCTTTCAAGATCAGATTAACATGAATAGATGGAAGTATCACATATGCAGTATTAAGAAGATACAAACAATTAAAGCTATTGGAGAAGACAAAGCATATAAAATAATTAGGAATGCAATTAGATTGCCTTTCTAGTGGGCTAATGAAATTAACAAGATAGATGGTGTCAGAGAGAGTGTCCTTTAATCACGAATAATGTAGAATGTAAAGAGTGAGGTAGTTTGATCATCTGTCTTTTAGAGGTTCAAGAGGGACCCGAAAGATAGATATAGGGGGTAGTTACGGTGGAACTAGGGTTCAAGACCCTAGACAAAACCTTCTGTAAGAGGTGGTGGATCACCTTGATACACCACATAACATGGAACATGGATGAGGAAATTAGCCATATGGCATGTGGCAGATGTCTAGGACCCTTTGAGTGTCCCACATTGGATAAAATTTGTTTCCCGGTTTTTTAGTAATTAAAGGAATCTTCTGGAGAAAATCATGGAAAACTGCAGAGTGGAGAGATTATTTGGAATTGCTCGTCACTTTTTCTAGAGAAAAAAAAATATCTATGCGGGAAAATTATAGTTTTATCTAAGATAACTCAAGTAGGAAATTTATAAAAAGCAGAATTGATGAGCAAATTGCACTTGTTCTAAAGGATACACTCAAACCTATGGAGTGGACTACTATAAAATCTTCTCTCCAGTTGCTTGTCTTAATTCTTTTTGTACACTCCTTTTTGTTGTTGTTAATCAAGATTGACCCTTGTTTCAGTTGGATGTAAAGAATGCATTCTTATATGGTGATTTTCATGGAGAGGTGTATATGGAGCAACCTTGGGTTTTGTTTCTCAGGGGAGTCAAAAGATTGTAAACTTTACAAGAATGTTTACAGATTGAAGCAAAGCCTACAAGCATGGTTTGATAAATTTATCTAGGTTCGTAACATGCTTAATTTAGACACTTGTTCTAATGATTCTGTGTTCATTAAAACAACTAATTTTGGTCATCTTATTTTGATTGTCTATGTTAATGAAATTATTTCTATCTTGAAGTGATCATGAAGGCATACAAGTTACTAAGGAGTATCTAGGGAAACTTTGTATTACTGAAGATTATGGAAAATGATGTATTTTCTAGTATTGAGGTTTCATGTTCTTCTTCTAGAATATGTCTATCTCAAAGAATTTATTTTCTAGACCTATTGAAAGAAATGACCTTGTTGGGAGATAACCTGGCAATACTCCTCTTGATCAAATACAAATTGGGATGTTGACAATTATCCTCCTTATTCTAACAACCAACAATATATAAGATTGGTTGGTAAAATGATTTACTTGGCTATAACTGGAGCTGATATTTCTTATATAGTAGCACTTTTCAGTATGTATTTAAACAAACATTGACAATGTCATTGGAATGATGTCCGTCATATTCTAAAATACTTGAAAAGTTCTCTTGGGAAGGGTCTACTATACCATTGGCATGGGCATTACAAAGTCATTGGTTATATTTATGTTGGAGAAGTAACTAACCACAAATCCACTTTTGGTTATTGAACTTTTGTGGGAGGTAATATTGTTGCATGGTGCAAGAAGTTGTAGATATTGGTTGTCCATTCAAGGGTGGAAGCTGATTATGGAGCCATGGCTCATACTATATGTGAATCAATGTGGGTGTGTGGACTTTTGAAAGAATTCAATATTAGTGACAATAAAGCAAGCATATTTATTCCAAGAAATCACACCTTTGATGAGCACACCAAACACATTGAGGTAGATTGCACTTTGTTAGGGAAGTCATTATGTTTTTCTATGATTAGACACCTTATACCAAGACCAAGGACCAGATTGCTGACGTCTTCACAGTGCTTCCTCCAGAAACCAGATTTGTTGTGTTGGTTGACAAGCTGGGCATGCAAGATATATATGTTCCAACTTGAGGGGGAGTTAACATGTCTTTATTGTGTTTTAGTACTCATGTTTCTTTTATTCTTATTTTATTTTTGTGTCTAGTTTATTTTCTTTCCTTGTATGTTTCGTTTCCTTGAATGTTTCCTATTCCTTGTATGTTTCTTCTTTCCTCTTTTCTCTGCTCTACTGTCATAGAAAAGAGAGGCTTGTACTCCTTTTTATAATACACTGAAGGGGTAGCAAACTACAAGGATTATTAGAGTGTTAACATTTATTACATCGGATGAATACATATTTTCATAGTAGTGGTACTGTAGTTCAATCAATGAAGGTGGGTTTATGATTCTCTAAGAGCAATCCTAGAGAGATTAATACTAATGCTAGGTTAATTTGTTAAAGGATAAGTCAACCTAGTTACATATGCAATTATTAGGAAAAAGCCATCAGTTGTAATGTTGTCTGAGATATACACAATAGAGAGAATCATATTTGTTTTGTATAATTATTCATCACATGATTAATGGGTGTCTAGGTACTAAATGCACTTCTTGAAATTGACCACATGAAAGATAATCATGACAACCTTTACTTTATTTTTTAGGACTTATTAGACCAAGCAAATTAATATTCTTCAATTGCATAACTAACTAGAAATGAGTCCCGTTATATTTTTTTGGCTCTACGTGGACTTACCCAAATGTTATACTAGTAGTGACCTAAATTATTTTGGGTGGTAAGGAGTTTCTTTGGTTTTATTATTAATATCACCTCCATGCACACATCACCAACCTTGGTCAAAGACACCATGTCAATCATCATTCTTTGCAATGAATACATCATTCTTTTAAAATTTATATCTCCTAATCCATAATTCTAAATAAATGTGATATTAGACACTCCTCTCATTTTTAAAAATCCCATTTGACCAAAAAGGAATCAATAAAATCTCTACTTGACCAGTCAAACAACTTCCTTTGTCAAGACAATAAATCATATAAGTGTCATGAATACTTCTCAAATCATCAAAAGACTTGGCCATGGAAACAAAAGTATCACTAAATTGTATGGTTACATTACTTTGTCCAACAGGTAATCTTTGATAACCAACAAAATCAAATTCAAACTTATCCTTAGATATATCAATAAAAACCACAAAAGAGCTTTCGAACTTGGTTTTCACTTGAACACTACCCAAAATCTCATAATTACTAATTAGAGTGTTACATATGTTCAAAGAACATTAAAACAATCAAGTGAGGCCTCAAAGGAAAAACTAAATACAAGAAAGGGAACAAATGTAGTGTGATCCTTAAATGCTAAAATTTCACTTAATCACATATGAGCTCACCGTTGTCACTTTATTTCTCTACACCATGGATGAGATATACTCACACAATAGCCAAAACCTAAACAATATGGTCACATCAACCAACATGGTCCTTGGGTCCTTAGAGTGGCGATCACCTATTTAAATCTAGCTAGGTTGAGTTGGTAAGGGCACCATCTTGATGATGTGTTGTACAGTTGTGATAGATAGACCCTAGATTTGACGATAGTCAATGCAAAAGGTTAACCTCTACCTATTTTTACGATAAATATTCATAACTTGTTAAGTTCATAAAAATTAGTATTGATCTCCTAAATCATGAAATAAGTACTCAAGTTCTTAGAAAATATCCACTTCATTTCTAGGACCCTTAGATTAGACTTTTATGAACCTGTTACTAACGGTTTTAATTACAATATAATAATTTTTAGTATGCATTAAATGGACGAATTTGCATTTGATGGATATTGAATGTGAGGAAATCATAGTTGAATCCTAATATCACATAGAAAAATACATGGGCCCTGACCTGGGTAGTATCACCCAATATTGTGACTTATCTCATTAATTTCTAATTAAATGCTTTAAACATCATTTTGATTATAAAGAAAAATGAGCTTTTGAAAATGAAAATTGAACCAAATGATAATTATGCCATATGTATAAGTATTAAAATATTTTTGGATATGTTTTGTACATCTTTTACAAATCTAGACGGTCCCAAGATCAGGTAGAGGTGGAGGATTTGTGGTAGGTTGATAGACATTCATAAAATTTTGTCACTTTTTTTATGATATGGATCCTTATAAGAACTTCATTGGGTATCCCTACCTACAGACACACTGCATGGACACTTGGGTGTAGTGATATATATGCAAGGGGTTTTTGACACAATGGTTCCCAGTTGTAATAAAGGACAAGAGATGGTTTCCAAACCTTGGATAGGTGTGGGTAAAGTGGATATTCTCACTGTATCATTTCCTGTATCTAGTGAAAAATATGCAAGGGAAACATTTTCTAGGGAGGTTGGTCAAGAAGCAAGTTTCAACAAATAAGGATTAGAGTGTGATATTGGACATTGGATCTTTAATAAGAAGGTCTTTGGAAATTGTGGATATCATGATAGAATAAAACTAAATATAGATTTCTTGTAGGAAACCAAGTGGGCATGGGAACGATGTAGAGATATCGGAGACACATGGTACAAAATATGGTATATAAGTATTAACAAACAAAAAAAATTAATAGGCATTATTGTTGATAAGAGTTTCAAAAATTATGTTGTCAAGGTCACAAGGATGATAAATAGAATCATAGTTATCAAGGAAACCAAGTGGGCATGGGAACGATGTAGAGAGATCGGAGACACATGGTACTAAATCTGGTATATAAATATTAACAAACAAAAAATTTGAATAGGCATTATTCTTGATAAGATTTTGAAAAATTATGTTGTCAAGGTCACAAGGATGATAAATAGAATCATAGTTATCAAGGTTGTTATTGGGATTTTTTTTTAATTATTAGAGATTATTCCCCCCAAGTTGGCCTTAGACAAGAGGCTAAGAAAGAATCTTGGGATAATATTGATGAATTGATACAAGGAACAACAATAGATGAGAAGATCATTATTGAGAGTGGTCTAAATGGTCACATGGAGAGTAGCAATGCTAGATATGAGAGAGTTCATAGTGTATTTTGGATATGGCAGCATAAATGGAGAAGGAGAGAGCATGTTAGATTTTGCAATTGCATATGATATGATTTTGACAAAGATACGTTTCAATAAAAGAGATAGTAAAGTATGCAAGGATTGTAAAGTGGTCCTGGAAAAGAACTCACCACCCAACATAGGTTGGTAGTTTTGGATATTCACATGAAGACCAACAAAGGTAAGAATATAAAATAACATGATCATGTGATGGAATCTTAAAGAAAAAGAAATTAATCTTTTATGATAAACTCATCAAGGAGGGCATTTTGAACTTGGAGTCTGATGTTAACATTATGTGGCATAATATGAGTTTGTGCATATCAAAATTTTCAAAAGAGGTTTTAGGGGAGTCCAAAGGGCATGGGACTCCATGAGAAGAGACTTGGTGGTGTAATGATGCAACTTTTTATAGATACAAGTAAGTAAATAAAGAAGTTAAAAAGGTTGTGCAAAAGGTAGGGTCCAGATACTTTGAAGAGATTATAAGAACTTAGACACAAGAGAAGGGGGAAGGAATAAACATATATATATATATATATCTGTGTGTGTGTGTGTGTTTGTGTGTGCACGCACGCAATGGATCGTATAAGAGAAAGGAAAGGAAGAGGGTTAAGTACAGTAAGATCCATCAAGAATGAAGATGATATAGTGTTGGTGAAAGATGATGATATCAAGAACCAATGGATCATAAGTTGGAACCATCTGAGTCTTTCCTACTCCATGAAAAGGGAACAAGACAAAGGGGCCTTCCACAATAGCCTAGTAGCTTCCTTACACATTCCAAATTCTAGGTCCAAGAGAGATTGAAAGGGAGTCGGCGAGTGCTTTCTTTTTAGACAAGCTAACCTGGAAGAAGAATATATAGTGGAGACACTGTAAATAATGCAAGAGACTTATGTGATAGAACTACAAGAGATATCGTTAACTCACGATGAGTTTCACAATTTGAGTTCAAGAATGCTTTGAACAAGATGAAGATCATAAAGGCATGTGGAGCAGTCTGTATCCCGTTGATGTATAAAAGAATTGGTGATGAAGGAGATATCTGGTTAACAAATTTCTTTATCAAAATTATGAAGACCAATAAGATGCCAAATAAGTGGAGAAGTAGTACCATCTTCCCCAAAGGGGATGCTCAGATATGCAAAAACTACAGAGGTATCACATGGATGAGTCACACTATGAAGCACTGGGATAGGATTAATGAGCAAAGGCTAAGATCTCTAACACAGATATCAGACAACCAATTGGGTTTCATGCCTAGAAGATCCACAGTAAATGTCATGTTTTTGTTAATGATTATTAAGAAGAATTATAGAGAGAGAAAAAGAGATCCTCATATGATTTTTATTGACTTAGAAAAGACTAATGATCAAGTACCAAATGGATGTGATGTGGATGGTTTCAGATAAAAAGGTATGCCAATCTAATACCTTGACTTGATTAAAGACATGTATGATAGCTCAACTACAAGTGTAAGAATCATGGAGGAGAGATACCCACATTTTGTATCATAATCGGGGTACATCAACTACCACACTCATCTCATATCTATTCATTCTTGTTATAAATGAGTTTATGGAAGCATGCCCAAGATGATATTCCTTAGTGCATGTTATTTGTTGAAAATATTTGGTTGATCAGTGAAACTTAAGATGGATTGAATGATAAAGTTTAATATTGGACAAAGTGTTAGAACCCAATGGGTCAATGATTAGTATGATGAAAATGAGTATATGCATTATGGTTACAAAATAATCCAGAATTGTGAACGGTGAGGCAAAGTTGGATGGAGTGGATGTATGAAAATGTAATAAATTTCATTACTTGGGTTTGATTACTCAAATAGATGGGCAGTGTTCAAGATGATGTTTTCCACAAGATCATTGCATGATGATTGAAATGGAGATGCAACTGGAGTATTATGTGACTGAGAGATCCCTCTCAGATTAAAAAGTAAGTTTTATAGAACAAGTATACATCCAACTGTGCTATATGGGAGTGAATTTTGGGAAGTGAAGAAATGATGTATCAACAAGATGAATGTGATCAAAATGTGTATGCTATGATGGATGTGTTGGAAGACAAGAAAAGATTGCTTGAGAAATTACTATATTAGGAACAAAGTGGGGGTGGCAAGTATTAAGGACAAGTTGTGCGAGGGCCAACTAAGATCGTATGGACATGTGCAAAATAGACAAACTAACACACATATACAATGTTATGCTATTGAGTCAACTACAATTAAAAGAAGAAGAGGCAAGTCTAAATCAACATGGGAAGAGTTTATGAGAGTGTTTTTGAATCTTTACATCTCAGTTAGAATATAACCCATAACATAGCTAATTGGAAAACAGGATCCATGTGGTCGATCCCAACTTGGTTAGAATTAAGTCTTAGATGATGATGATGATGATGATGATGATGATGATGATGATGGTTATATAAGTTTAAAAATACCTGAGAGGAGTTCAGATTGATTTAAACCTAGGTTTACCTAGAACCCTAACTTGGAATTAAATATCAATAATTATTATGATCCTAATATAAATGTTGATTAGTTGTTATTAAAATGGTGATGACCAAAGATATGGATGGTCATGGATATTAGCAAATTTAAAATTAAGGTACATGGGTTTTATTAATTATTTGACTATGATTTTCTTGTTTGAGTTCATGATATGTATGTATGCCATTTTTATTTACAAATATCAACATGTAGGATTATACATCAAACTCGATAGTCTATCATTTGAAAACATACAATACAATATCTTTATGTCTCGTGCTACCCTCCAAGTAAATCTTTCCCACAAATAATTTTGTTTCTTTTAAAAAATAAACTTCCTTGACTAAAGAAATTATCTTTCTAGTTAATTAACTCCTCGTTCAAAATATATTTTCACTGTAAATTTTTTTTATAAAGAAATCTATTCCTCTCCATGAATATGACTCCCTCCAACTAACAAAACTCTTGTTGAAATTTTGTTTCCTTCTAAATAAACTTTTTCAAGCAAAGATTTGGATTTAACCTAAATTTTATGCTTCCGCATAAGAAACAATTTTATTCTAAGAAAAAGTTTAAACTCATTTAATTAATTCTCGTTCAAGAAGAAATTTAAATGGAGAAAATAAGAATGATGACATTAACAATGAAGAAAATAGCCGACTAGAAAGAATAATGAAGAAAATAGCGACCATGAAGGACCTTAGTATGCAAAATGTTCATCAAGGGTCTTTTATTGTCGATAGCTATTAAGAGATACAACTACTTAATATACTTTTCATATTAAAAAACTTATTGTTGTTATATATAAACTAAAATGTAATGAGCGGATGTTGTTGTTTTCATGTCAGAGATAAAATAATATACATTGAACCTATTTAATAGTTTACTAGACTAAAACTAGACTTATATCAAGTGAATCATAAATAAATGCTCTCCCGATCCTATACTGATGTAACAAATATTACCCTTTAAGCATTTCCCCCTCTCCATTCCTTCCCCCAACCTAAGCATGTGTTTGGCATAGGACTGGGATTCTAGAATCTAGACTGGGTTAGTCGGGGTTAGTCTGGATTCCGGTGCTGGGGTAGTCAGGATGCAGTCTGATTTTGTTTGGCAACGCAGTATGATTCTGGTCAGCTGGTCTGATTTGAGTCTGCGTGCAGTCTGAATCTGTTTGGCTGCAAGTCTGATTCTGTTTGGCAACGTAGTCAGTATTTGCTTATTTTGTCATGTTCTTGCAGCACTGTTTGAACAAGTACGCAGAATGTGTATTTGTGATGCCACTTCAACCTAAGTTCAGAATATATTAAAAAATTATTTTATTTGTGTTGTGTGGATGTTATTTTGTATATTTAGAATAGTACAAATAAGATATGATAATGCTAATTTTTACGTGGTGATTAAAAATTAATGAAACATTATTGTCGTCTGGAATGACATTTGCATGTGGTATATATGTAATGTTGAACATCGTTAATTGTCGTCATTAGTTAAATAAATTACATTGTCGTCAGTAACAGTCAAGCTACATGAAATATGAAATTGGCCTAATATATTTTGTTCATAACATAAACAAATTACATTATCGTCAGTAAAAGCAACTGATAATAATCATATTGTCGTCATTATTTAAACATAAACGATCACTGATAATAAAATAATTATTTGTGTTAGGGGAGAAGGACAAAAAATGGGAGCAATAAACAGCCAAACAAAAGCTAAAATTTTGACAAGGCACTTTAGGGGGACATGGTTGGATGTGGATCTTGATCAAAATTGACCAACGTTATGGCCTCATCGTACTTGTCCCATGACATTGGGCATGGTTCCGGCACTGGCTGCTTGTTTTGTTGTTTGATGTCGTCTTTTGGCCAATCAAACTACAATGGCAAATGAGGAACATGTTGACTGACTCGACCCTTGACTTGATCATCGGTCCCAATTTTTCCCTCCTCCTCCTTTGTGTGATTGCAACATGGTTTTGTGCATAAAAGGTTATCTTCAACATTTTTGAATTTTTTTCGGTGACATCAACCATTTTTCAAATTTTGCCCATGCCCTTGCCTTTGCACGCGATGTTGACATCTAAAATTAATAAAAATAAAGGTATGAACAAATAACAGAATTCGTAAAGTAATTGTGGCAATAACATAATAATGAAGTAGGAAATTTGATCACATTATGGTGCAACATATAATATTGTAACACATAAGTAGAGCATGTAAAATGTTGCGACGCAAAAAAACAACTACAACATTTAGCATATATGTTACAAGTTCATTTTTTTATTTCAATCGTCAGTGCCAAAAAAAATCTCTGGTGGGTAAGTGCGACGCGTCGTCAAAAAGTTGCGTTCAATGTCTTGTTGCACGGCCAATGTGGGGGGAGGCAATAAATCTCCCAATATGAATAGATTATCTCTTACAAACTCTCTCTTGATGTATTGCCATCGTATTTGCAACTCATCCAATGAAATGTAAGGGCCTCTTGTTATGTATAGGAACTGGTGTCATGCCTCCATCCAAGCCTGTGTAGAGTATACTCCATTTTTACATCTACCCACGTGATATTGGGTTCTCATCACACCCCTAAGAACCATATCAAGCTCGATAGACCAGATAAAAGACGGTATTGGCGGTTGGCCAGCCATATAACAGATTTTGTAAGTAATATATTTTTCAAAAGTAAGAGTATATATCAAAATTAATTGTATTATTTGGTTTTACCTAACGTTAAGAAAAATTTCGATTAATAACATACATCATTAATAAAACATTCACCAACATGAAGAAAAAATTCATAACACTTATAATGTAATACGACGTTTATAAAAGTGCCTAAATTAAACAAGTGTATGATGTTCATAACATCCATTGATAGTCATTCTAAACAGAGAAAACAATGTAAATCTATTTGCCATTCAACGTTATGGTGTCATTTGAGGTGAAGGGATGTCCAGAAGCAGACGATAATCTTCCTCCAAACTGGCAACGTTGCATTCTAAAACCTCATGCTCATACTTTTTGTTAGTGTATAATTCATCGTAGTTGTGATGAATTTCAACGAAGTCCTTCATGTTCATTTCCTGACCCCACATTGACTTGCACTCAATAGTTTGTAACATAATCTCTGCTTTCAATGAATCAATTGTTGGGGGGGGAGATCGACTGCCCAATGGAAGTATCTGCATCGGTCTTTTCCCTAAAATGTAGTACCAAGTTCAAGTTAATGGCAAAGAATGTGGAGCCTCGACAAGGGTAGTCTATTATTTATTGATGTACTATCGCACCTCACGAGTAGGGCATATGTAATACATTTTGCCCGACCTTTGACTTAGAATGGCAAAGTCATATAACCCTGCATCCTCTGTGTTAAGCCGTAAGGCTACATTTAGCCCACAATCACACCTCGGAACCTCAGATGGAGTCATCGACATCTAATAAAACAAAATTGATGATTAATAGAAAAATTTCGGGTTCATGACATAGTTTTCAAAGATAATATGAAGACCATTTATTCAGGAGTAGCTAATTGTTGCAACAGACAAGTGCAGTTCATTTGGACATATCATAATATAGTATATCTATGACGTATTGTATCAATCTTCTTCTGTTGAAGAGTCATTATCGCTCGTTATTTGAAGTCGGTGGCGAAGATATCGGCACCTCTCCCGCATACTTGAAATTTCTTCTTGTAACCTATCGGTGTCTGCTCTTGTTGAATAGACAAAGTCACCGTGTTCTGACTAGAACTTGCGTTCACTACGTGCATATGCGAGTTGTGATACCATTGCATCCCTAATTGCAGTCAACGTAGCCACTGTAGGTTGTACTTGCTGTGCGGGCAACCTCATATGGCATCTGGTTGGTACAAGACCCTTACCACATGTAAAATATGGCCTGTGGGGATTGTTGTCTTCAAACCGTCCATTTTCCACATCTGTGGCATCCATGTACACTCGTACGGTGCACTATAGACCACATGGACAAGATGGCATGTCATTGTCCATTTCTAAACAGAAAACCTAATGAGACATAATTTCACATTGTTTATAACTAGGCAAAATTGTAGTCAACAATAGAGTTTGAGAACAAAAGTTGGTCGTTAAGTTACAAAAATAAATTGGAAAAGGGAGTAAGTGAAACATGTTGTAGAACATGTTTCAATGTCTGCAAGTTATAAAACAAATGTATAAATCACTGATTTGCCCACATAGAATTGGCAACAGTTTCGCGCAAAACATCTCCCTCTCTAGCATCGGCCTGGCTTGTTTGTTGGAGAGAACTCAATTCATTCAAGATGTCAGTGGTAGTATGAGGCTCATCCAAGTTTTCGTCCATCATAGGATCACCATCATTTTGGCTCCAGATAAAATTGTGAACGATACAACAAGCCATTACAATCCGAGACTGAGACTGCACGGGAAAAGTCGCTCCTTTACGAAAGTAGGAAAACCTCTTCTTCAACACACAAAAGGCTCGCTCAACAACGTTACGTAGTTGAGTATTTCGGTGGTTGAACATTTCCTTTTTGCTGGTGTATGAGCCTCTGTTACCCTATACTTTGCTATATGGTAAGCAACGTTTCGATATGGAGCAAGAAATTGGCTGGTGTTGGCGTACCCTGCATCAACAAGATAGTACTTCCTAGCGGGTACTTTGAACCCGCCTGTGGTTGTAGCTGCATGAAGTACCCTTTGGTCAGTAGCAGATCCCTCCCAACCAGTCATGATATATGTAAACTCCATTGAGAAGTCTACTACAGCCATGACATTCATGGAAACATTCCCTTTTCTATTCCTATATCGGTTATGCTTATCGCACTTCATCAAAACGGGGATGTGTGTCCCGTCAATTGCTCCAATGGCATCCTAAGACAAGTATATAAGAAATACGCAAGTAAATACCAAACTCAACGATGACGATAGTGGTTATATTAACAATGGAATGGACAATGGTCAACTAAGTGATGGTCATACCTTGAAGTAAGTATAAAATCTTGGAACTCTCGGCGATGCGGCGGTGCGGAGTTGTGGATGCAGTTGGCATGACAATATATTCATTGCACAAAGCACACACTGCATCCAACACCTTGTTAAACTTTCTACTTATGGTCTCACCGCTGTGAATGTAGTCCTCAGCCAGAATATGGTTGGTATGGCCATGGCCAACTATTTGAAGGAAGTAGCAAACTGCCTCCACTGATGACACACCTCTGGTACTTTTCAACAAACCTCGGTCCTCAAGTTTGTCAACAAAGGCTAAAACTATGTTGGGTAGCATACGGTACAGATCGTATGCCCTCCTTTCATGGCCGGTTATTATTTCTAAAACCTTTTGATGGCCACTCCTAATACTAACCAATCTCAGTATTGGTTGGTGTGTAGTTGCGGTGTCTGAATTTTGCATGATATTGTGGGATATTTGGTCAGCTATTTGGTAGGATATTACATTAGCAATGTCATTAGCCAGATCAGACATAAGATCCAGTAGTTGTAGAATGTCATCAGTTGTTTCATATGGATGAATATCGGCCATCACGTCTAGAATTAAAAGCGATTACCCGCATCATAAAAATAGCGAGATATTGTAGAAATGAAATTAGGGCTATAGTGACAAAATAGCAAATACTGACCAAATAGCAAATAACAAGATAAACCATTACATAGTACCATAGTTCAGAGATTGTTCCCAACGGAATAAAATAGTACAACAACAACTTTTGATAAAGTTCACCAAATAAAAGGCAGGATACAGATATAGTTCTTAAATTAGACAACCTCAAAAGTACGGTGGAGATTGTGGTGTGAAGGGTGATTGTGATACAGAAGCTTTGTTCTTCATTTCCCACAAGTCTTGCAATCAAATGGTAATTTTTTGTGGGGTGTCCATAAGTCTTAGGTAAATGTTACGGTTAGTTAGATCTTTTATGGCGTGCACAAGAGTGGTAAAAATTGGGACAGGGGCGCCAGGGTAACTTGCATGAAAGTGGTGCAAAATGGTTTGGTATTCGTCTTTATCAATAGACCTAGCAGCAATTCTGCTGCCCATCTCATGTACCTTGGAAAATACCTTTGTGAATTCGGACACGCCATCATTAGACAGGACACAACTGTCCTGTGAGCTTGACGCTCGCTTCCTACATCTGGTCGTGGTGGGAGTCCTTGCACCAACACCTTGGTTGTGTGATCCGTCGTTGGTGTCCCCACTTTGCGTCCCAGAATTAACCATGTCTTCATTGAAACTGGTTGGACCGGTCGGTTCTGGGCTGACAAATGAATCAGATGCATCTAAGTCAACAGCAACATCATCTTCAGATGCAACATCAGAAGGAGGTTGTCTATTGATTGAGGACATTGCATGATGGCCCCTAGCTATGTTCCTCCCCCCATCAGCTCGATGTCGTGGTAGTGGTAGAATGATATGTTGATCAATCTCGCTAGTTCCATGTTTGCCTAAAATAGGGGACAACTACTGATTAGGTCAATATTAACAATTTTAATTTAATATATAATAGTCAGGGGAGTGTATGTTATTAGACATACCGTAAGTGCCTCCCTCCACTCTGGGGTGTCAGGCAATATTGGCTTGTGCCTGCTGTCATCCCATCCAACACCACTTTTGTTGGTCACCAGTTTTATCATTGCATAGTCTCTCCTGAGGTTCTTCCACCGAGTTTTTAACTGATCCAATGTACCCTCGTTCCTCCCCATCCTGATATGTCAATCATGCAGCGTCTCCCTCCACGCGTTCCTAGTAAATATTCCATCGACACACCTACCCATGTCATATTGTCTCCTCAATGCCGCAACCAGAGCCTCATCCAACTCTTTCGACCATACAATACGGAACCTCGGGTCCGGTGCAGTCATAATAGTAATGACATTGCGATATATCACTTTAGTATGGGTGTTTAAACGAAACTTTTATACAAACCTAGTATGATACTATGCAGTTGAAAGAAATAACTTGTATTGAAGTAGGCTAAGACAAGATCCATTAGCCGGACCAGACATAAGATCTAAAATGTGTACAACAGATTTATAATTGTTGTTAAATTTGAAATGGTTGTAGCAAACGCATCATCCAATATGTTCATTACAGGAAAACTACATAAATAGCAAACATTCAGCATGGCATTCACATTAAACATGTTCGTATTGCTCGTGAGATATACCTGGTAAGCCGAATTGAAGGTTGAAGAGAGTTGCACGACCAGTGACAGGGTCAGGGACGGTACATACAAGAAATTCAGAGGGAATACAGATTAGTTGAAATAGTTGGATTATTTGCAATATAATCAGCAGAATACTAATGGGTGTACATTTTGGTCGTACATGAAAAATAAAATCATTCATTCAAGCTAACATTAAAATCATTCATTCAAGCTAACATATATCACAAAGCATAATTGTTTCACAACAGAACTGGCATTTGAAGTATATATCCCTATACTAACATATATCACAAAATTCCTATACTAACTGGTAAAAAATTCCTAACCTCAACACAACTGGCATTTGAAGTATATATCCCTATACTAACTATATATTCCTATACTAACATATATCCCTACACTAACATATATCACAAAATTACCCATACTAACTATAATTTCAGTTGTATATATATTTTTATTATAAAGATGATCATGATTTTTTTCTTGGAAATAGAGATGATACGATTAATGACATAACCTCATAAATTTGACCCAAACCTGGTTGATAGAGACTCGACTAAATTTTCACATGTCTTTCAGTATGTGGTAATGACCACATTTCAACAAGTTGTGTATGTGCTTATTGGTTCGAATTGTATGTTTGTTCCACCAGTCTGTCTATGTCCCAGGTGGCGGGATGAATGAAGTTTGTGCAATTGACCACAAGTCCATCTTTCACAAATTAAAATATTTACAGGTACAATTACAGGTAAGAATTAGAAAATATTGATGTATGTCTGCTATATCAATTGTGTGTACAATAGTAACATTGTAAAAATATTGATATATGTCTGCTATATCAATCACGTAAAAATATTTGATCTTAAGAGGATGTGTGTACAATAGTAATATTGTTCATAGTTAGAAAAGGGCTATAATATGTGGGTAAGCTGAACAGAAAGTAAATTAACAAAAACCACCTCATAAAGTCCATCTTTCACAAATTAAACATTTTTTCTTTTGTCTCTTTTTTGGATTGGATATGAACATTATCATCAGATATCTTCAGAAACATCACCTCATAAATAGGGAAAAAATCCTTGACACAAACATCATATTTGTATTACAAATATTGTTGCTGAAAACACAACGGTAGTTTGTCATTTGTTATGAAAAGCCCTTCTACATTCGCAATATTTCTCTTCCTCACAAGCCTTGTTGTACCAAGTAACCATAATTCATGTATGTATAATGCAGACAGCAGTGCAGTTTCTTTCTGCATGTGCTACTCATATTTAGAGAAATGAAAGGACATGTTGATGTCATTTGTTTCTCGTGATGAAAACTGACTTCAATGAACAATTTGTATAGGAGGGAGGATAAGGATTAATGTGGAGTGGCATTTTAGAATAAATCAACCAAGTTTTCTTACCATCATTTCGTTATGCACAACTACATTGAATGTTGCAAAAAAATATTTGCTTAAATGTGAGCCACATGTATGAGTTGTGCCAGATGACGTTCACAAGAATTTTTACAATTCAGGAAGGATATGAATTAAATCTAGTGAATATGTGACATGGATAAGACATGGATTTTCTACTTAACATAGTGAATGATTATTTTCCAAATACGGAGATTCTAGTGGATAATTGCAAATACAACACTGCAGACCTTGGCCAATCATGTAGACGGATTAATAGTGGCACACACATGGATCAGATTGGAATGCACGCATCATTTTGCAGACTTCAACCCTAGTTCTTATTCTTCTTTGATTGAAACTAAAAAGATGTGTACTCCCTTAACTCCCTAACTAATAAAACATGTGACAAGGCCACCTTTGAAATTATGTTCTATAGGTTGTGAATACTTGAGCTTTGAGGAAGAAATGTTGAAGTGCATATGAAATGAAGAAGATCATTATAAATATAGTATATGATAAAATTAACGAGACTATGTCATAGTCATTGGAATGAACTTTATGATTGAAATAAGTGAAAATAACGCATCCACCATTGTAGTGTTTGAGGTATCTTCAAACACAAATATAATGAGGTCATTATGTCTATCATTCTAGAGCCAAATTTAGTGTGACTCTTGGGGGGTTGGGGGTTGATGGAAATGAAAGAAACCACATCAAGGATAGCCCAAGTAGATGACAAGAAGAACCACCTTTCCATCTCAGAAACAAAATAGGCATCATTGAGAATACATGAAATAAATGTATTATGAATCATCAACCCCCATTTATTGGATGCTTGCCTCTTGTAATATTGTTTATTGGTGACACATAAAAAAGAATCAATAAATATATCAATGGTTGGAGTAAAGTGCCTTTGGCTAATAAACATGTATTGCAAAAAACAAGACTAGTGTTTTCCGTGTGGACAATGGTAAATTTTTTAATTACAGTTCATTAGTATGTTATCAATAATATTTAACATTAGCCAGCAACCATGTGATTTTACATTAGCCAGCAACCATGTGATTTTACAACATCCCAATGACCCCTGTTACTCGTGGACATAATACAACAATAATATTGTCCGAATCAAGCAAGCAGGCAACCAGAATAGGAGAAAACGTGTGTTGTTGTTTGATAAGAACAAATACCTACTCAGCCGAGATGACGAAAACAGGAGCACGGCCAGACATTGCCAGGGACGAAACATGTGACAAGAAATTGAGAGAGAAATACACATTAGTTTACTAATTAAATCATCTATCGTTACAAGAGTAAAGATAGGAGGCTACCAAATAGAAAGAAAGAAAAGGGTCGGCGGAGACAAACCTTGCAAGCAGGTCGGCGACTTCCTAGTAAAGGGGCTCGGCAGCGGCGGCGAAATAGAAGACTGTGTGGAGGGTTCGAAGGTGAAAAGCGAGGAGATCGCTGATGAAGTGCAGAACTATATAGCAGCCGCGACAGTGCTTGCCCTTGTTAGAGTTTACTGCACGGCTTGTACACGGTGAAATGGGGCGCTTTGATGGGAGATGACAACTCGGGATGGTTCCTTGTCCGCGTGTAGACTGTCGGTGTAGCTCGGCGCTTGCAGACGAGCCACCACACCCATACATCCGCTTGATTGACCTGGTATTCCGCCTACTCCACTGGACAGGGTTTGCCGTACGCCAGTCGCCTGCCATGGCTTTGCCGCTGGAAACGATGGGTCGGCTTTAACTCACAGATAATAGTAATGGCGAGGTCGTCTCGAGGTCTCGGGAGAGGAGGTCTCGGGAGAGAAGAGAGCACAGACCACTGAGCAGAAGATAGAGCAGGTAGAGGGGAAAGGCGAAGAATGTCAGGATGGGTGTGGGGCGAGGAGAGGATCAGATCGTGAAAACCGGTTTGTGAACTGGAATCCCGTCTCTCGTGGGACTGGGAGAACCCGGGTTAGGGGGTTCCGTTATCCCATAAAGGAGGTTTTTCAGGGTTGCGAACCAAACACAAATCAGCCTCAAATCGGCACTTGTTTGGCAGGGTTGGTACTAAAAGACAACACCAAACCGCATTTCGGTCCGTGCCCAACGCAGGCTAAAGGTTTAACGAACCTAGAACACAAGTTTGACATGTCATCAATCTGCAATGTCTCAAGAAAGCTCTAAATAACTCTCTTCTCTTTTTTTGCCGGCGGGGCTCTAAGTAAATATATGACTGTAAATAACAACAATACAATTATTATTTCATTTTGGACATCAACAACGATGATCATGTCGTCCACTTGTTTGAATTCAGATCCCTCATAAGTTTAAAAAAGTTGTAATACAGAGGCTTCCTATATTTTTATTATAGAAGCCCATTTAGAATCTTTCATTTATGATCCAAAACCCAACTCTTAGAAATATCTGTTGAAAGAAAAAGGCGCTAGCATGTATTCAAATGAAATTGATCACATAGCAAATAATAATAGAAGACCTCCTATGGGAAAGTCAATTTGATCCGCCACCAATAGAAACGAAATTATCCCAGCCATGTTTCTGCGTAATGGATTAAAAAACTAATCATGTGCGCCAGAATCAATTTTTCAACGATGATATAGTACCGTCTGCTTCGATCACGATCCCAATATGCGCTTGCAACGACCAACCAGTGTACTTGACGCCTAGAGAAAACGGTCAGAGAGGGAAGGGAGGCGGCGGAAGAAGTTGAGTGCCGGCGGCGGCAATCGATCCCTGAACACCGGGTGGCGAAGGTAATAGAACCCTGCCGCCACGACCACCAACTTGGTGGGCACTAGGTATAGCAACGCGGAGACCAGTAAGCAAACGACGACAAATATCCCCGTAGCCCTCGGGTCACGCCATCCGACGAGCGCCTGTACCCTCTCCCCTTGCGCCGCCACGTCACCTAGCAGGTTCTGCACCCTCGCCGCGGCCCCTCTGAGCCGGTCGTACCTCGCGCGCAACAGCTCGTACCCTTTCCCGCTGGGCAGCGTATCCAGCTCTTCATCCAACTCCTCCACCACCCCTGCCGCGCCGCCTCCGCCATGGTACAAGTAATAACTATCCGCTCCTCCCGTCGGCGCCGGCCCCTCGCCCCACGACAGCGCCGCTGGTCCGCGCGGCCGCCCCCTGTACTTCCACACCCCGACGCCCGAGACGTGAAGCGCTACAGCCGGAACGACCATGCCAGGGTAAAACACCACGAGGACGAGCACGGCGTGCGCCAGTAGCGTCGATGTCGGGTTCCGCCACGCCCGTGTGGTCTCCACGAACCGCCACACGTCCACCGCCCACGACAGAGACGCCGCGATACGGTTCCAGTTGGTCCGCACCTTCCTCATGCTGAACCGCGGCTGCGGGTCGTTCTCCAGCATGTACACCACCACCTCCCGCCGGAGTGACGGTTCCGACCTGGACAGGTGGGACGCCACGATCCGCGCCGCAGCCGATCGGAGCATGTCACGCTGGAGCGGAGGGAGAGGGTGGACGTAGTGCATCGCCGGGAGCATCGGGCGGCTGTAGAGGTGGACCACGTCTGCCGACGAGACCGCGCGGGTAAACCGGACGGCAAGCTCCACGTCGCCCATCCGCTTTACTCCGGTAGGAAGAAGCAGCAGCAGCGGGTACATGCTCCTGTACGGCTTGCGGCTCTCCAGGGTAGATATCCGGATCCGTACCCTCCCGATCGCTCGTGGTCCAACAGCGACTCCTCCTTTCTGCTGCTGGTGCTGTCCTTCCACCTGCGTGTCGACGGCGTCGTCGTCGAAGACTCCGACGGTTATGACCGTACAAGGGTCGTATACTTCCCACGTATACTGCTCGTTCCAAGCCGGATCCAGAGTCCCCGTGACGGTCCGGGTGCGTGCCCACTTGGGACCGTACTTGGCAACAGCATAGGCGTCCGTTGCCCCTTTCCCCTGCACCGTCTTCATCGGGAGTAAGCCCCTGCATCCAATGATCCCCAGCTCTACAGTGCCGATGGGGTTGGTCCAAAGCTGCCGCGCGGACGGCCGGTAATCGCTTGCCGCGTGCGCTAGTTCGTCCGCGACGTGGTAGCCTCCGTCGAGACAGACCCGGACGTGCAGCCTCCCTGCTCCGAAGACCCCGACGAACCCTTTGGTCATGGTCTTTCTTCTCCCATGCTTGTCCGGCGCAGGGGTTTCGATGGCGAGCCACCTGGAAGCCACCAGGCGGTCATCGACCCGGCGCTCGATGGTGGAGAGTGGGATCACGGCCGTGCCGAACGGCGGCGTGGCACCAGAACCCTGGTCCTTGCTCTGGCGGCTATCTACGGAGAGGTAGAGGGCTTGGTCCCCGAAAGGTTCTCCCGCTACGAATATGAGGTCCTCGTTCCACGACGGGGACCCGTTCCGGCTGGACACGAACCGGGTGCGGAGCGTCTGGGACGATCCTCCAAGCGTCGCCTTTACGGAGAGTGGGGAAGAGTCCCTGATCGTCGGGGGTGCCGCCGGGTTGGAGACAGAAAAAGTGAGCATGTCCTGCGCCTCGATCACTGTCAATCTTAGATACCAGAGCTTCGGGGAGACGTACACCTTGGACTTTGAATCGGCCGCAGCAGCAGTACTGTTGCTGCTCCCGTCCTCTGCCTTCCAGGCATGATGGAACGCCTCATCCGCCTGAGTTCCAACCCACGTCGCGACCATGAGCTCCCCCCTGCGAGCCCACCCCCCTTCGAGCTTGTACCACTGCGTGGCCAGCGGGCTATCGGGAGGGTCCCGTGTCGGCACCTCAGAGGTATCGAAGCAGACCCCGCCGAGGAAGTGCTTATCATCGGGGATCTCCGCATCAGGGGGCAAGTCCCACACGGCAATCTCCAGTGGGGAGTCCAGTGGGGCGGCGGCGTCGCGGCGCAGGAACGCAAACGTGCTGTCCCACTCGAAGAAGAAGGCCGCCTTCTTGGCTTGGTTTGTGCTGGCGTGTCGCCCGTGGGCGGAGATCCTCACGTGCGGGGTCGAAGCCGCCGGAAGGCCCCGTGCTCGAACGACACGCACGAAGAGGTAGTGCACCTTCTCGACCAGATCGTAGGAGGAGCGCTCGAGTGGGGGGTCAGCTGGGGTAGCCGGAGGCTTCACTGCCCGAGGGAGTGTGCGGAGGAGTTGTTGTTGCGGTGGTTGTTGTGGCGCAGGTGGAGGCGGTGGCGGTTGTTCTTCTACAGGCGGCTCTGGTTGGGCAAGTTCGGCTACTATTGGGGGTGGGCAGCTGGAAGGATCTTGTGGTGGGACGTCGGGTTCCTTTGCCGTGTCCGACGCGATCTCAGGTACTGGCGGCTCTTGATCTGGAGCTGGTGGCTGGTTGTCGGTTTCTTGCGGCGGTGTCTCCGGCGGAACATCAACTGGAGCAGCAGCAACTGGCTCTACCTTTGTCGGTTCCTCTCCCGGTGGCGCAGCCTCTGCTTCGCTTTGTGGCGGAGCCGGAGCATCGGCAGCATGCTGCTCGTCAGTCGTCACGGCTTCCGCCTCCCCAGCATCCACTGGGGGCACCGGTGGCTCAGGGACATCCGCATAGTAAACCTTGAGTCCGATATCCCCTCGAATCCAACTAAAAAAGCTCTTCTTCTGCAAGGGAAAGTACATGAGCGCTTCTTCTCCTTTCCTCACAAACCTCCTGGAATCCAGCCTCACCCTCCCCAAGAAATGGTTCCTGCGTCCAGCACCGCCACCCACTGGCACGACGTCCCTCCGATCATGGAGCACGTCGACCTCCAGATACTCCCCTGGCGCGTTCGGCGGCTGGAGAATCCCTTGCGGCTTGGCGCCGCGGACGTTGAACACTAAAGTTTCGTTCCACGCCGGGTTGAGGTCACGGTGGAGGGTGCGGGTCCGCTTCCTTTGGCCGTGGAAGTCGATGACGACGTAAGGGCTGGAGCTCCCCGCGCCGTCTTTCGGAACCAAACCTCGTGCCTCGACGACCTCTACTACCAGCTTCCTCGCCGTCTCCACGGGATCGGGAGCAGCATCGGCAGCCATGGTCGGTCAGTTTTCCTTGTAGTACTCTTACGTCTGTCGCCGCCACAGCATCGGGAGGATTCAGGAGCTCGATATCTTCTGTCGCAGCAGCGATTGGTTGATCTTGAAAGAAGAATGTGCGGGCGTAGTGGGGAAGAGTGGCGAGTGAAAGATGTCCGGTCTATATAATAATCTACTGCGAATCAGCGGGCAGACGGTGGAAGGTGCTTACTAGGGCGGGCAGTGTAGTGTACAACTTAAAGTAGTTTGAATGCGATCGGATAAGAAAAGAGGTGCTCAATAAAAGAGATCCCAAAGAAGCAAAAGCTTCGGGTGCAAGTAGTCTTCTTCGTGCAAGTAACCAACCTCTATATATACGCCCTTTTGCCTGCTTTCCGACTGACGACGGTGAGAAACGCCCGGTGCACTGCATGGTGCATGCCATTACCACTCAACTACTTGAATATCTGCATGGTGCATGAGGCAAGATTCCCATTTCGCGAATGGAGATAGAAGATGGGTATGTCAGTGGGCGACAGGGTTAAGTAGTGATAAGGTTGTGGGGGTGTGGTCTGGCTACAACAGCAAATTATAATAAGCGAGATGCAAGGGAAAAAGAAAAGTTGATAAAGCGCCCCCGCCGTGGTGCATGCTTTCCGGAGCTTTTTTGACGCCGACCACACCGCCCTAACCCGTCCTTGTCCCGTCATTTTGGAAGCTAGCAGTTGTGTATACCCTCAAACCCACACACATTCGTGACAGGCACGTGCAAAGATTAAATGGGTGGAAGCAAGACTAGGTTTGTTTTTCTCGCCACATAATCTTCTTCACGCAATCCAAAAGTAGAGCATGAAATCACCCCTTATATATACAACTACTTACAATTGTTGAGCATATACATGTAAAGAGTAAAGGGCTAAAAAATTAAAAGGGCATGTTTAACCATTTTAATTACCATAATGGCATGTTCTTGAACTTAATTCCCAAAATGACATGTTTCCAAAGCAATACGTCTCAGCTGGAGGCGTATTGCTCTATCTGAAGGTAATATGTCCGCTCAGGTGACACATTTCTCTCTAACAAAGCTATGCGTCTTCAGTCGGGACGCATTGCCCTGTTGTGGGGCCAATACGTCCTGACTCGGGACGTATTGCTCTTGCGAGAGAGCAAGGCGTCTCGAGACATGACACAATTGAACCTCCTGCCTATAGTGAAGAAACCAATCCTCAGCAACATGACTCCTCCCATCTATCCTACTAAGACGTGGCAAGTCAAGAGTTGGTTGTACTTGAACAAAGTCAAATTATCCAACCACTTTGTCTGAAAGGTGTCACTCTACTACTGTGTAGCACACTAGAGGCACTCGGGCCAACCAAATATCATGATCCTCTCGACATGGAAGCCTCTGTATAATATCTTCAGTGTAAGGAATTAACTATATCTGTTATTTAGAAATATAGCATATATCATATAAAAAGAAAGAATGTTTTTTTAGAAATATAACATATATCATATAAAAAGAAAGAATATTTTTCAGAAGTAAATTATACCAGAGAGGGTAAAATCTGGTCAAAGGTGAAATCATAAAACTAGACCGGTCCTCTCATAGTATCAATCATTTGAACAAAATTAGGCCACCTATTAAATTGACAAGCTAAAGTTATTTAAACTTATAAAATATTTGAAAAAAGAAATTAAGTAGAAGGTGTGTGAATCTTTACTTGTAACCCAAGGGAACATCTTCTAGCCACTCCCCCCGGTTCATAACCAGTGATCTTGGGCGTCCAATTCCTAACCTCTCCCAACACCACATCTGCATTAGACATACACAACCAAGCAAGTGGGTAGTTTTCTTAGAATAGGTAGTAGCCTTATAGAACTCCCTATACAAGTATGTTAGAGTTGCAACACCCCAAGATAGAGTTTTACAACTTACAAAGTCAGCCACAAGTGGGAGGTACCTTACATGAACCTTGTCTGTGGTACTATCTGGAATAAGGTAACTACCTAAAAAGTATAGGAGATATGCTCTAGTATATCTTATCCTCATTTGTCTTTGATGTTCTTCATCTCCTAAGGTGAAATACATGCCACTAAAGTTGTCCAGCAACCAAGTAAGATGAATGTTCCCCTTAGACATCCCATTTGGTGCATCTCCCAAATAATGCTCACTAATGTGAGCCCATGAAGAAAATTGCCCCTAATATGTGCCTAAAGGATATGCAAATATAATTGGTGGTCTATCAATCCTAGGACCTAGAAGAATTGTGACATCCTGAAGTGTGACAGTCATCTCAAAACATGGGAACTTAAAGGTGTTGCTAGCCTTGTCCCAATGGTTAACTAGGGTAGTGATCAAATTAGGATCTAGGTGGATAGGTTGTAGCTTATGAACAAGTCCAAAACTAGCTAAAGAAATGTTATGCAAGACACCCGCATCAGTAACAGGCCAACCTAACAACATGAAGTGGTGCTAGAAAAGTTAGAATGATACTTCTCTTGGAGCCATATCTATGAAAAGTACAAACAATACATAAATTGAAATAAGAAACAATCAACTAAAATAAGAAACATTCAACTTAATAAGAAACATCACATTATCTCAATAAATTGAAATTCAAACATTACATGACTTGAATAAACTAAAATTCAAACATTAAATGACTTTAATAAACTGAAATAAGAAACATTCAAGCTCCCTTTCAAACATTACATGACTTGACTAAACTAAAATTCAAACATTATATGACTTCAATAAACTAAAATAAGAAACATTACATGACTTAACATTACATTACATTAGAAAAAGTGTGTCTGTTATGACCCTTTCTGTCACACTTATGAAAATGATAGGTATATGGATTTGGATCAGCATCCATAATTGAAGGCCTTCTTTTTTTTCTTTGGTCTTCCAGCATGCCTTCATTTCCTTGGGGGTAATAATGGATAAATACATCTCCTTTCATCAAATGGAGGCCAATACCTCTTGTCGGGAATACCACAAAATTTAGTTTTGTATGCGTTCAAATAAGAAGCATTTACTAAATATTGGCTCACAAGTCTGTCGCAATCATAATTGACGTGTTTTTACAGTGACCCAAACATGACAACATGATAAATGTCATTATTGTAGAAAACCACAATTGCATTCAATGGCACCATTTGGACGCACTTTGAATTGAAATGTATGTCCTTCTATGTCATCAACAAGACATTCATCATTGTTCATGGAAGGGTTATTCTTAGTCTCTCTGCATCTTATTGTACATTAAATAGAGTATTATGAAGCTTCGGGAGCCATATACAGCTCCCTTATTTGCACGACCATATGCTTGATTAAACCTCTCCAACCACATTGTAATAGAGTGATAGTATGTGGCAACAATCAGTGCTTGTATTGGTAAACCTCTAACACCCTTTAAGACTCCATTTATCTCTTCAACATGTTTGCTAGTCAAAGACACGTACCTATAACCTCTATCATATGTGAGATGTCAATGTACCGGATTATGAGCTATCAAATAATTCTTAGCAGTTGGTTCTATGGTTTGTATATCATCTATTAGACAATCAAATTCAAGTGTATCAGTTGCGGGTCTCACCTTCTATAAAATTTCCCTTAACTCTTGTGACTTGAACTTTTAATGGAAGTTCTCACGAAGATGTCAAAGACAATAACGATGTTGATCCCAGTCAAATTGTGTCTTAAGTGCTAGAAAAATTCCACTAATTCAATCAAAAATAATACACATATTTGTGCGACGTTGAATGATCAGAATACATATTTGTAGAGAACCAAAGAACCACTCCCATGAGTCTTTATTTTTTGCCTCGACAACAGCAAAAGCGAGTGGAAATAGACCATTATCAACATCTATGACACATGCAACACGAAGTGTGCCATAATATTTTATGATAAGAAATATGCCATCAAAAGTAATAGCAGGCATGCAATATATCCAACCTTTCACAGTTGGGCCAAAATCCCAAAACACCCGCTTGAATCTACGAGTGTCTTGAGTTTGGAGGGTATAATCATCCACAAGGTGGGTATATACAGTTCTTGGAATATACTATGATAGAGATATAATGAATGTCAAAAAATTATGATATGATGATTGACAATCTCCAAATATTTTACATACAACCTTCCTCCTCGCTAGAAATGCCTTTTTGTATGAGATATGAAGGTTTAGTTCATCATTCACCTTGTCACAAATTTCTCGTGTGGACATATCCAATTTTGACACTAGGATTGGCATTATCATACGATCAATATAAGAGGATGTGCATCGGCGATGGTCTTGATATAGAATAGTTTATTGACAATTGTGGTTTGTACTATAATGTTTTATCTTCCATATGCCACCTGCTCTTTTGGATTGACAAGCGGCCAAACTCCAAGGACATTGTTCGTCATGGATACAAAAGAGTTTGATAAACAAATTATTTGATCGTTGTGTACGATATCAGACATTGTTTTTTATCAACCATTTTTGAATCGTTTCAATTGTAACAACTTTGAATGCAAAGAAAGCACCCTCATAAATTTCAGTGTTGAAAGGGTTGTAATTGAGACGAACTTCATGACAAAAATCTTCCACCCATTCATCATCTTAAAAAGCTTCATAGTTATTGTCAATGTGATTGTGTTGGAGCCATTATCTATCAAATATCTCCAGGACAGAACTCAATGATGTTATAGAGTCATGGATTGGATCTTCACACCCATCATCAGTTTTAGTACATGAGTCACCTTCATGTTCACTATTCTCATCATCTTCCTATTCACTATTCTTTCCCCCTCCTCGACCTCAAGACCACGATTCCCATTATCAATAGTAGGGTTTTTAGAGAATTCAGGTGGTTGATTCCATTCATAAGTTACACTACTGTTGATTGGGTGAAATTGATTAAATAGACTCATGTAACTATAACTAGAATGCTGGTGGATAGATATTTTTTCAAGAAAGACATCAATATAGGTATTAGAAGAAAGTGAGAATAAAGTTCTATATGCATCATCATTGTCAACTTGTATGAGTATATGATCTTCTCCAGGGATAAGATAGGATATATTGATACATAAGTGGTTGGAGTTGATGTCAAGTGTTGTATGGATATATGATTTGAATTCGGTCAGGGTATTGATAAGTGTAATATTTATGGGTCTAACATATCGACTAGAATAAGACTCATCAGAGAGAAATAGACCATCATATTGAAGCTTAACAATTCATGAATGTGAACTAGATGCTATGTTCCTATCATTATAGAAAAATAAGCTTAATTGAAGAAAACTTATTTATACAAATTTTATATTTACGTTGACAATATTTACTTAATAAATGATAATTTAGATTTTAGAATAGTAATGTCATTTTTCTATAATTTGGAATCAAACATCCAAGAATAATTTTTTTATTGAATGGTAATTTTAAGTTCAAAATAATGAATACATGAATGTAGTAGAGAAAATACCTCAAGTAGTGAGATCTCCCTTGTGAATCAGAATTCTAAATAAAGAAGATAAGAAGATCATCGCCCAGAGAAAGAAGCTGAGAAGATCCTCATCAGAGAAAGAAGAGAAGTAGATTTTTGACCAAAGAATAGAAGAGAAACAACCTTAGAAGCAGCTAAAAAATCTGCCTATAGTAGCTTAGCCTCCAAAGCAGTAGATGTTGCTAGGAAGTGAAGAAGAAGAGAAAAAATGGTTTGCTTGTGTGTCTTTGGGGGACTGATTTTGGCCACCTTATATAAGGAAGAAATGCGTCCCCGTTGGGGATGCATTGCCCCCACGTGGCACCCATAATCTCAACGGCTATCTAGTCGTTGGGGCCAACAGTTGGGAGCTGCATGGAAGTAATATGTCCCTGATGGAGACGCATTGTCGGTCAAATGGTGTCAGCGCAGGCATATTTAAGCAATGCATCTAGGTTCCCAATGTATTGGTCCCACCGGCAGGTAATACGTCCCACTTCGAGATGCATTGCTCTGCGGTAGGGTCAATGTGTCCAGTCCCGAGATGCCTTGCTCTCTCATATATCAATACGCCATGGGTAAGGATGTATTGACCCCACAATAGGGAAATGCATTCCGAATGGAGATATATTGTTCTGGAAGAGGGAAATGTGTCATGCTAGATGACGTATTGCCCTCGGATAGAGTAATACATCTTCAGCTGGGACGTATTGGTTTGCAAACATACCATTGTGGGAATTAAGTTCAAAAACATGCCATTTTGGTAATTAAAATGGTTAAACATGCCCATTTTGGTTTTTTGGCCAAAAGTAAAATAATACAAAAGACTATATTTAAAAAAATGTAGCACAACACTTTGTGTAGAGACCATTTCATATTTGGAATTTTCCACGATAGCAAGGATTGTTGTTTTGCTTGAATGTGTTTAACCTTATATGTCAATCCACTTCACATGACCCACTTGGTTAAATATGGGGGAATGAGGGCTAGGCCTGATGTTTCCTAGTCCTTTAGATATGTAAATATAAGAAGAGAGTTGTGAAAAGAGGTTTGCTCAGTGCTATTACATATAACGTTCATCTTTTTTCCTCTTCTTTATCTAGGTGTTATTACATAGTAGAACCTTCTTCTTTTTTGTCTTTTGTATGCCTCGTTTGCTTTTGCCCCTTGTGTAGCAGGACACATGGGGGTAGGAAGAAGCCTACATGAGAAAGGGTTGGCCAAATTAAGCTTTTGGAGGGTGACCAAGGCTTACTCTTTTTAGCATCTTTTCATGATGCAGAAAGGTCATAAGTGGTGGATGAAATTATGGATGAAGAGAAGGGTCACATGGTGTGGATCTTCATTAGTTTCCTACGTGCAATTTATTCCAATCATTTTTTTTATGACCAAGAGAATCCACCTTGGGTGAAGCCAACATGGTAAGCTCTTGAGGCATGAGAGGGTGTGGTCTGGTCACCCCCATCTCGTGCCTAATCAGCGTGGATTTCCGTTCGCAAAGTGCCTTCGGTGAGATTCGAACTCGGGTCCTTCATTGGGACTTACCAAGCTCTTACCACACGAGCTACTATGGCCGGACTTATTCCAATCATAATTTATAAGTAATGCAAAAGTTTGGGATGAATGAACAAAATTTATGGTCAACCACATCTATTTCACAAGAATTGAATAACTTAAACACCTATGACTCATGTCAACTACATTTCAATCAAACACTCCAACATTTCACAAAAAGAGTGGAAAACATGTATAGATTCAAAATTTGAGATCATTTATCAATAATCAAACGATGACATGAGTGCAATCATCAAAGGTCATTCATTTTGGGTCATTTTTTCCAAGAGGTTAGTTCAAAACATGCTTAAGGATAATTATTTCAAACATGGATAGATTTGGCCAAACAATGTCAGAGTGCCTGTGTTCTACTAAGCAAGAAATGACAAGAAAGCAAATTCTATCTAATCACACACACAAAAATTAATAAAACTACATGAAATTCCACATGAGGTGGTGTGGTAGGGAAAATGTAAACAATTTAAAAATAATATAAAAATGCAACAAAATAAACTACATGAAAGGTGAGTACTGTTCTACCACCTTGTAAAATATGCATAATATGCAAAATGAAAACAAAAACTAGATAAAAGGTGGAACAAGCAGTCATCTTATACAAATCAGGTTGGGACACGATAGAACATGAATCAAAAGTTAGAAAGGCAGTGTACCATCCTACCACCCCAACTTTTGATTCATACTTTCCACAACATGAAACAAAAATTAAGGATAATAGGTTATAATGTTACGGTGGTGGTGCCTGATCTAGTTATGCATGGCAAAAAGAACCACCCTAACCAAAATCGAACTGATCCAAACCAATCTGAACTGAGAAATTGGGTTTTATATACTATTGTTCAGTTTTTTATTTGGACTGGGTGAAACCCGAACACGTTCATATTCAATCTGGTTCAGTTTGTCACCCAACGGTGAAAACCATCCACCAGGCCACCTGTGAGGCAAGGACAAAAGGTTGGCCCAGAAAATGACAACACACTCAACCTGTCTCACACAAAGCAACTATTAACCCCATTCTCCTCACTATATCCTTGCAAAACCCTAGTTGCAACTCACAAGGAGTCACTCCTGAGAAAAATTGCTATCCCCTCTCCACTCTTCCTTTGTATCTTATCCACCCTCTCACAATTTACCAGTTGTCTCATACCCACTTGGTGAATCCTCAACATGAAACAAAAGCTAAGGATGATAGGCTACAATGTGACTATGGTGGTGGCTGATATGGTGGTCCTCCCTAAGATGGAGGGTAATGGAAGTAATGTCCCTAATAGTCTACCTGTGGAGGCACATACATATTTTGGTTGACCTAAAGTGCGCTCCAACCATCCTCCCTATTTGAGGGTTCATATACACTTGCGCATGCTAAAAATGGTAAATGTGATTTATTTGATGATTCATCTTTATCAAGTCCAACTACATGTTCTACTGAGTTTGATGAATGCTCTCTAGTTGCTCTAGAAGAGCCGACATGTCGTAGGCATTTGTGGAAGGCTATTGTGCATCCTCCTCCTCTACAACTCCTAATAAAGCATGTGTTGGTCAACTATTGATACTATTGTTTCCTTCCACATGGGCCTCTCCCCTCACCCTCAGGAAAGTCCACTGGTGGTTCCCTATAGTTCTCTCTAGGATGATGTGCTCCAAATCTATTAATAAGACCATAAACTTTGGTATTGAACCCATGCTACTGATAAAAACTTTGGTGTGATAAGGCATATCTAGTGTAATACCAAGGTACTAAAGGTTTATGTTATACAAAATCTTGTCATTGGTTATTGATATCATGTGGGAATGGGGCAAGTAATTCAAATCTAAAATATTATCCCCTTTGACTTTCTTCAAGTCACTCAATTCACATCCTAGAGACAATGCTACGGTAGTAACACTCCCCATAACAAATGGATTTATGATTTTAAGGGATTTACTCAATATGGTTAATTAGCATTGGTCTAACCTTTGCATATTTGACTTTAATTATTCAAAAGATGAGTTATAATTTTTTTATAACAACACCCTTGTTTGTCATTGCAAGGAGTGGGAACCAATAAGGGAGCCACCCACTTGCTCAAAGGGAATAATAGAAAACCATCCAATGCCAAATTTTATAATAATTTTTCACAAAGGATGATGAATTAAAATTCAAGTATGTAATATATCATTAGCCATAAAGTGTAGCAGAAGAATATAAATATCTAAAAATTGTAATACTCACGTTTAACATTGTTTCTTCACCATAAAGGGTGTGCATATAAGGAAAGTATAGGAAATATGCCGCAAAAGGTAAACCAACCACTTCAATCTACCTCCCAAGAAGGATCAACTACACTTAGATAAGTCTTAGTCAACTTTGATACACACCTCCTTGCTCTCCACCTAGGGTTGGAAGCATACCCCACAAGAGAAGACAAAGTGGATGTTGTGAGCATAAAATTTGGCATGTGCATACAATAGTGATTGGGCAACACTAGGAGAAAGGGATAACAAATTTATAATAACACTTCCCAAACAAAAGATAGAAAGAATCTTCCAATTGGATATAAAAAGAAATATTCATATAATAAGACAGAAAGATTATATGAAGATTTAACAACAGAGTCTATAATTAGCAATTCTTGCATTTAAAATCTCATATATAGAACAACAAATACACAATAAGAATTATGCATGTAGATTAAATATTAGACTACAAGAATATAGAAGAAGGTCTGGAACATTTCCACATTTTGTGCCTAGGAAGGAGGTGAAAGAACCCACAATCCTATGTAATGGTATATATATCATGTGAGAGCACTTGGGGCTGAGGTGAGAGAACCAAAAGCCCATATATTGAAAAAGTTGTACAATGAGATTGAAACCCATAATAGACCGCTACTAATCGATAATAATAGGCATAACAATCAAACATGAACATAATAGAAAGGCATGACAAGTTTAGTCCAAGCAATTCATCAAATTAGGGTTTCAATTAATAAATGGAACAATAAGATAAAATAAAGCAATAAGGGTTCAAACTGAATAAGTATGATCAAGATAATAGGAATTAGATACAATTTGGATTTTAAACGTTCTAAGATTTAATTCAGTGAGACGGACCCAATTGGGTCAAACATGTATAACAAATTGTCACATAAAGGAACATGTCCAAGTCAAAAAGAGAGAAATTATAAAGCAATGTCTAATGTGACTCATAAGGAGAACCGACAAACCTCAACTTGTGTATCTAAGGTCAAAGGTCCAAAATTATATCCAAACCAAGGTTTGAAGCTACCTATTAAATATTCACATGAGTTAGCGCTTAGGATCCCATAAATAGAATCCTAAAAGTGACCTTTT
Source organism: Alisma plantago-aquatica (assembly GCA_963693085.1). Lineage (NCBI taxonomy): Eukaryota > Viridiplantae > Streptophyta > Magnoliopsida > Alismatales > Alismataceae > Alisma > Alisma plantago-aquatica. The sequence continues at coordinate 1,010,433,278 of OY856413.1, forward strand.
TACCATTACTAATTTAGATTATGAAAATTTAATAATCATATAGATTATATCTTTACATTTCAAAACTTATATATTTATTAATTTCTAACTTATGAATCACTAGATATGAATTTGACTTATTAATGATAATTAGGAAAATCCCAAAAACACATATTTAGTATATTAGAATTATATCAAAAAATATACCACAAGGTAGGACTTATTTTTATAATTCCAAAACATATTTTGGTTTATTTAATGACTTATATATTAATTTTTATGAATCTTCTAAGATAATATTATTTGTTGAATTTATAAAACAAAATCGATCAAACAATTACCAAAATACCCTTGCATCACGCATCAAAATGTTGACGCGCAACAAGGCTTCAAATGACATTTACCCAAAGTAAATCAGCACACGATCAAGAATCCAATGAAAGATGAAAAGAGATAAAAGCCCATATAAGTGTGACATGAAATGAAACGATACATTGTTAAAACATTAAAACACCATCAAACATCTTCTTCCTTATTACCTTCCATGTGATAGATGCTACAAGATATTGGCATCAAACTTAAAATTAACAAATGCAACCAAAACTAGTACACAAGATTGGTCCCATCGAATCTTGACATCAAGCCAAACTTAGAGTTGCAAATCCCAAGAACATGCAAGGCGTCTTCCACCTTGCAAGTCAGAGTAAGGTTTCAGGAACGTGACATCATCGTGAAGCATTGTAGAAAGATTTTGAGTCTTTATCATAGTGAAAGATGATCAGAATCAATCAAGAAGGTGACCATATCTTAGACATTGAGACCCAGAAAATAGTGACACAACACAAAAGGGGAAACAGAGGATATACCTTCTCTAGTAAAATTAACAATAGTAGAAGTGTTGTTAAGGATTGAGAATTACAAGAAGACCCTCCCAAGGTTACTCTATGGTAATCAGTGATTAGACCAACTCAAAGAACCTTGGTCATGCTATAGAGGACAAACTAAATTTTGAATCTGAGTTTAGGTATCAATGAGGGCAAGAAAGCTTGCGGGATCGTTTTGTGTGGGGTTCGCAGATGGTGAAAGATGAATATATAGGGGGGTGTTCTATGATGGTGGGAACCTCATAGAACCCAAAAATAGGGGAGTAGAGAAATCCCCTTAGTCGACTGGGAGGTGAGTGTAAGGAGTGGGGACCTGATAGGGGATCCCCTCAAATGATACAATACACGAGCTATGTAATAATAAGCAGCGGAAACAAAACTATTACAAATTTACATGATGATTCATTTACAAATGTTCCTCTCCATAAAAGGTGGTATGATAAAGTGAAAGGCATACATTTAATAACATGTAGGACCGAATGCAGAGTGCAACCCATCCATTCCAAGCTATACTTAAGTCCATTTCATGTAGGTGATCTTCTTGAGCCCTTGTCTTCTAATATACCTAAATCCAAGTGGAAGGGAACATCACCCAAAAATAGGAAACAAAATAGAGTTTAGTAAAGAGTTGAGTATGTACATAAAATAAATACTTTCGGCATTACATTTGGTTATAGGAGCAAAAGAGATGTTCCCACAAAAGGGGGGCTATTTGCAAATAGGTATGCTCAAAAGAAATATAACAAGAGAAATGAAGCATAATGAAATTCAGATTACAAACATGTGTATAAAAGCTCCTTGCCATACAGTTTAGCACAATCTCAATATAAAATAGTAACTTTTACATGCATAACAATGTAGACTAGATATACCTAAAACAAGACCATAACACCATAGGATCATGGCGTAAAAGAAATGAGGGTGGAAACACACACCCTGGATAGAATACACGCACCCTTTATAAGTATGGTTGTACACAAGTACCACTATTCTAGATATTCTAGTCAAACACGTAGCATGAATAAATAGAGTGGCAAGACCATCATTTAGTCAATTTCACATAAAATGACAATCACAGCAAGATGGGTCCAACAACCCATTATAAAGGAATAATTCAACAGCAACAAAAATATATGAATCCAAATCAGGAAATATGAATGTCCGACAATTGGGTTTCAAGTAAAAGTGATAGTTCAAGAGATGCCTCGTTATAGGAATTTAGGTTTAAGTAAAATAATGCCCAAAATCAAATGGATAATGTACATAAATATGACCATACCTAGATATTTAATAGTACTCCCTAAGCTCAGAATCAGGGCTTTCACAACCTATTCATCATATGTGTGCATTCAATTAATATAAAGTGCATGGATTCTCTTACTCAGAAAATTACCCTACTAAAAGTCGAAAATATGGACTCAAAACCTATCCCATTAAATCCTTCATATTTTTTCTAATTTCAAAAATATATTTATATGTATTATTCTGACAAACTAATAATTACTTATAAATTTTAGAAGTTAAATTCATTTTTGAATAAATTTGAAAAATAACTCCAAAAGGACCAAAGTAACCCTAAATGAATGTGAATATAAAAATATCAGCATAATACTGAACTATAGTTATATGTTACTGGAAACCCTTCGGTCAACCGCGGGTCAATGAAGGTGAAAAAGACAATTTTCCCTTATTGGGTGACGATGATTGTACATAGGCTCCATCGGAAAGGCAAGGCTTTCGCCCTAGGGATTGATTCCTTATGTCTCATTCCATGGTCATTTGTAGGAGATCAGAGATTAGGACCTTGAGTTAAGCTATCAGCACAGTGATCCCACTCTTCCCTATTATAGGAGTCGATCTTGATGCCTGCGTTGGGGTATTCTGACCCAGGAAGCCCTTTCTTGGGCGCCACCATTGTCTCGGCTTACACATGACCCACACAATGGTCGAGCACCAGAGATTCTAAGATCACGAGAGGGGCAAGAGTTTGATGGAGTCTAGTGTTTCTATGGAGTTGTGGCATTGTGCAGAACCTGAGACAGGCAGTTTTGGTAAGGTATGCATGTAGAGCCAATCATATGATGATTGATATGGCATAAAAAGGATTTGATTGATATATATATATATATATATATATATATATATATAGAGAGAGAGAGAGAGAGAGAGATAGAGAGAGAGAGAGAGTCAGGCTAGAATACACTCGAGTGTATGGATCACACAAATACACTCAAGTGTGTTTGCATATCAAGACTATTTTTCGGAAAATGTAAACCGTTGATCTTCACCTTCATACTATAACTGGGCTACATACAAATTTTGAGCCCATTTGGATGAGTGTAAGTCACTCATCTAAGGGCAACAAAATCGACGCGCAGAACTAATTTGAAATACATAACTTTTGCGGTCTTCATAACATGAGCTATACATATCCAAATGTGCTCAAATTTTGTGTATGAGTTGTTCACGAGACGTTTAAGAACATCAATGGATTAGATTTTCAAAAAAAATATTGCATCATGAAAAACTACTTGAGTGTTTTCCGCTCCGGATTTACTCGAGTGTATTCTAGCCTGACTCTCTCTCTCTCTCTATATATATATTATATATATATATATATATATATATATATATATAAGGCAAGATTCTGATTTAGTCTGTTTCACTCAGTTATGGGATAATGAGGGGACAGAGTGAATGTAAAAAGAATGACATTACTCAATGATGTATGTCTTCAAGTATGTATTCTTAGAAGAATGAGATCATATGGATCTTAAAAGTAGGTGCATTCTTATTATGTCCCTAGTCAGTTGTTACTATCGGAGGTAGATAGACACTAGTAACATTAAAGACTAGATTCTATCTTGGTTTATGATAGAGTCTCATTAATCATGATATGGGATATTAAACTAAACACACATATACTTGTTAGGGAATAGAGTATTAGACAGACCCACCTTGAGAGTGACACATGGAAACCATAATTTGTGGTCATAGTCACCTCTCATAGTGAAGGTGGTGATTGTGATTTGTAGACCTAAAATCATTGCACTCAGCACATGTCATTCTGTATTCTTTGACATCATCAAACGTAGTCCTGAAACATAGATTGTTATAAATGTGATGAGTGGGTGATTGTGACACATGGGGACTGGTTGTGAGTGGTAGATATGGGATATGTCCCTCCTACTGGAGTATGATATCAAGGACACTTGATAAGCGAGACTGAGGTAGGGATGTGCATGCACATATGAATCAATATATGATATTAATATCACATATATCTCATACAGTCTGCTCTTGGTTCAAGAAACATGGATTGAGAATTGACTGGGAGATGTTTCCATGGCTCAATTTCATTCTGAATATTAGAGATAAAGGGATTATACAATCACTGTAACACCTTACATAGATTGTAGGTTGAAGTTGTTCTCCAACTTTCCATTCACTTGGGTAGCACTGATGTGCGACTAGGCACCACTCCTTTCTTGTGATTTTATAAGCTAGTTATGGACATTCACTGCCAATGATATGGAACCTATAGGGTCACACACAAAGGAACTCATCTAGAATAGGAGTTTGATCTTGAATAATAATTGCATTGATTACTAAGGTGTTTAGGTATTCAATTCACGCAACAAATCAGCTGACCATATTGCCAACATATAACATACCGAATTTTGGACATTTTGCCTTTTGGTCCTCTTTTCCATCTTTTTCTCTCATTTCTATCCTCTTTGGCCGTTCTGTTTAATTTGTGGAGAATATAATGGCCTAATGAGAATTTGTTCACCTTTTCTCTCAATATTTGAGTTTTATGCACAAATACCTCAGTGAAAGCTTAGTAATGGGTCTAATATGTAAAATATCCACTCAAGTGATAAAAAGAATAAATAAATTTATGCTAGAACTTTCTAGTATCTTTTTGGATATGAAAAATAAAGGAAATCCCAAAATGTGCATAAAGGGGATGATAAATCTCATAATTGGAGAAAATAGGGAATATATTGAATAAAGAAGGATAATAAGGAATATGTTGTTTCAAAAATCATAAATAGGAAGTCATGATATAATTTGATAACAAAATTCATTTCCTTGATCCAAAAGATACTTAAGGTCCAAGTATCATCTAATTTGGATAGTATATAAATAAATAAAAAGCCTTTATTACAAGATAATAGGGAATAGGCCAAGAAAGAGAAATAAAATATATATTGTCCTCAAATTGGAAAACTAACTCAAAATTCGTAATATATATATCAAAATGAGTCTATGTGTGAATTTTTATTTAATTTGGTCAATGTTAAATATTTTATTCAGGAGAGAGAAAATGACTTAAAGATCAAAAATAAAAAATATATGTTGGAAAAAATTAATTAATTCCAAAATAGTGTTCCACATGTTTGTTATTGCTTATAGGCCAAGTTTTACATTTTATAAAGTTTTTAGATGCCTCTAATAAATTAAAAAGATAAATAAGTGATAAAATTTAAATGAATTAAAAAATAATAATAAAAGTCTTCAAAAATTATAATAATACCAAATTCGTGTTATGCATGTTAAAATAGACCTTTGGATGAATTTTAACTCAATTTGACAAATATTTGATAAGAAGGTGAATTTAGGAGTGAGATAGTGTGTAAAATATTAAAATCATTAATTAAAATAATAAACAATACCAACAAATAGAAATAATGGCAAATTCGCATCCAACATACTTAATAAGACTTATGGGTGAAGTTATAATATTTTTGGAGAATTTAATAGTCATTAATGAGAGAGGAAAGAGAAAATACCAATTGGCTTAATTAACTAATCTAACTTTTTCAAAAGGAAAATTTAATTTTATATTCGGATTCCTCACCCCAAAATCAGTAAATCTACCAAATTTGAATTTATTTGGACTTTGTTTGCACCCTTAAATAATTATGGAAAGTTTTATGTATTAAATGCACCAAAAGAACAAAGTTTAGAGGTTGTATTAAATGATCGGATGTCATCTCCTACCTTGGACGCGTGAACAATCCATCCGTGTTTTTTTGCTATTTTTTGGATGGCCATATCTCCCTCGTTTCTCAACGAAATTCAACGATTTTTGGTTCTACGAATTCCTCATGAGATTACGCTCCTAATAATCCCAACATTATCGAGTTTTAACAAAGTTTGAGAAATTCCCCTTTTAGCCATCAACCATCTCTCACCCCATCTATATAAACCCTAACCTAGACCCCCTTGCCTATAAATACCTCTAGCCCTAGCTTCATCGTCACTTTTTCAATTCAACCATATTCTCAATTGGGAGTTACGTCTCTATTTTGGCCACCGGCAAGCCGACGAAAGTCGTGGACTTGTGGCGCCTCTCTCCCTCTCCCCACTTCCTCTTTAGTGCAATTGCAGGTACAGTTAGTTTTGTTTTATTCCCCTCTTTGTTTTGAGTATTCGTGCATCGATTTCTGTGGTGTGTAGCTTAATTGCTCAATTTTTCCGCAAGCTATAGCTGCTTGTTCATCGGCCATGGCTCGGGGTTGCTGGAGAAGAGACTAGTCGTGTTTTTACTACTTTGCCCCTCCGTCTTTTCTTTGTTTCCTCTCTAATCTGTGCGATGGCACCAGCATCTTTTTGCCTTGTTTGACCAGCGTCTGACCCACTTTGGCCGAGGTTAGCGAGGGGCGGGTCCCGTCTCCCTCTCTCGCACGCTCTCTATGTGTGCGCGCTTTGCTTACGTGGTAAACTGTGATTGGTTGTTATCAAATAAATCGTATAAATTATTCCGGTGGTCAAAAATTAAAAATAAGTAGTGTTTTGAAATGAAGAGAACGATATCTATCCATTAAAAATATTTATAAAGTTTGATTCTGATGTTTACGAAAAAGTGTTTTTAGAGTGATTTAAATTACTTAAAAATCAAGAAAAATAGCCTAGAAGTCAATATCTCAAAAATATACAAACCTATATGTTATTTTGATTAGAAGAAACTAACTAAGTCATTGATTAGGGTTTTAGAGTATAATTCGAAGGTTTTTGGAAAAAGGGTTGTAACTTTAGTGTTTTGACCTTTTAATGAATGAACTTAGCATTAATACATGTATGTGATTATGTAATAGGGGAAAGTGGACTCTGATCTTGATTAGTAATATGAAAGTGAATTCTAGGGTATGAAGGAATGAGGTATGTGCATCTACACCTTCAGTTGGGAAATTTTATTATACCTTTACCTATGTTCCCTAATGAGGCTTAATTTGACCTAATCCATTATTCTTGAAACCTAATTTGTTTATGCCTCAAAATCAGTTGTAGTATTATCTTATTTGGGTCTTATACCCCACTATCATGTTATATAAATCATTTTATTTATCTTTCCATAACTCTTTTGCTAGCATGTAGTTATATGTTCTATTTAATTTTAAAGTAGAGGTACTTATGTACAACCACCCACAGAGGGCATGTATATAATGGTCCTAGGGGAATGTTTGTATTCTCCCCAACATATTATGTAGGTGACTGGGAATATTTTATTCTCCCCTCACCTAAAGGTTAGAGGTCCGGTAGGTGCCTCAACCCTACTTAGTTAGGTAGACATATTAATTTACATGCAAATCCTTTATTTATATTTGTTATTGGCAAGTTTCTTTGTTTAAATCCTCATACTCTTGATGTCTCATCTTTTGATGAATCCCTAGCCTGATTTACTTATTATATCTATCTTGTCACCTTTAGTATAGTTTAGTGACACATACTTTTATTTTTCTTCCCTCTTTCTAGGTGCTTTCCCAACCACCCAGATGTGGAGCAAGGTGATGGATAAGGCATGAAGATCGTAGCTTTGGCATGGTCTTAGCTGATGGATATGTTGCTCGGAGATAAAAGTAGAGTAGTCTAGACTTCCCTCTATCTAGATCCTAGTTGTGTATGATGATGTAACCCTAAAAGGGGAGATTTTTGATGTATTTTTTACAATCTTTTATGAAATTGATTTAGTCAGAAATTTTTATTCCGCTACTTTCCAATGTGTTTTGTTACTAGAGGGTGTTTTAACCAATCTTTACAACATGGTATCAAAGCCCATGGTAGTCAGAATCTGACTATTTCAGTTTTGTCTCCCTAATAGAATCCATGTCATAATAGTTCCTGTAGGTGACATGTTTGCCCTAGATTTGATATATGTTGATGAAAGGTTGACTTAGGAACCAATAGTTCCACATTAGAACCTTGATGAATAAAACCCTAAAATATTCATAACTAAAACATGCATAACTTAATGTTGGTTAGATTTGCCTTTAGGAAACTTTCAGGGCATGAAGTTGAAGCGAAGGTGTCTAGAATGGATCAGGTTCTGGGGGGCTGGCAATATTTTCCTCCGCGCCACTAGCTTGGTTTACGAGGACTCCCATACCCATATGATATCAGTCTGTCCTGAGCTAATATGAATTGCCCAAAATAGTTTGCTTTTAGGCAATAGTGACCTTAGCTTCTATGTTGTATATCTTTGGGTACCTTAGGTATCAAGTGTTTGAGGATGGATACTAAGATAGTTTCCTTATGTCCCTAGGACCACATGCTTGGATAGTTTATCCCTAGAACCTAGACTTTGAAGTTTGGGGTTAAGTGAGATATCAGAGTGCACAATGGAAGTGTGATGGATCTTGCACATGGTCTAGTAGACTCATCATTCAACCCTAATGTAGTTTGGCTTGATGTGTTGAACCCTTTAAAGGGTGGAGTGTGGTTAGTTGATGTTGTTTGAGTGGTTAGATTTTGTGGACGAAATCCTCTTTAGGGGGATGGAACCCTGTGATATGTTGAAATCTATCTATTCTATCTTTAGAAACCCTAACTCCATAAATAGGAGGTTAGTATGCTTGGATCCTTAGTGTTGTCCAAACAAGTAATAATGGTAACCCTGACATGTTTGTTTATATATAATGAACATATAATGATCATATGAGGAATAATTCATAAGTTCAAACCCTAATGAATATCTAATGCACATAACATGAATATCAACACAAATTGCTAACATGTAAGATGTTGATCATGTCATGAACCTATAAACCCTAATGATATGAAAGATAATTATAACCTAATGCATGCTAAGGATGGATAAGTGAAAATAATGGTCATGTTGACCTAAACCCTAAGTTGCAATAACCTAACCTTAATAAATGCATCCTTACTGCTTTTCATGATACATTAATGATGTTAAATGCCATAATCACTATGATACACATACATGATATATATATAATCATCTAAATACATATTAATCAAGTCATCAATATGAAATGAATGTTGCCTTATCATCTAATACACACGTGATTAGTCACCTAATATGAATCAATTCCTTAATATGTAATATGTCTCACCTTAATTATTAAAATACATGGCTTCTATAGGATTATGAAGTGATTGGATTCACATAAACGTGCAAAATCAACAATATAAATGGATAAATATGAGAAATGAAAAATGATGACAATAATGTGAGCAATAAAGATAAAGTGTCAATAAGATAATGTTTAATATGGATATAAGTAATTAATGTGACATTAATTGGAATAATTGTATGTTAACTACAAATTGAAGAGAATGTCCTATTTCATGTAAAATAGTTGGTTATAACTTAATGTGGTGATAATATAAGGATGATGAAGTCTAAGTTCAAAATATTAATGATAATGATCAAGTATAATGAGATAATCAAGTAACCCCTACTTGTGCTAAAATTCTTAGTAAGATAAATGAGAAATATATATAATGTTTCATGGATGATAATGAAGTATAACCCTTTTGGCAATAAAGTGAATATGACATGACATAACTAAAATAGTGATGATAATGTGATATCACAGTGAATATAATGTTAATGAGAAAAAAAGGTAAATAATATTAAATCTCCTAAAAAGGGATATCTTAATAGTGGAACCCTAGGTGATCCTTGAGAACCTGTCCTATGTTGTGTTGCATGTGAAGTATATGTTGGTGAAAGTTTTAGTGGAAGTTTAATGGTTTAAGGAATAACCTGGATGTTTTGTGATGTGAGGTTGCACACTCACCCTTCCCTAATTTCTAGTGATTTTGGGGACGAAATCCTCTTTAAGGGGTGGAGTGTTGTAACACACCGAATTATGGGCATTTTGCCTTTTGGTCCTCTTTTCCATCTTTTCCTCTCATTTCTATTCCAACTAATTCTTGGGCGAGCATCTTAACCAGAGGGGAACTATGTAAGGCAAGGGTTCTAATTAGGGAGAAAACACGAAAATAGTCAGATTTTGACTACAATGGGATCTAATACCATGATGTAAGGAGTGGGACCCAGAGGGGATCCACTCCCTACTAAAATTTGAAGAACAAAACATCCATTCCAAACACACTCAAAATGTATGCTAGAATAGGTGTAAATTTTTCAAATCTTATATAATGGTAAACAAAAGACCAAGTATAGCAACAGATAAAAGTTTCATGATTATAATCAATTTTATGAATACATCATCATCTCCCATAAAGGGTTTACATGGATGTTACAACATAAGGATCTAGTAGAGGGAAATCTAAACCATATCAAGTTTGTCTCCAAACATCAACTTCATGAGTTAGGTCCATGTTGAAAGCAATGTACTCATTATCCTTATACTTGATTGGTTGTCCATGCTCATGCTGTGCAAATCTGATCCTATGCCTACGTGGTTGGGAACTCACCCAGAAAGAGAGAGAGAAACAAGGTATTTGTCAATAGTGAACAAGAACAAAAGGTAAATAAATAACATGGAAATAAAGGCTAAGATTTCATCACAAGATGAAGAGATCATAAGTATAGAGCATAATCAAATAGATTCTTGCCATAACGAGAAAGTAGTAAATGATTTGCATGCATGATTAATATTGACTACGTTAACTAGGTAGGGTTGAGGAACCTACTGGACCTTAACCAATAGGTGAGAGGAGAGTAACACATTCTTAATCACCTACAAAATATTTTATAATGGGGAGAGTAACACATTCCCCTGGGTGAAATAATACATGCCCTCTCTATGGGTGGTTGTACAAAAGTACCACTACATTAGCTAAATAGTCTAATAAAATCAACATTCTAAAGAGAAAATATAGCAAGTAGAAGCATCATATATTTGAAACATGGCAGTGGGGTACAAGACCCAAGAAATAGAATATCAATACTAATTTTGAGGAAAGTATAGCAAAAGAAATAATAATAGAGAGATTAGGGATCATATAATGCCTCATTAGGGATATTAGGGTTTAGTTTGCAAATATCCCAAGTTAGGGTGTAAGGATGCACATACCTCTCTTATTGAGTTCAATTATCAACTTTCACCACTTTTATATGATCCAAAGTTCAACTTTACCTAATTTAATTTATTAACATGTATTAGGGTGCATAATGCATCTTAATGTAGAAAAACCCTAATTTTGGACCTTTTTAACAAAACTCAGATTTTGAATCTGAAAATCTCATCAATCAACTTATTAGGTTCTCCTTATCAAGAGAACATATTTTATGTTAATTTTAAAGTTAATATGTTAATATTTGTATAAAATCGACCAATCAGAAATTTAGAAAAAGTCAAATAATCAGAGGAATAGCGAGAGAGGGAAAAGATAGGGAGACAACGGCCACTGAGTTGGCCCAATAGATGTTGACCAACTCGGCTAGTCCCACTTCCATCTCAACTATGCAAAAGAGTTTGAAAGATGATTTTACCCCTGTGGAGGAAAAGGAAAAAAGGAAAGCGAGAGCTAAGATCTAGAAATCATGTAAGTATTTTATTTAATTGTTTTAAAGAAAATCACATTTTCTTTTTCTTATCACATTAGAGACATCTAGAAACCATCAATTAATGTGAAATTTCACCCCTAAACAAACCAAAACACGTGGAACACAAATCAGCCTTTAATTTTTATCCTTTGAAGTTATTTATCATATTATTTAACATTTTGGACTTTTACACACTTTCTCTCTCCTAATATACACATGTACATTAGAGATCATCCAAATTACATGAAAATTCACCCAAAGGCTATTTTAATGTGTAGATTACAAATCCATGATTATTTGCCACTTTTGGAGTTATTAAATACTTTATTTCATATTTTGGAGAAAACTCCCCTTTTCTTTTCTAAATCAAATAGATGTAGTTAGTATTATCCCAAAATTATGAAACTTGGCCTCCAAGCCAAACCAAACCCAAGGAAAATGAATCTCAAGTTATCTTTAACCAACTAATCTTCCTTGAATGAATGATAGCCTATTATCCAATATTACCACTATTTCTCTTATTAAATAATTCAAGATCGTATTATCTTGTTTAGGGAGTTATTACTTATATCTTTATCTCTTCCTTGTTCTAAAAGTCTATAGAAAATTCTAGAAAAAAAATCTTTTATTAATATGTCACATAAGTGGTGAATTTGCATTTTAGACCCTGATTAAAACATTCACTAAGGTATTTGTGCATAAACCCGTACATTGGCATGAATGGTGATAAAATTCACCACAAACCACTAATATTCCACAAATTCAACATCGAGGACAAAAAGGATTGAAAAGATAGAAAAGCTTATGAAAAAGGGTCAAACTGAGATTCTATCCAGAATTCAGTTCTTTACATGTAGCATGTTTATGACCAATAACCATATATATGTGTGCGGTTGGATGTTTTGGTTTTATTCCTTTTATCTCGGTCTGTGTATCAAGCCTCTACCTCCCTCTTCCCGATGTAAAAATAATTATTTTCTACCTTTTATCCCCTCTAATGTAACTCGATGTTTCTCTCTAACAAGTAATAAGTTAATAGAAAAAGAATAGTTTTCTTTCTTGCAATAATGAAGAAGATGATCATCAGCAGATGAGTCGACGATCTAGAGGACCATGAAGGGAAGACCGAAAGGAACCATACGGACACCTGGTGGATCCAACCAGCCATTTGGAAGGAGTCCAAACATTGGTTGGACATGAGGCCAAACGACCGTTCAAGACAACCATTTGTTATGTGAGACTGAGAAAAGCATGTCCAAGCACATGTGAATCAATATATGATATTGAGGTCACATTATCTCAGATAGTCTGCTCTTGGTTCAAGAAACATGAGATGAACTTTGAGAGGATGACGAGTCCATGCCTCGAGTTCACTTTGGATATCAGAGACAAAGGAATTATACAATCACTGCAACACCTTACACAGATTATCAGCTGAAGTAATTCTCCAACTTTCCATTTATTCGGGTAGCACCGATGTGTGACTAGGAACAACTCTCTATTTGTGATGTCATGAGTTAGTTATGGATATTTAGTACCAACATGATATGGGACCTATAGGGTCACACATAAAGGAACTCATCTAGAAGAGGAGTTTAGTCTTGCATGATGATTGAATTGATTATAAAGTGTTAGGTACTCAATTCACACAACGGATTGGATAACTACACTGCTAAACGACCATCTCATAGGGTGATATGGCCATCTAGAGTTCTATACAAGTGTATCAAGTGTTGAGATGGTCGTTTGGATTCTCGAGTTGATTAGGTTGAATTGGCTAATTTCTTCTCGAACTGAGGTGTCAACCGACAAGTTCATTCTGATGAACTAACCAGTTCATCTCAACTCACCAGACAGCCATCTGAGTGAGTGAGACGACCATCTCACATGTATGAGATCACTCAGTTAGGCCAGAGTAAGATTCTAGATACTTTCCTAAATCATTTCGATTGTATAATTCTTGTGGTGCAAGGAATTAATGTCTAACATTAGTTGAAAATGAATTGCCAATTTAGTATGCAATTGGGAAATCGTCAGATGACCGTCTAGCAGTATGAGATGACCATATCACATTGCCATATGGCCTTTTGGTGTGTTAAAGGTTGCAAAAATTCAAGATGTTTCAATCCTTTCCACTCCCACACTAATATCGAACAGACTGGGAACCCTGACCCAAACCCCACCTATAAATAGAGGGGTAATGAGGGTTCTCAAATCACAATAATAACAAAGAAAATTGAGAATCGGTTACTTTGAGAATTGTTGCACTCTGGTTGTGATAACCAAGAGAGCCCAAACAAGCCCTACCTAACTAGGAAGGTATAGCAACATGAGTGAATAGTCATTGATCATTATTGTGGGAGAGAAGGTTGGTGACTAGTACACCAACGAGAGGGATAACTCCTTCTTGTCTGTTCTAGTTGAACAACATGAGTTCTAGTTGGTTTGTGTGGACTAATCTAGAGGTAGGAGTTTTTTGGTTGCTACCAGGAGAGCAAAATCAGCCTATAGTCTGTGATGAGAACACAAGAGTCACTACATAAGTTTTTCTATTTGTGATTCGTGGTGAAGACCAAGAGTTGTACAACCACTATCTAAGAGCAACTAGAAGATAGTTGCAATTGAAATGAGTTGTGGTCACTAGACTTGCTCCGGGACCAGGTATAACTCATTAAACCATCCTTCCTATTTCATAATAGTTGACGTGATCTTGTTGTTATGGGAATACTGATAGATAAAATTTTATTTCCATTGACATAATATGTGCCCGTATTTCCAATAGTGGTATCAGAGCCACGTCAATTTACTATGTTTTAGGATAATCTACATGATCAGATTTTTTATTTTCATAGTTTATTTATTACATATGATGTGAGTACTTAAACGTTCTGCATATGTGTATCTGAGCGAATACCACATAATTTCAAACTAATATATATAATATGATATATATGCAATTTACACACGCTGCCATAAAAGTGGTTTTGATGGTGGATGTGTAGCATGGTTATGTCCAATAACCCTATATTAGTGTGTGGTTGGATGGTTTGGTTTTATTCTATTTATCTCAGTATGCATACTGAGCCTCTACCTCCCTCTTCCCAGTGTAAAGTTAATTCTTTCCTAGCTTTTATCCCCTCAAATGTAACTCGAGGTTTCTCTCTAACATGTAATAAGTTAATAGCAATAGGATAGTTTTGTTTTTTGCAACGATGAAGAAGATGATCATCGACAGAAAAGCTAACCATCCAGAGGACCATGAAGGGCATATCTAAACGAACTAGATGACCACCTGGTGGATCTAACCGATCATTTGGAAGGATTCCAAACATCAGTTGGATAGGAGGCCAGACGACCATTTAAGACGACCACTTGATAAGCGACACTGAGAAACACATGCACTTACACATGTGCATCAATATATGATATTGAGGTTACATTATCTTAGACAGTCTGCTCTTGGTTCAATAAACATGAGATGAATGTTTCGAGGATGAAGAGTCCATGCCTCAAGTTTACTTTGGGTATAAGAAATAAAGGAATTATACAATCACTACAACACCTTACATAGATTGTAGGTTGAAGTTGTTCTCCAACTTTCCATTCAATTGGGTAGCACTGATGTGTGCCTAGGCACCACTCTCTACTTGTAATGTCATGAGAATTAGTTGCTCTAAAAATTGTTGTCCTCTCTGGTTGTGGTAACCAAGAGAGCCCAAGAAAGTTCTACCCGATTAGGGAGGGATAGTGATGGGAGAGAACAACTCAGGATCATTGTTGTGGGAGAGAAGGTTGGTTACTAGTAGGCCAACATGAGGGACAACTACTTCCTAACTGTTCTAGTTAAATGACAAGAGTTCTAGTTGATCTGTGTAGACTACTCTAGAGGTAGGAGTCCTTTGGTTGCTGCTAGGAGAGCAAAGTCTGCATGCAGTCTGTGGCGAGACCACAAGAGTCACTGTAGAAGTTGTTATGTTCTTTGTTCGTGGTGAATACCATGAGATGCGCAGCTGCCAAAAGAAACTAGAAGATAGTTGCAACTGCAACGATTTGTAGTCACTGGACTTGCTCCAAGACCATGTCTAACTCGTTAAACAATCCTTCCTATTTCATAGTAGTTGACGTGATCTTGCTATTATGGGAATACGGATGGATAAAATTATGTTTCCTCTAATATACGTTGTGCCCTTATTTCCCAACAGGAAGCTCTAAGGTTGTGATTATCAATATTAATGGCAATAGAATATAAACTAGAAAGATCATCTTGTGCATGAAGTAAGTCGACCTCCAAATAGACGACTTTAGTATGATAGGAATCTCTCTCAAGAGTAATGCTAGCTACCTCATTACTAGGCAATAGATTTATAGAAGTAAGATCATTAACTTGAGCTAACTGTCTAGCATTTTCAGTTCTAAGCATGATAAGCTGATCAAGATAAATCCTATTTTCATCTTTAATAGCATTACAAGCATGTTTAAGATCATCACTATCAGCTCTAAGTAAAACAAGTTCATCAAGTCAAGTTTGGTTTTCCTCCTTGATATTATTGATATTCTTAAGGTATATATTATTATCTACTTCGACTCCATTGTATCGGATCTTAAGGTCAAGAAACTATCCTTGTAAAGAATCAATACTATCAAGATGAAATTTCTCATTTTGATCAAGAATATCAATTTTAGCATACAAATCATATATGATCTCCCCTAATCTCTTTTTCTTAGATTTGCATTCAGAATAAGAGTAGTGGGTATCATTAAGAATATCAATGAGAGTTTCCTTACATAATTCATGTAAGCTTACCTCACTTAACTCACTTACCTCACCAATGTCTTTACTAGTATAGGACATGAGGGCAAGACAAAATTCTCCCCCATTAGAGCTGGAATCAATTGAAGAAGATTCTTCCCATGCGGAATGGGATGCATCCTTGATTCTTCTTTCCTTCTTGTCCTTCTTATTGTACTTTCCATCCTTCTTGTAGTCCTCCCTTTTCTTGGAGCTGCTCTTGTGGTAGGACTTCTTGGCCTTGGGGCACTCATTCTTATAGTGTCTCTTTTGTCCAAATTCATAGCACCATAGAGTGGAGGAGGAGGATGGATTTCCTTTAAATTGCTTTCCCTTGGATTAGTTACCTTCATGGTCACTAGGGGCTTCATCTTCACTTGAGGAAGGAGGAGAGGACCAGCAAGCAAGTTGTTATTATAGAATCAATACCTCCACTTGAGCTTTGAATGCATTGTCTTTGATCTTCTTTGATTCCTTCTCTTCTTGCTTCTCATCTTTCTCTTGTTTGTCAAGTCTTTCTTCATGAGCTTGAAGGTTGCCAATGAGCTATTTGGTGGCTATGTCACCAAGGCTTCAAACTTCTTTAATGGAAGTCACCTTGGATGCCATCTCTTAGGGAGAGACCTTAGAATCTTGGAGTTGATAGTCCCTCTATCCATGGTGTGGCCCAAAGAAGCAAGTCCATTGATGATGGTGTTGGGCCTTGTGTACATTTCAACCACTTTCTCCTTCTTTCCCATCTTGAAGTTTTCAAAGAAACCCTTGAGCATGTAGATCTTGGACTCCTTGACATGCTTTGTGCCTTCATTGGTGATGCACAACTTGTTCCATATATCATGGGATGTATCCCATGAGGAGATCCGGTTGAACTTGGAGGGAGTGAAGGAAACATAGATGATGCTTATAGCCTTTTCATTGAGTTGTGCCTTCTTGAGTGTAGCTTTATCCCAAGTATCTACATCACTCGGCTCCTCGTATGGAAGAATGACTACTTTCCGCATGTCGTAGCTCAACCCTTGAAGGTAGAACTGCATCCGTCTCTTCTAATAGAGGAAGTTTTGTGCCGACGAAGATTGGGGGTCTCATGGAGAAATCACCTTCTAAGTTGAGAGTCCCAAGTAGGTTGTCACCCATCTTCTTATCTCATAGGATATCTTGTCAAAGAAGACTGTGGATCTGATACCACTTGTTGGATCAATGGGATCTAGAGGGGGTGAATAGAGCAAAAAATACTTGCACAAAATTTGTTAGACCTTCAAGTAACTACAAGATATGGGATTTGAAAATATTGAATTTGTAGTGAAACTAAGCATACATATAAATAATGAGAGAGATTGAACAGACATAATGAATAAGCTATGCATAGTGGTTTCAATCTCCAAACTAGGATAAAGTCCGTCCATCACCTAGAGGTCAAGCGCTAGGATTTTGCAATATGTATACTTATATTTCATTATAAGACATACAAGATGACCTTCAATTTCCCAGGACAAGGATACCCAACCTCCTTTTTAAGGACAAAAAGGATATAATAAACTTTACACAAAGGGCTTACCTATCCTTGAGCAAGATTCTTCTACCTCCAAGGACTTACCCACTTTTGTAGCTAGCTAGAGACCTTCACCAAGGTTGTCTATTGTTGCAACAAGTATTTGACCTTGAGGGTTTACCCACTCTCCTCGTGGATATTCAGCCTTCGCCTTCTACTTCCACTCAAAGGAGCTTTAGCACCTTCTTCTTCAACCTTGAAGAAGATTTGCACCTTCTCCTTCACTTGTAGAATCTTTCACTAACTTATTCTTGAAGAAAGGGGTTGGGGATAGGTAAACTTTGAAATCTTTACAAGCATACAATGAATTAGCTCTCTCACATAGATCCTATCTCACTCATATTGGTGTTTGATTTTCAAACAAGAGAGAGAAAGGAACTCAAGTGGACTAGATGCACTCAACTATAGTTAGGAGCTTGAATAGCATGAAGGAGAAACCTTGGAATGAACACCAGCAAGTCCTATTTATAGTTGGGGGTGTCCACTAGAGGCTAGGAGCACTAAGGAACATTTTGTAGATATTTGGGGTGTTGCAACAAATATAATTTTGAGTTTTGCAAAACTCCAACGGTTAGAATCACTTTTTTCACATTCTTTGTACACTACATTCAGTCTAGTTTTGATAAAGGTAACTCGAACGATTGCACTATATGACAAATCAAATTAGAAGCACCGTCGAGTTTATCCTGGATGAAACTCAATCGATCGCTTAAAATTGGTTTTTCCAGTACAAGGTGTCAGTCAAGGTCTCTGTATTGAAACTCAACCCAACCTGGACCTTCTCAAAATGCATCAAGGGTGTCGGTCGAGTTTTGTCATAGAAGATACTCGACCAAAAAATACTTTGTGGTGTATTTTAGAAAATGTCATTAGAGTGATTAACCATTCAAATTAAGAGCTCGTGGTTTTTTTCATCTTAGTTACAAGTCATAACATCAATATAAATGATTACAAAAATCATTCTAAGGGTTTTAGGGTGTTTTCCATAAAAGTGCATTTGCAATGCTTTTGACTCAAACTTGATTAAGCTAGGGCTTGATTGAATTAATCCTTTTCATGTACGTAATGCCTCAAATTGATCTCAAGTAGACATATTAGATACATATGAATGGAATGGTTAAGTCATTATCAAAATATGGACAATGTATCACTCTTAGGTCAACAAAGTGGATATTATCACTGTATCATTTCTTGAATATAGTGAACAATATGCAAGGGCAACATTTTTGATGGATGTTGGTCAAGAAGCAAGTTTAACAAATAAGGATTAGAGTGTGATATTGGAATATTGGATCTTTATAGTAAGGTCTTTGTAAATTTTGGATATTATGATAGAATAAAAGTAAATATAGCTTTCTTGTAGGAAACCGAGTGGGCATGGGAATTATGTAGAGAGATTGGAGACACATGGTACAAAATCTAGTATATAAGTATTGACAAGCACAGAAATAGAATAGGCCTTATTGTTGATAAGATATTGAAGAATTATGTTGTCAAGATCACAAGGATGAGAAATAGAATCATAGTTATCAAGGTTTCTTGGGAATTTTTTTAACATTATTAGAGCTTATTCCCCTCAAGTTGGCCCTAGCAAGGAGGCTAAGAAAGAATCTTGGGAAAATATTGATGAATTGATACAAGGAATAGCAAAAGATGAGAAGATCCTTATTGTGAGTGATCTAAATGGTCATGTGGGGAGTAGCAATGCTAGATATAAGAGAGTTCATGGTGCTTTTGGATATGGCGACATAAATGGAAAAGGAGAGAGGATGTTAGATTTTGCAATTGCATATGATATTATTTTGACAAGCACACATTTCAACAAAAGATATTCACATAAGATTACTTTAAAGAGTGGGCACAATTGTATCCAAATTGATTACTTCCCTACAAGGTGGGTGGATTGTAAAGTACGCAAGGATCATAAAGTGGCCCTCCAAAAGAACTCACCACCCAACATAAGTTGGTAGTTCAGGATATTAACATGAAGACCAACAAAGCCAAGAATTAAAAATAACAGAATCAAGTTGTGGAATCTTAAAGAAAAAGAAATTAATCTTTTATGATAAACTCATGAAGGAGAGAATTCAAAACTTTAAGTTTGATATTAACACTATGTGGAATAATATGAGTTTATGTTGGGATTTTATGGTCTCAGAGTGGCAGCAAAAACAAAAATTTTGCTGGCCATTAACTCATAATAGGAGATCGCATCAATGACTATATAATGGGAAGGATGGTTTTAGCGAGATATACTTGGTCCTGGGGCTTGACCAGTGACAATACCTCACAGCCATGTGCAGCCTTTGATGCCATGTCTTGGATGGTGTTTGTGCAACTCCTGGTCTTCACCATGGACTGTGGTTGACATGTCCTCCTGAGTGGTAGACATCTCCCGCCTCTACAGATAGTCCACACATACCACCTAGAACTCTTTCCATTCTAGAAGAACTGGTAGGAAGGAGACAACCCTCCCGTGGGTGTACTAGCACCAACCTACTCTCCCGAACTCAGACGGCTTTTCTACAGTTGTCTTTCCCCCGTTGTGTCTCCCTAGTTGGGTAGCACTTGCTCGGGCTCTCTCGGTTACTAGAACCAGAGAGGAAAACAACTTTGTAGAGCAACTGATGTTCTGAGTTCTCTGTTCTGAGAAGCCCCCAGTACCCTTCTATTTATAATAAAGGGTAGGGTCAGGGTTCCCAGTTTGTTCGGGAGTAGAAGCATCCAAAAATCCCATGAACAGTTTGTACTGCAGAAGGAGAACTGGTCAGTTCACAAGTGAACCAGTCGGTTGGGAGTGTGATCCGATTGGTTCACCCAGTGAATCGGTCATTTCACTTCCCAGAATTGCCTACAATTGACTTTCCTCAATTGTTTCCAATTAGTTCAAAGATTAATTCTTATTTTGATTGAATTGAACAAGTGAAACATGAAAGTTTTCCTCCGATCAGGAAAATCCCAATTTCCTCAATTGTTCTGAGTCTCCTGGTTCACCAAGTGAACCGGTCGGTTGGCTCACACCAGTCGATCATCTCACAAGGGTGAACCGGTTGGTTGGCAATCCTGACATTTTCAATGTAGTCTCTAATCGACCTGACACTCTAACCAGCTATTTAACACTTGAACTTAATAGTTCTGAGTCTAGTTAGTCAATTATATGTTTAATTCAGTACCTAAACACCTTTAGTCTCAATCTATACATCATTCATGGACAATCTCCTCTTCCAGGGGTATCCTATGTGTGTGACCATGTAGGTTCCAATTTACGTTGGCAGTGAATATTCATAACAACTTATGACATCACATGCAATGAGCGAAATCTAGTAACTCGTCATTTCTACCCAAGTAACTCATAAAGTTGTGGTACAACTTCAACCTGCAATCTATTATTAGTGTTACCATAATTGTATTGTTCCTTTGTCTCTGATATCCGGATTGAACTTGAGGCATGGGACATCATCCTCTTTAACATTCAATTCATGTTCCTTGAACTAGAGCAGATTGCCTGATACGCATGTGACTTCACATATCATATATTGAATCACATGAGTATGGCCATACAATTCTCAGACTCGCTTATCAAGGGGCTCTGGATATCATACTCCTTTGAAGGAGGTACAAATCCCATATCTATCACTCACAGTCTATCCCCATGTGTCAAAGTCACCCAACCATCACCTTTATAACACTCGTGTTTTAGGAATGTGTTTGATGATGTCAAAGTGTACCCAACAACATGTGACGAGTGTAGTGATTTTGGGTCTAAGAACCACAATCACTACCATCACTATGATATATGATTGTGACTACCATTCCATGGTATCCATGTATCAGACTCAAGGTGGGTCTATCTGATATAGTGTTCTCTAACATATATATGTGTGCTTGACTTGATATCACATATCATGACTAATGAGACTTTGTCATCTGTCAACACACTCTAGTCTTATGTATTATTGTTGTCTATTTTTCTTCCACAGTAATATCCGACTAGGGACACAACAAAAATGCATGTACTCTTACCATACATATGGTCTCATTATTCAGGTCCTCAACCTGAAGACATATGTCATCAAGTCACATCATTATTTGGACATCTATCATGTATGTGTCATCATCTCATGAGTGAGACAAACACAATAGACAGAATTACCTTTATAATTATCAAATCAAGTATCATATGCCTCATTGTAATCATCATATGATTGGCTCTCTGGGCATACTATTCCAATAGTTTGTGCATATCAAAAATTGCCAAAGAGGTTTTAGGGGAGTCTAAAGAGCATGGGACTCGACGGGAAGAGACTTGGTGGTGGAATGATGAAACTTTTTACATATACAAGCAAGTAAATAAGAAGTTAAAAAGTTGTGCAAGAGGTAGGGTCTAGATACTTTGAAGAGATTATAAGAAATTCAACACAAGAAAAGGGGGAATACATATATGTATATGTATATGTATGTATATATATATATATGTGTGTGTGTGTGTGTGTAATGGATCATATAATAGAAAGGAAAGGAAAAGGGTTCCGTAAAGTTAGATCCATCAAGAATGAAGATGATGTGGTGTTGGTGAAAGATGATGATATCAAGAACCAATGGATCATAAGATGGAACCGTCTGAGTCTTTCCTTCTCCATTAAAAAGGAAAAAGAACAAGGGGCTCCTACCCTTCCACAACAGCCTAGTAGCTTCCTTAAAAAACCCAAATTCTCAGTCTTAAGAGAGATTTGAATGGGAGTCAGTGAGTGCTTTATTTTTAGAGAAGCTAATATGGAAGAAGAATATATAGTGGAGACACTATGAATAATGCAAGAGACTTATGTGACATAATTACAAGAGATATCGTTTACTCACGATGAGTTTCACAATTTGAGGTCAAGAATGCTCTCAACAAGATGAAGATTGGAAAGGCATGTGGAGCATTCTGTACCCTGTTGATGTATGAAAAAATATGGGGGATGAAGGAGATATCTGGTTAACAAATTTCTTTATTAAAATTATGAATACCAAGAAGATTTTGAATAAATGGAGAAATAGTACCATCTCCCCCAAAGGGGATGCTCAGATATTCACAAACTACATAGGTATCACATGGATGAGTCACACTATGAAGAGATGGGATAAGATTATTGAGCAGAGGCTAAGATCTCTAACACATATATTAGGCAACCAGCTGGGTTTCATGCCTAGAAGATCCACAATAGATGCCATGTTTCTATTAAGGAGGCTTATGAAGAATTATAGAGAGAGCAAAAGAGAACCTCATATGGGTTTTATTGATTTGAAAAAGGCTAATGATCAAGTACTAAATGGATGTGATGTGGATGGTTTTAGATAAAAAGGTATGCCAATCTAATACCTTGACTAAATTTAAGACATGTATGATAGTTCAACTACAAGTGTAAGACTCATGGAGGAGAGATATCAACATTTCGTATCTCAGTTGGGGTACATCAAGGACAACACTCATCCCATATCTACTTATTCTTGTTATAAATGAGTTGATGAAGCATGCCCAAGATGATATTCCTTAATGCATGTTATTGCTGAAAATATTTTGTTGAGCGATGAAACTAAAGATGGATTGAATCATAAACTTCAATATTCAAGAAAGTTCTAGAACCCAATGGATCGATGATTAGTATGAGAAAAATTGATTATATGCATTGTGATTACAAAATAATCTAGAATTATGAATTGTGAGGCAAAGTTGGATGGAGTGGATGTATCAAAATGTGATAAATTTCATTACTTAGGTTTGATTATTCAAACATATGGTGATGTTGAAGATGATGTTTGTCACAAGATCATTGCATGATGATTGAAATGGAGGTGCAACTAGAGTATTATGTGATTGAAAGATCCCTCACAAATAAAAAAGTAAGTAGAACAAGTATACATCCAACCATGCTATATGGGAGTGAATTTGGGGAAGTGAAGAATCAATGTATCAACAAGATGAATGTGGTAGAAATGTGTATGATATGATGGATGTGTCAAAAGACAAAAAACGATTGCTTGAGAAATTACTATATTAGGAACAAAGTGGGGGTGGAAAGTATTGAGAACAAGTTGTATGAGGGACAACTGAGATGGTTTGGACATGTGCAACATAGATGAACTAACACACATATACAACATGATGCTATTGAGTCAACTACAATTAAAAGAAGAGGAGGCAAGCCTAAATAAATATGGAAGAGTTATGAGAGTGATTTTGAATCTCATCTTGATCAGAATATGACCCATAACATAGTTGATTGGAAGAGAGGATCCATGTGGTTGACCACAACTTGGTTAGATTTGAGTCTTAGATGATGATGGTGGTGGTGATATAAGTTTAAAAATACCAAAGACGAGTTTAGATTGATTTAAACCTAGGTTTATCTAGAACCTTAACTTGGAATTGGATATCAATAATGATTACAATCCTTATATTTTTTAAAGGTGAAACATGTTTAATATATAAGAGGAATCCATACGGAATCTACACAGATAGAGACCAAACAACCAAGAGAAAGACGCCAAGAGTACATCAGAGGGATAAGATTAAAGAGATAAGGAACACTTCCGCTTAAGATCCTTGTAGTAACCTAGCAAACAGTTCTTTGGAGGATGTTATAATCGATCTTGTATAAAAATTCCTTGAGAAAGAGCTCAAGCACCATACCCTGAATCATTAGACAACCCATCCTTGCCTCATCCATCAAAAAAACTCCCACCAACATCAGCTAGGCACATCTGATCCACCAAGATCGCACCAACACCCAGAGGTAAAGGTTGGCACAATAACAACTACAAAGGGGAAGAGCCACAATCAAGAAGACCACGGACGATGGAGGACCAGATGAGAACTTGGCCTTACTCCTGCAAGACTCCAGCCTAACCAGTAGCAGAGGAAATTGGCAATACCACCCCGACACGAGTAGAAACACCAAAAGAAAAATAGGGAAAAGGGAATCGGGGCGGGGGGGCACCTCTTCTTCAGAGTCGGTCGCCCTTCCAGACTTGGCAAGAATATGAACACCTCCATCTCCAACACTCCAGGGGAAAACCAAGGACGGACAAAGTGAGGAGAGAAAACTTCCCACGGCTATGTAGCTGTGCAACCAGTCATGTCGACTTGCACTAGGTCCATGAGCAGAACCAACCCTAGCCATAGGGAATGATTTGTCCACAAAAAGGGAAGTATGGAGAGAAGGAAGAGAGGAAGGGTATGAGGGAGAAGGGGAAGAAACTCACAGAATGTGACCCCTTTCCCCCAAACTGCGGGCGCAGCCTCCTCTATGAGTCCTAATCACCTACACAGTCGCATGAGTGTTTTCGGTACTTTTGGTCTGTATGATCCTTATATACATGATGATTAGTTGTTATTAAAATAGTGATGACCAAAGATGGTTGTCATGGATACTAGGAAATTTCTAACCTAGGGTACATAGATTTTATTAATTATATGACTATGATTTTCTTGTTTGAGTTCATGATATGTATGTATGCTTCTTTTATTTACAAATATCAACATGTAGTATTACTATATTGGACTTGATAGTTTATCATGTGAAAAAATACATTATGAATAAACGTTATGTAGTTTCTATGGTGCATACTCCCCCATATATTCATGATCAACAACCCCAATGTTCTAGGGGAAATGAAAACAATCTACATTTACATATAAATGATGTGATGACACATGTTAGCGATGCAACTCATCTAAAAATTGATTATATGGATGTTCTTCTCTTATTAAAGAACTCTTTTATCATTACTCTTATTTCTTTCTTTTTGCAAAAATCTTTATGTTGCAAATATCTTACATATATGTATCCTTGTTCCTGGAGTATTGACACCTCGTGTGTTGACTCTATAATTTATTTAGTTTTCAGCATACATGTTCAAACACTTGTATGGTTCTCTTTTTAATATGTAATGATTTGTAATAAAACATGGTATGGTATTTTTATATGTTGAGTGTAGAGATTGTTTTGGTGGATGGGATTTGTTCTTAGTTCATGTATTCTATATTGCTTCCTCGTAGCACTATGATACAATTGAATCAAGTTTTTAAAGTTTGTCCTCTCCGTCCCTTGAGGTTTAGGGGCTGATTGGTTTCCTGTAACTGACTATAAAAACAAGGGAAATCATATTCCAAAACATTTTTTTCCATATTGGTTTGACGAAATTCTAGATTTTCAGTTCCACTATTTTCCAATGACTTCCAGAAGTATAAATAGACTTTTAGATCTGACTTCCTAGTTGAAAGGATGGTAAAACGAATTACGCAACCTTCAACTCGTGTTCACTTCGATTGCGCCCCCTTCTGTGGCTTCTCCAGTGAAAACCACCTACTATCGCGCACCGCTGACGCACCGCCGACACGAGTCTGAGTTGTTCCTCCCTCCCATCCTCTCTCCTCCCCTCTCCTCTCCTATTTCCCTCCATGACTTCCTCTATCGAGAATCACTCTCCCACAGAAGCTCTATGCTGGTGGGTCGGGGTTGTTGTCGACGTTGGTACCTGTCTGACGATGCATTGGTACTACCGAAGCAAGTTGTTCAAGACTGTTGTGTACATGATCTCGATTGATTCGTTTGTTAGTTTGCCCACAATGGCTAAGATGGCAACGATGTAGCTTGTGTGCTAGATGTGGGTGTCTCCTAAAATCTATGACTTGTCGAAGGAAGGGAATAGCTCAGAGACTCGATCTTCTTATGTCCTTTGATCTTTGATGTCATGAAGTTGTTTGTTAAAATTCCAAAGGTATTTTTTATCAAGTTTTATATAGTGCCTTGAAGTTGTTCGAAGGAAATCCCAGACTTTTTACAAAACACAAGTTTCAATCCAATCACCTGGAATTCCTTTTTCACTAGGCGGCATGGCACTAGACAATGTATTGTGTGCATGACACTAGCTTTTATTGATTTGGCCCCATGCGTTAATACGATGGCGACTATGTACAATAAATGGAAAGGTGAAAGTTAGGTCTTAATTTCAAGTATAATAGTTGTGTCTATTTTTTATTCAAATAGCTATGTTATCATTCACTCAAATGAATGTATCTTTCCTTTCGTAACGTATAATTTTCTATCATATTTTTATCTTGTAATGACTATGTGTCGTTTTACCCTCCAAGTAAATGTTTCCCACAAATAATTATATTTCTTTTCTAAAGCTAAACTTCCTTGACTAAACAAATTATCTTTCCATTTAATGGACTCCCCATTCAGAATATATTTCACTTCAAATAATTTTTTATATAAAAAAAATCTATTTCTCTCCATGGATATGGCTCCCTTCAAGTAACCAAACTCATGTTGGATTTTGTTTCCTTCTAAGTAATTTTTTTTCTACCAAAGATTTGGATTTACCTAAATTTTATGTTTCCACGTAAGTAACAATTCTATTCTAAGAAAAAGTTTAAACTCGTCAAATTAATTCTCATTCAGGAAGAAATTTAAATGAAGAAAATAGCAATGATGAGATTGACAATGAAGAAAATAGCAACGATGAAGAACCTTAGTATGCAAAACTTTCATCAAGATAGCTATTAAGAGATACAACTACTAAATATACAATTCATATTTATAAGCTTATTGTTGTTATATATAAAATAAAATGTAATGAGCGGATGTTGTTGTTTTCATGTCAAAGATAAAAGAATATACATTGAGACTATTTAACAGTTTACTAGACTAATATTAGAATTATATCAAGTGAATCATACATAACTCCTCTCCCAATCCTACACCAATGTAACAAATATCACCCTTTAAGCATTTCCCCCTCTCCATTCCTTCCCCCCACCTAAGGTTTAACGAACCTAGAACAGAAGTTTGACATGTCATCAATATACAATGTCTCAAGAAGGCTCTAAATAACTATTTTATTTATGGTCGGCGGGGCTCTAAATAACTTAGTAAAAATATGAGTGTAAATAACAACAATACAATTATTATCACTTTTGAACATCAACAATGATGTTCATGTCGTCTACTTGTTTGAATTCAGATCCCCGTTAATTCAAAAAAGTTGTAACAGATAAGCTTCCTATAATTTTCTTATAGGAGCCCAATTCAAATCTTGCATTTATGATCCAAAACCCAACTCTTAGAAATATTTGTTGAAAAAAAGGCGCTAGCATGTATTCAAATGAAATTGGTCACATACCAAATAATAAAAGAAGATCTCCTCAGTTTCTTGCGGCCATGCCTCAGGAGGAACATCAGGAGCAGAAGCTGGATCTACCTCTGCTTCATTTAGTGGCTGAGCCAGAACATTGGAAGCAGGTTGCTCCTCATCCGGCATGGCTTCCGCCTCCCCTGCATCCACTGGGGGCGCTGGTGGCTCTGGGATCGGAATTGGTACTGGAACATCATCATAGTAGATCTTGAGCCCAATATCCCCTCTAATCCAAGTAAAAAAGATCCTCTTCTGCAACGGGATGTACATGAGTGTATCTTCTCCTTTCCTCACAAACCTCATGGAATCTAGCTTCACCCTCCCCAAGAAATGGTCCATGCATCCAGCACCACCACCCGGCACTGTAGGAGTGAGATTAATAAAGGCTAGAGAAGAAACTCATGGATTATGTTATCTACTAAAAAACAGAGAAGACAAAGAGTTTATTGTAATGGAGAACATGCATAAACGCGAGAAGAGACAACTAATGTATCCTTTTTTATTCGATGCACTCAATCTGAAACAGAACAAGCCTATAAATAGGCATACAAGGGTAAAACGTGGAGGAGAGTAATGCCTACATTATCTCCACTAAAATAGAAAAAAATAGGAACACTAACACATATTGTAATAGCACACTAACTCAACTAAACCAAATAAAATGTTGCACTAACTACTAAACATAAAACTCGGATCTGACTAAGTGTGGCTGCTGAATAAATCTTCAACACTCCCCCTTGATTCAAAGTCACACACTCCAAGATGAGATCGGAAGAAGATATGACTTTTTCTTAGGAAGTGATTTGGTCAGTATGCCAGCCACTTGCTCATGTGTGTTGCAATACTTTAGCTCCACCAAATTTGCAGTAGTCACGTCTCTTATAAAGTGATGCTTTATATCAATGTGCTTGGACCTTTCATGGTACACAGGATTTTTGCTCATGGAAGTTGCTGACTTGTTATCACAATAGATTCCAGTAGCTTCATTTTGTCTTTGATGAAGATCTTCAAGCAGCTTTCGCAGCCACATATCTTGACAAACAGAAGCACTTGCTGCAACATACTCTGCTTCTGTTGAAGACAAAGCAGTTGTAGCTTGTTTCTTTGAGCTCCAAGTGACAGCTCCAGAACCAAGCCTGAAAGTATTTCTATAAGTGCTCTTCCTATCATCCAAGCAACCTACCCAATCACTGTCAGTGTAACCAGTGAGTTTAGGAGCAGCCACAGGATTATACCAAATCCCATAATTCTTTGTTCCAGTAATATAACGAAGAGCTCTTCTTGCAGCCCCGAGGTGATGCTTTGATGGGTTTTGCATAAACCTGGAAATGACACCAACAGAGAATGCAATATCTGGTCTGATATGGGTTAAATAAATGAGACCTCCAACTAAGCTTCGGAAAACACTTGCATTAGTAGGTTCAGTATCATCATTTTGCTGAAGTTTCTCATTTGTATTCATAGGAGTTGATTCCACCTGGATATTCAACATATTAAAATGTTTGAGAAGATCAGTGGCATACTTCTCTTGGGATACAAATATTCCATATTCATTTTAATGAACTTCCAACCCAACAAAATAATGTAAAACACCAAGATCACTCATCTCAAACCTTTGCATCATGCTGGATTTGAAGGAATTCACAATAGAAGATGAAGAGCCCATATATATCATATCATCGACATATAGACAGACCACCAGAAAATTAGAACCTTGTTTTTGGAGATATAGAATTGGATCATTTTGACTTCTCTGAAAACCATTTTCAATTAAATAAGAATTAATCTTGCTATACCATGCTCTTGGGGCCTATTTCAGTCCATAGAGGGCCTTGTTCATCTTATATACCATATCCTCCTTTCCAGAAATAATAAAGACTTCAGGTTGAAAAACATATACTTCCTCCTCTATTTCTCCATTTAAGAAGGCAGATTTAACGTCAAATGGATAGATAGGCCATCTTAATTGAGCACCAAGAGCTAAAATAACTAATTGTTTCAAAACAAGCAACGGGAGAGAAGGTTTCTTCAAAGTCAATACCTTCTTGTTGTGCATACCCTTTTACAACAAGTTTGGCCTTGTGCTTTTGTATGCTTCCATCAGCTGCGAATTTGGTCTTAAAGACCCACTTTAGGCCAATACTATTTTTACCTTCAGGATGATCTACCAACTTCCATGTTCTATTCTTCTCAATGGCTAAGATTTCTTCTTCCATAGTAGAACACCAAATAGCATTTTAGCGGCTTCTTCATAACTAGATGGATCAGAAACAAAGAGAGAAAAGTCACATGACTCATAGATCTCTCTCAAGGAATGAAACTTCCCTTGAGTTTTGTCAATTGAGCTGCTTGATGATGTTGAAGAGTTGTTGCTTGTCGAATTTTTTGATGATACATTGTTGATGTTTACAGGAGTTGCATGAGGGCTACCACATTGATTATGGTTGCTGCCACGTACATGGGTTGATGGTTCAATATTATGTTGATTGTTGTTGTTGCTGATTTCATGATTTGTAGGTGGAATATAATCTTCAGTTTCACTTCTCGCAGGAAAATACAGCTGACTATCACAAGAAGTGTCCCATTTCCAGCTTGATTTCTCATCAAATGAGACATTTCTACTGATAATAATTCTTTTGTTGACTAGATTATACAGACGATAAGCTTTGGATTGAGGAGAATAGCTGATGAAAATACATTTTTCAGATTTGCTATCAAGCTTGTGACGAGAATGGGAATCAATCAAGGCATAAGCAATAGAACCGAAAAACTTTTAGGTGACTTACAACAGGCCTTCTTCATGTCCATGCTTCATATGGACTTTCATTCATGACAGTTTTGGTTGGAGAAATATTGAGTATATAAATTGTAGTAGCAACTGCTTCAACCCAGAAATCATTAGGAAGTCCTTTGCCTTTTAATAGACTCCTAGCCATCTCCACAATAGTACAATTTTTTCTCTCGGCAACGCCATTTTGCTCTGGCGTATATGGTGTCATGAGCTTCCTAGAAATCCCATTAGCATCACAAAAGGCATTAAATTCAATAGAAAGAAACTCACCACCTCTGTCTGTACAAAGAGCTTTGATGTTGCAACCACTCTGATTTTCAACAAGATACTTGAACCTCTTAAAAGATTCAAAAGCTTCATATGTGTGCTTCAAGAAATAGACTCAACTCATACGACAGTAGTCATCAATAAGAAGAAGAAAGTATTGACTTCCACTGAATGATTTAGTCCTCATAGGACCACATAAGTCAGCATGGATAATTTCAAGAAGAGAAGAAGCTTGTTATGATTTTCCAACAGGAAATGAATTTTTACACTGCTTGTCATAGATGCATCCTTCACAAATATCATCTACAGAATCAATATTAAGAAGACCAACCACCATTTCTTTTTTATTTAGGAGCTTTAGGCCTATGAAATTCAAATGGCCATATCTTAGATGTCACAGGACAGATTCATTAATCTCTTTAGCAACACAAGGATAAGGATCAAGTTTTGAGACCTCAAGAGGGAACATCTTATTTGCAGTCATTTTAATACTAATAATCACATGGCCAGACTTCTTATCTTTAATTTCACAATATCTATCATCAAAGAGAAGAGAATACCCTCTTTCAAGTAATTGCCACACACTTAGCAAGTTATGTGCCAGGCTAGGAATGTAATAGACATCATGCAGTAATTTTGATTTACCATTTCCAATGTGGACAGAAATCGTACCTTTCCCTTCAACTTGCATTTGTCTGCCGTTTCCAAGCTGAACCTGCATCTTCTGTGAGACGTCAAGATCTTTAAGCAGTGACTTCTCACCGGACATGTGATTAGAACAACCACTATCTAGAAACCAGATATTATTGCAAGAATCGTCAAGATGTAAGAATGCCATAAATAAGTTACCCTATTCTTCATTTCTATTGACATAGTTGTCATGTTTGTTTTTACTGTAACAATATGCTTCAGTGTAACATGGCTTCTTACAATAGTTACAGGAAATCTTGTTTCGCTGTTCATTAGAAGACCACCTTTGGTCATGGTGTGCGTCGAAGCGTTCCCCTTTGAAGATAGGAATTAGAGGTTGAGAGATATTTACCCTCAGTTTGATCTCCTTTTGTTTGCTTTCGTTCATCGGTGGTTTCTGCATAACCGTTTTCTACCAAATCCCATAGATCTTGAGGCATAAATAGGGTCTTCATTTTGATGCTCCAGAACTCATAGCATTCTCCTTTGAAGATAGGAATTAGAGGTTGAGAGAGATTTAGAGCAGCACCGGTCAGAGCCATGATGAGCTCATTGAGTAATTTCCTCGAACACCTTTTGTGCAGAAAACTGGACAGCAACAAGGTTGTTGCTTTGGAGACTCAGACGGCTGCTGCCTCGGATGTACTTTGGTGCTTGGTTTCCTCCGCCAGATAGATTAAACCTGGGCTCTGATACCACTTTGTAGGAGCGAGATTAATAAAGGCTAGAGAAGAAACGAATGGATTTTGTTATCTATTGAAAAACAGTGGAGAACATGCATAAACGGGAGAAGAGACAATTATTGTATCCTTTTCTATTCGATACACTCAATCTGAAACAGAACAAGCCTATAAATAGGCATACAAGGGTAAAACGTAGAGGAGAGTAATGCCTACATTATCTCCACTAAAATAGAAGGGAAAAAAAGGGAGCACTAACACGTGATGTAACAGCACACTAACTCAACTAAACCAAATAAAACGCTGCACTAACTACTGAAAGTGTGGCTGCTGAATCAGTCTTCAACAGGCGCAACGTCCCTCTGGTCATGGAGCACGTCGACCTCCAGATACTCCCCTGGAGTGTTCGGCGGCTGGAGCATCCCTTGCGGCTTGGCGCCGCGGAATGTCTCGTTCCAGGCCGGGTTGAGGTCACCGTGGAGCGTGCGGGTGCGTTTACATTGGCCTTGGAAGTCGACGACGACGTAAGGGCTGGAGCTCCCCGCTCCGTCCTTGGGCACGAGACCGCGTGCCTCGACGACCTCGACTACCAGCTTCCTCGCCGTCTCCACGGGGTCGGGGGGAGCGTCGGCAGCCATGGCGGTCGGTTTTCCTGCAAGTAATCTTACGTCCGTCGCCGCCACAGCATCAGTAGGATTCAGGAGCTCGATACTCTGTCGCAGCAGCGATTGGTTGATCTTGGACGAATGTGCGATCCTAGTGAGAATAGTGACGAGTCAAAGCTGGTGGCAACCCGGTGTGCTTTACTAGCGCAGTAGCGAACACATTTTTATGGAAAAATGGAGCATCTTGCAGTAGTTTGTTGTAATTGTTTTCATAAAAACCTGCAGTTGTTCAAAGACCCTTGTATACATTATGTTAGATATCAAGGAAAATCAATTCTCGCTTTGAACAACTTAAAAAAGTTTGAAGTCTCTGTTTTTCTCAATAAAAAGCTCCCAAAGAAGCAAAAGCTTCAGGTGCAAGTAACCTTATGCACACACCCTTTTCGCTGACGACGGTGAGAAACGCCCGGTGCACTGCATGGTGCATGCCATTACCACTCAACTATTTGAATATCTGCGATCAAATGCCCCGGCAAGATTCCCATTTCGCCAACGGAGATGAAGAATGGGTAAGTGGGTAACAGGGTAAGTGAGTGGGTGGGGGTGATAAGGTGGTGGCGGTGGTCTGGCTGCAGCAAAGCAAAGCGAGATGCAAGCGAAAAGAGGAGAAGGTTGATAAAGCGCCGATGGGTGCTTGCTTTTCCATGCTTTTTGACGCCAACCACACCGCCCTAACTCAATTTGTAGCCGTCGCTGTCCCGTCCGTCGTTTTGGATGATAGCAGCAGCGTAGACCCTTGAACCCATACACGTACGCCTAGCCACATCAAGATCTATTCTACTAAGCAAGAAATGGCAAGAGAGCAAATCCTATCGAATGACACTAGACAAAATAATAGAAGGAAAAAAAATAGCACAATTAATATTTCGGGTATAGCACCTTTTTGAAAAGTCCACTTTTGGTCAAAAAAACACCACTTGAATTCGCATTTTTAAAGTCCAAGAAGTGAAAATGCCATCTTTTTGTAATTTTTAATTAAAAATTGAAGAAAAAAATAAAATAAAAAGAATGAAAACACCAAAGCAAGTGGCAATTTCACCCCAATGTTTGGGGTGAAAACGCCACTTGTTTTGGCATGTTCATTCCTTTTTAATTATCTTTTTCAATTTTTACATCATGCATGTATACCAATTCAAGTGGTGTACTCTCACTAAATTGACTATGTTGGGAATTATTTTTAAAGGGGTGTTACACCCAGAATACTTTTTTATCAAAGTGTGCTATTTTGTTTTTTTTTCTTAATAGAAACTACATGAAGTTCCACATGAGATGGCATGGTAAGGAAAATGAGAAAGAAATTGAAAAATAACACAAAAATACAAATTACATGAAATGTCATACGCAAAATGAAAAGAAAAACTAGATAAAGGGTGGAACAATCAATCGTCTTATACAAATCAGGATGGGACAGGATAGGACATGAATCAAAAGTCAAAAGAGGATTTGTACCATCCTACAACCCCAATCTTTCAATCATGTTATCTCCAGCACAAAACAAACACTAAGGATGACAAGCTACACTATAACTATGGTGGTGGTTGATCTAGTGGTCGTTGATCTAGTGGTCCTCCCTCATATGGAGGGTATGGGAAGTAACGTATGTAATAGTCTACCTGTGGACGCACATATCTAGGTCTCACCCTAAAGTACGCTCTAACAATTCTCCATGCTTGGCTATTCCTATACACTTGTGCATGCTAAAAATGGTACATGTCATTTATTTGATGATTCATCTGTTGCTGGTCAGACAATGTGTTATCCTAAATTTGTCAAATGCTCTCTAGTTGTGCCAGAATAGTTGCTATGTCATAGGCATTTACCGAGGACTATTGTGCATCCTCCTCTTGTCATCTCCTAATACACCGTTTGCAGCTCTTCTATTGGTACCAATGTTTCCTTCAACATGGGTCTCCCCCTCACCCTCAGGCTAGTCCACTAGTGGCGCCCTATAGCTCTCTCTAAGATGATATCCTCCCATGTTGTTAACAAGACCATAAATTCTAGCATTGAACACATGTTACATTTAAGAGTTTTGGTGTGATAAGGCATATCCAGTGTAACACCAGGGTTCTCAAGGTTTATATTGTACAAAAAATTTTCATTGGTTATTGAGATCATGTGGGAATGGGTCAAGTCATTCAAATCTACAAATTTGTCCTCTTTGGCTTTCTTCAGGTCACTCAAATCACATCATATAAACAATGCTACAATAGTAATAACACCCCCCAACAAATGGATTCTTTCTTTTTTAGGGGACTGGCTTAAGATGGTTAATCATCATTGCACCAAGCTTTACATATTGGACATTAATTATCCAAAATATGACTTATATAGATATTTTTTCAAATATCGCCCTTGGTTGTCATTATTAGGAGTGGGACTTGATAGGGGAGTCACTCACTTACTTGAAGGGAATGACAAAAACCCATCCAATGCCAAATTTGATAATAATTTTTCACAAAAGATGATGAACTAAAATTCAAGTATGTAATGTATTATTCACCATAAAATGTAGAAACTAAAGATAAAATCTAACTATCACAAAATTCATGTCTAATATTGTTTCTTGACCATGTAGTGTGTGGATAAAAAGAAACTATAGGAAATATGCCACATAGGGTAAATCAAACCACTTCAATCTACCTCCCAATAAGGATTAAATACACTTGGATAAGTCCTGATTAACTATGGTCCACATCTCTTTGCTCCCCACTTAGGGGTTGGAAGCATACCCAGCAAAAGAAGACAAAGCAGATGTTGTCAGCATAAAAGCATGCATCTGCATACAACAGTGATTGGAAAACTAATAAATGCATGGTATCCCTTTTATTTGTATATTTTAGACCATTACATAAAAACATTTTGTTGATTATTCCCTTGTTTTATAGATAATCATCTAAGTTTAGATTTTTCTCTCATTAGTTGGATATTTTACTAGATTTGATTGGAGATTTTGCAAGAAAATGACCCAATCACTCCAAATCCCCGAAAAGATCCAACAATCAAAGGCTTCAATTGCACATTCCGCCTCACAAACTTTCCAGTTTATCAATTGACATTCTAGTCGGTCGACTCATATATAAGAATTGGCCAAGTCCAGAAACTCCAACCGATCGACAAACATCCTAGTCGATTGACTCTCCAACAAGACTCATCCAACGTCAGATCGAGATGGCTCATTATCACAAACAAACTGACCAATTGATCACCAACTGACATGGAATATTATCGCACTAACAAATTCACTCGGGGTTGAAATCCCTAAGCTTTTACCAAAACCTTGTGCAATAATACCACCCAAAAGCGGACGAGTCTTATCGCAGTATAGTTGAGGATCGAATCCCAAGAGACAAGATTTTTAAGAATCGTTGTTAGTCGAATCTAGCTCAAGTAAGTAAGGGTGAGCAGAATTTGGTTAATAACCGATTAACCGAACAGTTAATTCTAAATGTTAATTTTACTGAGCCAATTTGGTTCATTCGGTTAATTTGGTTAATTTATTTCGGTTAATCGGTTAAATGGTTAATTTGACGGTTAAAGATATTTTTGTTTGGTTAACCGGATTAACCGAATAGTCAGAATTTATTCATAAATAATATCCTACACATGCATATATACATATATAGTTGTACTTTTATTTCAAAATACTTCCCCATATATATAGTAATCAAGTTTTTACAAGCCATACAAAATTAAATTTACAACAATACTACTATAATATATCAATATTGTCCAAAATTCTATGACTATTTCAAATAATATTATTACACAAGTGTTATTTGGTTAACCAAATTAACTGACCGAATTAACCATTAACCGATTGGACAATAACCGAATTAACTGACTCAATTTGGTTAGGTTAATGGTTAAAATCTCAAACCACAAATTAACCGTTTAACCGAACCGAATTAACCGTAACCGACCGAATTAACTGAATGCTCACCCCTACAAGTAAGACATATATATTTAGAACGATTGATTGATTTGAGGTTAATTAAACTAAGTGCAAGAAAGTAAAGAGCATAATTAAAGTTGATCTAGATTAATGATATGGGATCACTGAGGTGGTCTCGGGTTTCACCACCACTGAACATGCAAACACATCCAATCACAAAACATCCAGGCAAGATCTAACTATCCAAATAGAACTGTTGTGAACCCTCCCTAAGGGATGTTTAGGTCCGCATAAGCATCACCTTAGGCATCAGATGTCTTGTCACCATCCGGATCATACAATTACGATTCCGAAGATACAACAATCTAATTGAAGTTGTGGCCCTCCCTGAGGTATGTTTAGGCACACAGAAGCGTCACCATAGGCTAGATGGCTCGTCCCCTCACGAATCATACACTTACGACCTCAAGGAATCCCATTCTATTTTTAGTTTGGGAGTCAACCGCGTTAATCGACATTCTATCCTACATATTGAAGTTCTCACAACATAGGAAAGAACAAGATAAAAGCAAGCAAGTGATCAAACTACTAGCAAACATCGACGATTAACAACAAAATGGAAAGTTATATACATTGCCTTAGAATGTTAAAATGAAAAGACATGAAAGCATAGGCAGTGGGGCTAGTCCTGGCACCCTGGCGAAAAGGAACTACTCGCTCATGATGTGAGAAACAAGAAGAACAAGAGAGAAGGAAGATTCCACCATGAGCATGATGCAGAAGGTAGTCGTAGGTCGGTGAATATGATGCGGTCTTCTATGTCATGTCAGAGCAGGTCTGGATGAGGAGGAAGAACCACTAAGGCAGACCGGGCAGATCTTCTTCTCCACCTTCTTTCTCATCTTGACCTCCTTGCTCGCAGCAAGAGGTACAGCGGGTGAAGTGACAATGGTGTGGATGTACATGGATGGATATGGATTGAATCTTGCGTTTGGGCAGCCTGGTGGCGTCCCGGATCCGATGCCCCAAATGAGGACCCTACTGGTCCTATTTATAGGCTTGGATGGGATCTTCACGTTTTTGGCGTGAGAAAACTTTGCACGGTTTTGTAAACAGTTAAGTCTTTCACGGTTTGGTCTTAACAGTTTGGAGTGTATCCCTCCAACTGGTCTTTATCTTCACGGTTTGATGCCTTGATCGGTTTTGGCTTTAACAGTCTCTACCTTAAGGGTTTTGAGCATGCATCCAAATGATCTCGGTTTCTGACCTCCAAACAATCTCAGCTTCTAGCCTCCAAACGATCTCGGCTTCTGTTGGTCTCTGGCCTAACAATCTTGAGACCGGCCCTGATAATCCAAATGGTCTTGCACTCTAATCTTCATTGTCACGTCCAAACGGTCTCAACATCTCGCGATAGCCATACAAACGGTCTTCTTGCTCGATATGTCCCTAAGACCGCTAGGATTTCATATGGTCTTCAAGACTGGCCACCTGCTTACACGGTCTCAAGACCGGTTGCTGGCTACATGGTTTCAAGACTGGGGATAGGTCGTGCATGCTGCTGTAGTGGATGGTCACGAGCGATGCAGGTAGCGTGAGGTCCTCACATTTTGAGGACGAGTGGTGCTTGTTGGGTGTAGGCTGCAAAGCAGACCGCGAGAAGGCGGCGTTGAAGTGGTGGCGGAGGGAGCGTCGTCTGAGGTTTGTTGTGGGTTGAGGACCGTTAGGGCGCGAGGAGGCAAGTAGGTGGATGGGGTCATCGTGGATGAGAGAGGAGGAGGACGATTGTCGTAGTGGCGTTAACACTGCTCCTTACAGGTTTGAGAGGTGACCGCAGAAGGAGGGTCTCACGTCGACGGTGGAGATAAGTTGCAGGTGGTTACCGCTCCTTGCGGTCTTGGGATCGTGAGAGCTCTCACAGTCTTGAAACTGTGAGGACTCTCACTATCTTGAGACTGTGATAGGGGTCGGAGGTGCAAACCGTTAGAGGGTCAAGGATGTGTGAGAGGGCAAAGGCTCAAGACCGATGGCTCCAAGTGCTACGGCAAAATTGCATGGCTGGACACTTATGTGTCATTGATTCTCGATCGGAAGGCGTCAGGAGATGCATGGTTTTGGGGCAAGACCAAATGGGAAAACCATTTGGTTTGAGTCCGATAGATCAGACCGTTTGGTCAAGACCATTTGGATCGATTAGTCAAGACCGATTTTTCAAGACCGTTTGGTCAAGACCAAGGATGAGAGGATCTTGGGTGAAGGTAGATCTAGGGTTGAGAAAGGTGGGGCCCACTTATTAGGGTTTGATACGGATAATGGTTGATGGAGATAAAGGTGAAATGAAGCAAGCAGTGGTGATGATTATGTTGAAGGTGGATAAGGGTTAAATGGAGGTAGGTGCGAGCTGATGGTTTGACCTCATCATGACCTGCATAAAAATATAAACCTAGTTAATAATCTTGATAGTTGAACCAATTAAGCATTTTGCATATTGTGAGATTTAGGAGATGAAATCGGATGTATAGAGTCGAATCGAGCCTAAGATGGCGATTGAAATTCATGATGAATAAGGATTCATCAAAACACCCTGAACTTAAACGTTGCTCGTCCTCGAGTAACACAAAATATGAAACAGTCGCCACATGAATACTTTCATGTCGTGTGATTGCCTCCTCTTCACATTCATGATTGTTTCCTTTCTACTTAGCATGACTAAATATCTCAACTTCCTGAGACCACTGAACACATCTTACCATATCTTTGTTCCTGAGTTTGTTTTCCAACATCACTTCCTCCTCACTTTTTCCAACAACAGGCATGTCAAAGAGTTTTGTAAGAGTCCAGAGATACCCACAGAACAACAAGTGTGCACCTGATCTGACACTGGTGTTTTTCAGGATAGTGGAGGCATTGATTGTGCCTTTAGGTAGAAAAGGGAGTGAAGGGTGGTGTGGAAGGAAGAAATAAATCTCTCCTCTATTCGGATTGAGATTTTTATTATATCATTTGTAATTTCATTTATTGTATTTTTTTTGTGTGAATCTCTCCTCTATTCGACTCGAGATTGCATTTTTTGTGTGTACTTTGGCATCTTTTCTTGGTGGTACGCCCCTATTTATTAGCGAGGGGTATGGAAGAAGTGGATATAGAAAGAGGTGGTGTGCCACCCCGAACTTAGGGTTTGGCACTATTTTGGCTATTTTTGTTTCTTTTTTATGGGTAGAGGGGTACGAAGATGATAGAAGAAGTGTAGAAGAGAGTTCAAATCAGAATGCAGCTTGATTTACAATTTAGTGCATCGGGTCGTTCTCTTTATCGTACTCTGCTCAAATAATGACTTGATGAGGATCCGATGGGGGTTCCATGCTATTGTTCCACTAGTCAGTTAGGAAGCATGATGTGTTTGATCCCTATCAGTTCCATAGACACGTGTCATTTTGTAGAAGGATCATGATGTTAGGAATCATAAGCTTCACAAGATGATTTCAATCAAAAGGCTAGTTTCAAGAAAATGGTCCTTTTGAGGGTCTGCTTTAAATTAGGAGGGTGTAATGATTCAAAATTCATAGAGCGAGAAACCATCCAGCTAGGTAATGGCCTTTAATGAAATAGAAAGTGTCAAAACTTCATCAAGTATCTGTTCAATTTCTTTGAAAATCTTTAAAAATTTTGAAAATTCTGATAAAAAATGAAACGGTGAACTCTTAAGTCTGAAAAAGATGGGTGTAGGTGGAAAGTGAAATACGTACCACCCACCCTCCACCCCAAACTTAGAAATTTGCTCATCCCGAGAAAACTATAAATCTGAGATGGAGGGGAAAATTCATGCCGGTTGGACCACCAGATGTGGTTTCGTTCCAATCAGCGCGCGTCCTCCATCTGAAAATCTCAAAAATGAGGATTAATCAAAACTCAAGATAGCATCTTGTGATGTGATATTTATTTAGTGAAAAATTATCTAAATTTTAAAAAACAAAATTAAGGAAAATTTCTAATTCAAAATTAAAAGTAAAACAAATTTATTGATCGGGTTGCCTCCCAACAAGCGCCTTTGTTTTATGTCGATGGCTCGACTGAATCCTTCAATTTTATGGTGGAAATGTTGGATTGGTGAGTTCCAGCATTGCTTCTGTTACGACCCATATCAGAGTTAGTCAATAAATACCTTGAATTACGTAAAACACCTCAGTTAGTGCTAAGTTTTTGTTAAACATCATGAATAATCAAGATAAGACAACATGTGGATCAATAGTCAAGATTTAATCATCTGAGGTAATTAATGATAATAGTAATGATGATTGTTGAGTTAATTGAGTTGAGTTGAGTGCTGACTAATGCAATTAGTGTTGAATATCAAATTAAATATCATGGTTAATCAAATAAGTTAATATGTGAATTAACAGTTGAGTTTGAATCACCGGAGGCGACTAATGATATCAATGTTGATTAATTAGTTAATTAGGTTGAATTGAATACTCAATGCTGCAATTAGTAATTTGACCTGAAGTGATAAGCTAGTTAACTTGATTTTATGCCCTGGGATGATAGAGAATCTCGTGCTTGAGAGTTTGCAAGAAAATTCACCCGAAACCGACTTCCGAGCTAAAAGATATGGGCATTTGTGTGATCAGGGACCTAATTGCAATTACCAAAAACGATTGGGCAATTTGCTTTGTAGCCCCTCCGCGAACCGACCCTCCTCTTCTTCTTCTTCGCTCGATAGAACAGTGAACGGCACATAGTGCCGATGGAGCAACAGAGAAAGGGGGATTTTGGACGATTTAGGATTTCCTACACCTCCGTTTAGCTACGCCCAACCCTCCTTGCTGTCTTCCTCTTTTTCCCCTTCCACCTCCTTCCTTCTTTCCCCCGCCCTAGCAGCAACATGGCCAGTAGTAGCAGCCGAGGCCAGCTGTAGGGCGCCGGCCAAGGGGGGCCATTCTGGGCGAGCTAGCAGCACCAGACCGCCGCCTGACTTCGACCTTGGAGCTCAAGCAACCAGGCGCAGCCGCCCAACCAGCAAGGGCGCCGGCACGCAGCGGCCAGCAGCAGCCGCTCTGTAGCCTGCGGCTCTGGCCAGGGGCCGTCCTGGCGCAAGAAGCACCACGAAACGCCACCCTTGAGGCCCAAGTTCGAATCCGCAACCTCCTAGCCGCGAGCAGCAAAGACCAGCTGAGTCTCTTCCTTC
The DNA here is from genome assembly GCA_963693085.1 of Alisma plantago-aquatica. Taxonomy (NCBI): domain Eukaryota; kingdom Viridiplantae; phylum Streptophyta; class Magnoliopsida; order Alismatales; family Alismataceae; genus Alisma; species Alisma plantago-aquatica. The sequence continues at coordinate 1,010,475,605 of OY856413.1, forward strand.
CTGTGTGCGTGTGGAAGTTACTGTGTGGAGCAGGCTTGTGAACCTAGAAAAGACTAAGGTAGAAGACAACCGAGTTGCCCAGAATCAGGCCCCAGACACATGTCCGGACGAATCCGGATAGTCCTAGTTGCGGTGAGTAGGACTACACCTATTTATCATTATTAAACTCAGACGTTTGTATATAACCTGTATATGTGTCGTTCGGCCGAATTGCGAATAATTCGGCCGAGTTTCCTTATTAGAATTGACGATCAGTGTTTTGATCGGCCGAATTGGACATGATTCGGCCGAGTTTCCCATTATAGGTTTTCGACCAGGGTTTGGATCGGCCGAGTTGCGGGTGGATCGGCCGAGTTACCAGCCGATCGGCCGAGTTCCCAGTTTGGTCGGCCGAGTTCCAGAAAGTGAGTAGTAGTTCATTTAGAAATCAGTATTTAACTCAATTTAAATGCTTAATTGCTTCTGTATCAATTTATATAACTTCTAAACAGTATAGTACATGCAATAGTGTATGTTAGATTTATTGGAAATGAATTTCTTATTATGCTTTGAGAAAATGACAAATTTCCTGTATTATAGCTGCAATGTATTTACTGATTTCAAAATAGATGTTTAGTATTTGAAACTGGATAAATGATACTGATTCGTGTTTAATTACGATAAGGGATATATATGCGCTTCTTGTGATGTCTAGATTGTGCATTATGTATGGAATGTAATTTTCATGTTATTTGTTTATTGTCTAAACAATAGAGAATGTTAGATTCATTAGAATCGAACTACGTGATATACTTAATGAAAATGATGAGATTTCCTGTATTATTATTGCAATGTATTTACTGATTTTAAATATAATTGTTTAGCATTGAAACTGGATAAATGATTCTGAATCATGTTTAATTATGATAATTATATATATGTGCTTTTGTGATGTTTAGATTGTGCAAAATGCATGAAATGTGTTATTCCTGTTTAAATGTTTATTTGTTAATCAAGTATAGACCTAGATGCCCTAACGCCGTAGAACCCCTCGTGAGGTCTGCACCTTGGGGTGAAACGACCTACCTAGCGTGTGTCTAGATGGTCGGTGACTCGTGTTCAACAATAATCCGTGCGTGTGTCACGGTGGCACGAGGGCAGAAAAGCAGTGTTTAACAATAATCCGTGCGTGTGTCACGGTGGCACTGGGAAAAGAAAAGAAAACACGGTTATCTAACACCATTCGTGCGTGTGTCGCGAAGGTAACCCTGTGAGACTCTCCGCTTGTGTGCTCAGGTTAAAGGAGGAGTCTAGAGTACACTCTTTTGAGAGTGCAGTGAGGCCGTGTGAGCCTGAGAGTCCTGTAGCAGACCAGGACAGCAGTCAGACTTAGCATTTCCCGGGTGTGTCGCTAAGTCTTGTACGGTGGGACCGTAGCATGAACTTGCTGCGGATCTTTATATGCAGAGTACACTGCATATATTTAGGGCATAATAATAAAATGAATAAATAATCATGTAGGTTCACAGTAAATTTATATAACTGTTTATTTACCTGAAATACCTGTTGATGCTTAGAAATGTGGTTACTATCTGTATGTTTGCTATGATATTAGAACTGTCTTGCTTAGTTCTGCATATATGTTTATTTTCAGTTTATAAACCTGATGAGTTGTTTAGTGATAGCTAAGTGAAATGCTATTCACTAAGCGAGTAGGCTCATACCTCTACTCAAAACATTTTCAGGTTATCATCAGCAGCGGAAAAATCAGAAGGATCGATTTATCCTTACGCCTAGTCGATAGAAGGTTCGTAGTTAGTAGTTAGAGGTCTCTTAGTCCATTCCCCTCGATCTTTGGGACAAGGTGTGAGTGAGAGAGTGAATGAGTATAAAGATGTAAATTAACTGTTATGCTTTATTTTATGTCGAACAATGTAATATGCTGTAGACTCTGTTAATATTGCTAGTCAGTTTAATAAAGATGCTTCCGCTGTTTGTTTAGTTTCATTTTACAGCATAAATCAGATTTTCCTAATAATGTCTTTTTAATGTTTTAAAAAGTGAAGAGTGGTTGGCTTATGTGTAAATCCCATCCTGTCGCGTCTTAATCTCGTGGTTTGTGGATAATGTGAGATTGGGGCGTGACAACTTTGGTATCAGAGCTTTGGATTGAGTACATAGTTACTCAAGGTCAGGGAACGATAAGAGACCAATAGGATTAAGGTTTAGGTATCTTTCTTCTATCTGTAATTTTCTAACAGGAAGTGTTCTGTTACATTATTTCAGATAGCAGGAAGAGGATGTGGTCACGAGAATCAAGTAATGAGCTTAAGATGAGTCGTTAAGAATCATTAAGGTCAAAGATAAGGTTATAAGTAAGGCGAATAATGAATGATGAGTTTTAGCTCTGGAAGGTCTGAGTGTTTAGATACCCTGGCCAGGTGTCTGAATACTTAGATTGACCAGTATCAAGCTACTCTGTCTGTTCTTCTCTGGATGCCCTGGCCAGGTATGCAGAGGAAGGATAGGCTAGAGAGAAAACCCTAGAAATCTTAGGGTTAAGAGATCAGAAATTAATGTAGGAGTAAGAGATTAAATATAGGATGTGATATAACTCCTACTTTATATTGCTTATTGTTTAAAGATCACTAGAAATGCTTTTATATGCATGAAACGAAATTTCCAGTTTGTAAAGTAAACATAATTCTTTTATATTGTTGCGTCATGAAGTGAATTGTTTAATGTTTGTTTCCTTTGTATTAATGTAGACCCGAAACTGTGTTTAATGGAGTTTGCCCTAAGTGGATATTCTTTCCACATGTTTAAGATTAATAGGGGTTGATTTATCCCGAGTAGCTCTTGGCTTCAGGACTACAGGTTCGGCCTGGTCCGGCTGGCAGGATGCGTTACTGGGATCTAATGACTCCTATTTACAAGTAAAATATGAATAGAAGTCTAAATGTTCTTTTATCTTGAAAATTAGGGTTTGAGAAGCATAGACCCTAAATTGCCCAAATTAGGATTCAAATAACGCATGAATACAGAATTTGATAAATAGAATGTCTCACTAAATGATTTTTAGTATCTTATATGTAATTCTAATTTAGCTAAAATTGGGATATGATTTGGATATATAAAATGTGAACAACATTGGAAGATATCAGAATTTTTGAAGAATGTTCTGACCTGTTCATCGGCTGAGTTTCAAACTCGACCAATCACATTTTCTGAATGATATAGCAGTGTGGTAATTGATTTTTTTTTTTTTTTTTTTGGTACGTCCAATTGATCCCAAATTTTAACTATGTTTGAAAATCACAAATTTTAGACACTCTATTAATTTGGTGTAATTTTTGATGACTTTTGATCTCTACAGTAAGGTGTCGGTCGAATTGCAACTTGACCAAATCTGCTGCAGACTGTTATATAGCAGCGCACTGTTCGATTTTTAATTAATTATTGGTAACTTGAAATGACCTGAAATTTTTACTGTAGGTTTAAAACTTTATTAGGCACAACATATAAAATTTTCAAAATTTTTGGAGTTTCTGTTTACAGTTTAATAAACGAATTACAGAAACTATTATAAAACTGAATTTTCAGCTGAATGTGATGAAAGTCGAGTATTGGATTAATATGCTATTGATCCAAGCAAATCAATTTGATCTATATAATCGACCACACACATACAAATGCTATGATATTGATTTAGACCAAAACCCTAGGATGATTAGGGTTGAAGTAGTTTAAAGGATATCATTAGTGATGTAACCTTGTATGCCAATATCTTTGTTAAATAAAGATCTTGGGATTTGTTCTATGAAAAGTAAACTGGTTTTGATAACGATCTAGGGTTTTGAAGAAGATAACCTGATCGGTACATGAACAACATGAGATGATTTAGAGGAATGAGTAAGACATAAACCTAAAGTGTAACAATAAGTAAGTAACATAGAAAGCGGAGTATTATCCGATTATGATCTAAAGATAGTTGATGTAGTTCATGTTTTAAAGATATGGTGTCACTATCTTTATGATGTGACAATAGAGTATCACCCTGGTAAAGAGAATGTGGTGACTGATGCTTCCAGCAGAAAGTCAAGTTTAACAACTAATGCATTCTCTATGGCAGGTTTCAAATTGAGACCTGTTAGTAGAAATGTGGAAGATTGAACTTAGGCTTAGGGATGATAACACAGAGTGATTTGATGGTACAGATGTAAGTTGAGCTTACCTCTTATGATCAGATCAAGAAACTACAATAGGGTGATAGTGAGTTAAGCCAGACCATGCATGACCTGATAGGAGGAAAAGAGACTAGAGTTAAGTTTTTAGATGATAAGATGTTGTTTTAGCATGACATGCTGTGTGTACCTCGTGATAGAGTAAAATTCTTTTAAGGGGAAAAGCCTGAAAGAGAAGATTCTTATGGAAGTGTATGTATTGATGTATGCTATATTTTCAGGAAGACACTAAGATGTATATGAAATCCAAGAAGTTGAAATGAACGCTCAGATATGCAGAAGAATGTAGCAGAGTACATGGTTAAAAGTAGTGTGTACCAGTAGGTTAAGGCTGAACCCTAGAAATCTATAACTACCTTGTAATCTTTTTCTATGCCTGAATGGGAATGGGAATTTATCACAATGGATTTTGTGGTAAGATTTCCCAGGACACCTAGAGGTTGTGATTTGATATGAATGATTGTGGACAGATTAATTTAGTCTGCTCGCTTTCTTCATATTAAGTCGACCTTTGATGTCTTGATATATGACCAAGATATACATGGATGAAATAGTTAGATTGCCTGGTAATCCAGTTTCAATCATATCTTATTGAGATCCTAAGTTCACATCTAGGTTGTGGAAGCAGTTGCATCGTGCTTCGGGCACAAAGATAAGATTCAATACAACCTTTTTACCCGCATACGGATGGTCAGTCTGAGAGAACCATTCAGACTCTTAAGGACATGCTGAGAGCATATGTTATGCGTCTCAGTGAAGGTTGAGAAGAACATTTAAGTCTTATAGAGTTTGCTTAGTGTGAATGTTGAGATTAGAAATACACAACTGATAATGGTACGGTTAGAGAATGAACCCAGGAAACACAGTTTTGGTAAACCATCAGGTGCATGATTTCAAGATAGTAAGATAGCATTAAAATATGTAAATAAACCTAAATACCTGCTTCCTGTTATGTTAATGTGTGTGATCTGACATTTTACAGGATTTGGCACTTTTCATTGAGATATCATTAGAAATTCTCAAGTACTATTAAATACTTGTGTGATGATACGTAAATAACTCTTAATTGAGTTATGTGATGCATAAACCAGGAATTTGGTTAACATGCACGTACTTCGAGAAATTTCAGATAATGGATAAATATTACAGATGATTTCTTATAAGTGGAGTAAATTACTCTTATTGGTATAATAAGAGGTTTAATTACATGAATTCAGTATGTATCTGCCAAAATTGATTTGAGTTTGGGATACTTATGAATTTTTTTTTTATCTGTCTATACGCATGATATAAAGATTATTCAGTAATTACAATGATTTGAAATATATTGTTCTGCCAGTTGTAGAATGATACCGTATTGTGATTTGAATTGAAATCTAACAGATGAGATAATGGAAACCCTAAGAGTAGGGTGTTGCCATGTGGTTAGTGAATGAGGAAACCCTAAGAGTAGGGTGTTGGCATGTGATGAATGAACAAGGCAAATGAAACCCTGAGGATAGGGTGTACGATGAATCAAGTATTTTGATATCAATTTTCGTTATGAGATGTGATGATGTTTAACAGTTAAATTGCATGATTTAATTTTAGTACCAAATTGACATGCATTTTGTTTATTTAAGAATTTAAAAGTTTGTCTGCATGTATAGTATGATAATTTCTCAGTAGTTATCATAAAGTGAGATTCTGCTATAACGATTCTGGAAAGACAATGTTTTGTGATTTGATCTGGGATCAGATCAGATGTATCCCATGTTGAGTGACCAATACCGATAATTGATAAGTGGATCAAGAAACTCAATAATCGTGATATACCATTAGTAAAAGTTCTGTGGAGAAATCTTAACCAAGAAGGAGTCACATGGGGAGTTTTGGGATAGATGTGCGTAACAAGTTTCCTTTTCTCTTTTAGGAATTTCGGGACGAAATTCTTATAAGGGAGGGAGATTGTTACGACCCATATCAGAGTTAGTCAATAAATACCTTGAATTACGTAAAACACCTCAGTTAGTGCTAAGTTTTTGTTAAACATCATGAATAATCAAGATAAGACAACATGTGGATCAATAGTCAAGATTTAATCATCTGAGGTAATTAATGATAATAGTAATGATGATTGTTGAGTTAATTGAGTTGAGTTGAGTGCTGACTAATGCAATTAGTGTTGAATATCAAATTAAATATCATGGTTAATCAAATAAGTTAATATGTGAATTAACAGTTGAGTTTGAATCACCGGAGGCGACTAATGATATCAATGTTGATTAATTAGTTAATTAGGTTGAATTGAATACTCAATGCTGCAATTAGTAATTTGACCTGAAGTGATAAGCTAGTTAACTTGATTTTATGCCCTGGGATGATAGAGAATCTCGTGCTTGAGAGTTTGCAAGAAAATTCACCCGAAACCGACTTCCGAGCTAAAAGATATGGGCATTTGTGTGATCAGGGACCTAATTGCAATTACCAAAAACGATTGGGCAATTTGCTTTGTAGCCCCTCCGCGAACCGACCCTCCTCTTCTTCTTCTTCGCTCGATAGAACAGTGAACGGCACATAGTGCCGATGGAGCAACAGAGAAAGGGGGATTTTGGACGATTTAGGATTTCCTACACCTCCGTTTAGCTACGCCCAACCCTCCTTGCTGTCTTCCTCTTTTTCCCCTTCCACCTCCTTCCTTCTTTCCCCCGCCCTAGCAGCAACATGGCCAGTAGTAGCAGCCGAGGCCAGCTGTAGGGCGCCGGCCAAGGGGGGCCATTCTGGGCGAGCTAGCAGCACCAGACCGCCGCCTGACTTCGACCTTGGAGCTCAAGCAACCAGGCGCAGCCGCCCAACCAGCAAGGGCGCCGGCACGCAGCGGCCAGCAGCAGCCGCTCTGTAGCCTGCGGCTCTGGCCAGGGGCCGTCCTGGCGCAAGAAGCACCACGAAACGCCACCCTTGAGGCCCAAGTTCGAATCCGCAACCTCCTAGCCGCGAGCAGCAAAGACCAGCTGAGTCTCTTCCTTCCTGTGTGCGTGTGGAAGTTACTGTGTGGAGCAGGCTTGTGAACCTAGAAAAGACTAAGGTAGAAGACAACCGAGTTGCCCAGAATCAGGCCCCAGACACATGTCCGGACGAATCCGGATAGTCCTAGTTGCGGTGAGTAGGACTACACCTATTTATCATTATTAAACTCAGACGTTTGTATATAACCTGTATATGTGTCGTTCGGCCGAATTGCGAATAATTCGGCCGAGTTTCCTTATTAGAATTGACGATCAGTGTTTTGATCGGCCGAATTGGACATGATTCGGCCGAGTTTCCCATTATAGGTTTTCGACCAGGGTTTGGATCGGCCGAGTTGCGGGTGGATCGGCCGAGTTACCAGCCGATCGGCCGAGTTCCCAGTTTGGTCGGCCGAGTTCCAGAAAGTGAGTAGTAGTTCATTTAGAAATCAGTATTTAACTCAATTTAAATGCTTAATTGCTTCTGTATCAATTTATATAACTTCTAAACAGTATAGTACATGCAATAGTGTATGTTAGATTTATTGGAAATGAATTTCTTATTATGCTTTGAGAAAATGACAAATTTCCTGTATTATAGCTGCAATGTATTTACTGATTTCAAAATAGATGTTTAGTATTTGAAACTGGATAAATGATACTGATTCGTGTTTAATTACGATAAGGGATATATATGCGCTTCTTGTGATGTCTAGATTGTGCATTATGTATGGAATGTAATTTTCATGTTATTTGTTTATTGTCTAAACAATAGAGAATGTTAGATTCATTAGAATCGAACTACGTGATATACTTAATGAAAATGATGAGATTTCCTGTATTATTATTGCAATGTATTTACTGATTTTAAATATAATTGTTTAGCATTGAAACTGGATAAATGATTCTGAATCATGTTTAATTATGATAATTATATATATGTGCTTTTGTGATGTTTAGATTGTGCAAAATGCATGAAATGTGTTATTCCTGTTTAAATGTTTATTTGTTAATCAAGTATAGACCTAGATGCCCTAACGCCGTAGAACCCCTCGTGAGGTCTGCACCTTGGGGTGAAACGACCTACCTAGCGTGTGTCTAGATGGTCGGTGACTCGTGTTCAACAATAATCCGTGCGTGTGTCACGGTGGCACGAGGGCAGAAAAGCAGTGTTTAACAATAATCCGTGCGTGTGTCACGGTGGCACTGGGAAAAGAAAAGAAAACACGGTTATCTAACACCATTCGTGCGTGTGTCGCGAAGGTAACCCTGTGAGACTCTCCGCCTGTGTGCTCAGGTTAAAGGAGGAGTCTAGAGTACACTCTTTTGAGAGTGCAGTGAGGCCGTGTGAGCCTGAGAGTCCTGTAGCAGACCAGGACAGCAGTCAGACTTAGCATTTCCCGGGTGTGTCGCTAAGTCTTGTACGGTGGGACCGTAGCATGAACTTGCTGCGGATCTTTATATGCAGAGTACACTGCATATATTTAGGGCATAATAATAAAATGAATAAATAATCATGTAGGTTCACAGTAAATTTATATAACTGTTTATTTACCTGAAATACCTGTTGATGCTTAGAAATGTGGTTACTATCTGTATGTTTGCTATGATATTAGAACTGTCTTGCTTAGTTCTGCATATATGTTTATTTTCAGTTTATAAACCTGATGAGTTGTTTAGTGATAGCTAAGTGAAATGCTATTCACTAAGCGAGTAGGCTCATACCTCTACTCAAAACATTTTCAGGTTATCATCAGCAGCGGAAAAATCAGAAGGATCGATTTATCCTTACGCCTAGTCGATAGAAGGTTCGTAGTTAGTAGTTAGAGGTCTCTTAGTCCATTCCCCTCGATCTTTGGGACAAGGTGTGAGTGAGAGAGTGAATGAGTATAAAGATGTAAATTAACTGTTATGCTTTATTTTATGTCGAACAATGTAATATGCTGTAGACTCTGTTAATATTGCTAGTCAGTTTAATAAAGATGCTTCCGCTGTTTGTTTAGTTTCATTTTACAGCATAAATCAGATTTTCCTAATAATGTCTTTTTAATGTTTTAAAAAGTGAAGAGTGGTTGGCTTATGTGTAAATCCCATCCTGTCGCGTCTTAATCTCGTGGTTTGTGGATAATGTGAGATTGGGGCGTGACAGCTTCAGTGCCTATGTCCACTGAGGTGAAGTATCTCTTCAAGTGTTGACCATTAGCTACAAATTCGCCTGACTTTTCACTCCATAAAGAGAAAGCACCATGTGGATACATGCTCTTGACGATGTATGGTCCAGATCAGCGAGAACGGAGTTTCCCTGGGAATAATTTCAGTCTTGAATTGAATAATAGAACTTATTCTCCTACTTGTATGTCCTTTCTTTTTAGATGGCCATCATTCCAAAGTTTCGTGCGTTCTTTATAGATTCATGCATTCTCATAAGCTGTCATCTGGAGTTCTTCCAGCTCCTGGAGCTGCAGAATCCTGGCTTGGCCCGCTTCCTTCATGTCAAAATTTAGCTGTTTTATTGCCCACCATGCTTTGTGTTCGAGTTCAACAGGCAGGTGGTAAGACTTTCCATATATTGATTGAAATGGTGTAGTTCCAAGGGGAGTCTTAAAAGTGGTTCGGTAGGCCCACAATGCGTCATTAATTTTCACTGACCAATCTTTTCGATTGCAGTCTACTGTCTTCTCTAAGATAGCCTTGAGTTGACGGTTAGAAACCTCAACCTGCCCACTTGTTTGTGGATGATATGGGGAGGCTACTTTGTGTATTACACCATATTTCCTCAGCAATGCTTCAAAGCTTCTTTCTAGAAAATGAGATCCTCTGTCGGATATCACAGTGAGTGGGACTCCAAATCAGGGGAAAATAATATCTTTGAACATCTTGATGATGGGTTTGGAATCACTAGTGACGATCGGCATGGCCTCTACCCATTTCGAGACATAATCAACCGCAACTAGGATGTAGGAAAATCCATGTGAAGATGGGAATGGGCCCATATAGTCCACACCCCAAACATCAAATATCTCAACTTCTTGCCACAACTTCAGCGGCATCTCATCTCTCTTCGTAATGTTTCTTGTTCTTTGACATTTGTCACATGATAGAACAAAGTTGTAGGAATCTTTGGATATGGTTGGCAAAAAGAATCCACATTGCAAAACTTTTATAGAAATTTTCTTAGAACTCATATGGCCTCCAACTGGGCCTGAGTGACATTGTTCTAAAATGAGTTTGGCTTCTTCCTCAGTGATACAATGTCTATAGAGACCATCAGCATAGAGCTTGAATAGGTATGGCTCATCCCAGTGATACTATTTCACATCATGCATAAATTTCTTCAGTGCATTCCTGGTGCATTCCGGATGGATGACACCAGCGGTGAGGTAGTTCACATAGTCTGAGTACCAAGGTGTAGCCTCTGAGACTTTCATAAGTTGGTCATCTGAAAGAGAATCATTATCTGGGATCTTCTTAGTTTCCAGAGTGTGGATGCGAATGAGGTGGTTTGCTACAACATTCTTTGTACCTTTCTTATCTCTTATCTCAAGATCAAATTCTTGCAATAGGAGAATACATTTAATTAACCTGGATTTAGCATCTTTCTTTGCCAGGAGGTAACGGATAGCGGCATGGTCCGTGTAGATAATGACTTTAGAACCAATGAGGTAAGATCTGAACTTGTCAAAGGCATACACTACTGCAAGAAGTTCTTTCTCAGTAGTTTCATAGTTCCTCTGAGCTTCATCGAGGGTCTTCAATGCATAGTAGATCACATAATGTTTCTTTTCTATACATTGGCCTAAGACAGAACCCACAGCAAAATCACTAGCATCACATATAATTTCAAATGGGTGATCCCAATCAGGAGCTCTAATGATGGGTGTTGTTGTAAGGGCTTGTTTCAGGTTATTAAAAGTTTTGACACATTCTTCGTCAAAATGGAACTCAACATCCTTTAGCAACAAATTCATCATCGGCTTGGTTATCTTGGAGAAATCCTTTATAAATCGTCTGTAAAAGCCTGCATGACCTAGGAACGTGTGAACATCTTTTACATTTATCGGAATGGAGAGCTTAGATATTACTTCAATTTTTGCTCTGTCTACTTCAATACCTCTACTGCTGACTCTATGGCTAAGAACTATTCCTTCCTTTACCATAAAGTGACACTTCTCCCAGTTCAAGATAAGATGTGCTTCTTCACACCGCTTAAGGATAAGGGAGAGGTGCTTTAGGCACGAGTCGTATGAATCTCCATGTACAGAAAAATCATCTATAAAAACTTCCATAATAGTTTTAGTGAGACCAGTGAATATAGCTTCCATGCAATGTTGGAAATTTGCAGGCACGTTACAGAGACTGAATGGTATTCTTCTAAAAGCATATGTTCCAAACGGGCAAGTAAAAGTTGTTTTCTCTTGGTATCTGGATGTATGGGAATTTGATAGAATCCAGAGTAACCATCGAGATAGCAGAAATATTCTTGATGAGCCAACCGCTCTAGGACTTGATCAAGAAAAGGCATTGGGAAATTATCCTTTTATGTCACCTTATTCAACTTCCTGTAATCAATACACATCCTCCACCCGGTGACTGTTCGAGTGGGGATGAGTTCATTGTCTTCATTTCGTATCACTGTAGTTCATCCCTTCTTCAGGACAACGTGCACAAGACTTACCCATGGTGAATCGGAGATCACATAGATAATTCTTGTCTTGAGCAACTTTATAACTTCAAGGCAGACAACTTCTTTCATATTCAGATTAAGCTTCCTTTGGTGTTCAACAGTTGGCTTGTGATCTTTCATCATGGGGATTTTGTGCATGCACAGTGCTTGACTGACCCCGGTGAGATCACTCATCTTGTAGCCTATGGCTTTTCTTCTTTATTTTAATTTCATCAAGAGTTTGTTGGGTTTTATGGAGAGAACATGTGCGGCGGAAGCAATAAAATTCCACTCAACCCGTTACAGGATCTCGTCGACAACAACGTATTTGGAAGGAGTGTTTGCAGGATATACCTTATCGCGGAACAAGTCCGGCGATGTCCTGCTGCACGACGGTGCAACGTTGCTGACCTATACGGACGGAACTTCTCTCTCATTCGCTGTCACGGGAAGATTTGGTGGCACTCCTGTGTGATGATGTGCGCCACTCGTAACGTGCACGGATGGTCGTCGATGTCCTCCGAACGCAGGCGTCTCAGCGTCTGCATCTCTACTTCGTCCACGTGGATGGACTGGAACTCCACGTCGCGCTTCCTAAGCCGGCGGGAAGGATTTGTGTCTGTGCAGCGGCGTGCTAGTGGCGTGTTTCTCTCCTTTCTCTCCTAAGGATGGTGACGGCTAGGTTTACATACGTGAGCATAAACTAAAAGTGTCTCTCGATCTCTTATATAGATATCGGTCGTCAATCCTCCTTTAAATAGGATATGAATGGAAGTAGGGTTTCCTAAACCCATCGGTAAATAGAAACGTTGTGTTAATTAAACTCTCGTGGATTAATTAGAATATTCTGGAATTCATTAATTAACCAAATAATCGCATTAATTGATTAATAAATATTCAAATCCATGCAATCGCTTGGGATGGCTCGATGGGCATATATACCAACAGACTCCCACTTGCACTTAGAGCCAGTCACTCCAATATTATTCTAATCCATTACAAAAACACTTTAGTCATCAATGTGATTCGGAGCAATTAAAATCAAATCCACAATTATACTCCTATTCCAACACATCCTATGCGTGTGACCCGGTAGGCTCCAAATTACGTTGGCAGTGATATCCATATTCATATTATGATATCACAAGCAATGATTGGTATCTAGCAAGACTTCATTGCCACCCAAGTAATTGGAGAAGTTGGAGAACAACTTAACCTATCATTCATGACTGGTGTTACAGTGATTGTATAGTTCCTTTGTCACTGATATCCGGATTGAACTCGAGTCATGGAATTGTTATCCTCTTCAACGTTCAATCCATGTTCCTTGAACTAGAGCAGACTGTCTGAGATATATGTAAGCTCAATATCACATATTGACTCACATCAGCATGGCCATGCATTTCTCAGTCTCGCTTATCAAGTGGCTAGAATATCAAACTCCCGTAGGAAGGATAAATTCCATCTACATCACTCACAGTCGTCCGCATGTGTCACAGTGCACCCAAGCACCATCTTTATTGCAATCCTTATTCAGGACCACGATGGATGATGTCAAAGTACACCGAATGACATGTGATAAGTGTAGTGACTTCAGGTCTAAGAACCACAATCACCACCATCATTATGAGATGTGACTCTAACTACCAATCATGGTATCCATATGTCACTCTCAAGGTGGGTCTATCCGATACATTGTTCTCTAACAAGTATCTATGTATTTGGTTTGATATCTCCATATCATAGATAATGAGATTCTTCCATCAACCAACATACATTCTAATCTTGTGTGTTATTGATGTCTATGGATATTTCCACAATAACAACCGATTAGGGACAAAACAAGAATACATACTCTTAGCATACATATGATCTCACTGTTCAGGTCATCAACCCGAAGACATATGTCATTAAGTATATTATTCTATAGACATCTATAAGTTTTATGGTCATCTCACAATATAAAACACAAACATATAGATTGGAAACTTGCCTTTATTGATATGATCAATGTAGTATTACAAATCGTTTACATAGTATCCCATTACAATCATCGAATGATAGTCTCTATGGGCATACATACCAACAGATTCCCACTTGCACTTATACCCAATCACTCATGAATCTCAATCCAAGTGATCGAACATGTCTGTCATGTTTTTGCTGTGAAAGTGCTTTTGTGAGCGGGTCAGCCACATTGCTTTCTGTAGGTACTCTGCAAATCTTCACATCTCCTCATTGTACGATCTCTCGTATGAGATGGAACCGTCGTAGAATATGTTTGGAAAGTTGGTGCGATCTTGGTTCTTTAGCCTGTGCAATTGCTCCATTGTTGTCGCAAAACAACTCAATTGCATCAACAGCGCTTGGAACTACTCCAAGTTCAGAAATGAACTTCTTGATCCACATAGCTTCCTTTGCAGCATTAGATGTGACAATATATTCGGCCTCTATTGTAGAATCCGCAACCGTGTCTTGCTTGGAACTCTTCCAGCTCACAGCTCCATTGTTCAGGAAAAACACAAATCCAGATTGCGATCTATAGTCATCTTTGTCAGTTTGGAAGCTAGCATCGGTATAATCCTTTACCACGAGCTCTTCCTCACCACCGTATACCAAGAATTGATCCTTAGTCCTTATAAAGTACTTTAGGATGTTCTTTATGGCTATCCAGTGACATTCACCTGGATCTGACTGATATCGGCTCGTCATTCTCAAAGCATACGACACATCAGGACGAGTACATAACATTGCGTACATGATAGATCCAATTGCTGATGCATATGGAATCTTACTCATGTGTGCCCATTCATCACATGAACTAGGACACTGGGCTTTAGAGATTGTAACCCCATGGGACATGGGCAAGTTACCTCTCTTAGAACCCTCCATGCTAAACCTCATTAGCACCTTGTCAATGTATGTGCTCTGGCTTAGGCCTAGAAGCCTTCTAGATCTATCTCTATAGATCTTGATCCCCAGTATATAGGATGCTTCACCTAAATCCTTCATATAGAAAGTCTTCCCTAGCCAACCTTTTACTGTCTGAAGAGTAGGGATGTCATTTCCCATCAATAGTATGTCATCCACATACAATATGAGAAATATGATTGTGCTCCCACTAACCCTTTTGTAAACACAAGGTTCATTTTCATTTTGACTAAAGCCAAACTTTTTGACTACTTCATCAAAATGTAGATTCCAGCTCCGAGATGCTTGCTTCAATCCATAGATTGACCTTTGTAGCTTACAGACTTTATTGGCTTTCTTTGGATCGATAAAACCCTCAGGTTGTGTCATGTACACATCCTCGAGTAAATTCCCATTAAGGAATGTTGTTTTAACATCCATCTACCAAATCTCATAGTCATGATAAGCTGCAATGGCAAGCATGATCCTGATGGATTTAACCATGGCAACTGGTGAGAAGGTCTCGTCATAATCAACACCTTGAATTTGACAGAATCCTTTCGCAACCAATCTACCTTTATAGGTTTGAACATTTCCATCCATGTCAGTCTTCTTCTTGAAGACCCACTTGCACCCTATGGGTTTTACCCCTTCGGGTGGATCCACCAAGGTCCATACCTTGTTGGTGTACATGGATTCCATCTCAGATCTCATGGCTTCGAGCCATTTTTCAGATTATGGTCCCTTAGTAGCTTCTAGATAGGAAGTTGGCTCATCTGCTATGCCCAATTTGTCACTGTCTTGAGTCACGAGAAATCCAAATCTCTCAAGCTCAAGTCATGTCCTACTAGACCTAGAGGTTCCTGTGTTACATTTGGAACTTGAAATTCCACAACAATTTATGAATCTTCATGTTCCTTATGTACCTCCTCAGGTTCTCTGCTTTCTTGTTGGTGTCGAACTTCTTCAAGCTCTACATTCCTCCCACTAATTCCTTTGGAAATAAATTCCTTTTTAAGAAATACAGCAGTCCTAGCAACAAACACTTTGTTGTCAGTTGGTGTGTAAAAGTAGTATCCCCGAGTTTCCTTGGGGTATCCAAAAAAATAGCATTTTTCCGATTTGGGTCCAAGCTTTTTAGGAAATTGTTTCCTAACATAAGCTTCACATCCCCAAATCTTTAACATAGACAAATTGGGATGATTCCCATTCCATATCTCATATGGTGTCTTTTGAACCGATTTGGAGGGTACACGGTTAAGTGTAAACGCTACAGTTTCAAGAGCATATCCCCAGAATGATATTGGATGTTCGGCTGAACTCATCATTGATTGTACCATGTCTAATAATGTACGATTCCTTCTTTCTGACACACCATTATGTTGTGGTGTACCAGGTGCAGTCCATTGTGAAACAATACCACGGTCTCTCAGAAGGTCCTCAAACTCTTAGCTTAAGTATTTGCCACCTCAATCTGAATGGAGTGCTTTAATACTCTTACCAAGCTGCTTCTCTACTTCATTCATGAAAGTCTTAAACATTTCAAGAGTTTCTGACTTGTGTTTCATAAGATATACATAGCCATACCTACTGAGGTCATTAGTGAAGGTAATGAAGTATTGATAGCCTCCTCTAGCATTTGATCTAAAAGGTCCACATACATCAGTATGTATGAGCCCTAGCAGATCACTGGCTCTCTCACTATGTCCAATGAAAGGAGTCTTGGTCATCTTCCCTAATAAACATGCCTCACATGTCTCTAATGATTCAAAATCAAAAGAGTCTAGATAACCATCCTTATGGAGTCTAGATATGTGCTTCTCGTTTATGTGCCCAAGACAACAATGCCATAAGAATGTTTTGTTTTATTTGTCAAGTTTTAACCTTTTAGTATTTACGTTGTATACGCTAGTCTCAAGTTCTAACAAGTAGATATCATAATACATAGGGGCATTGTCATAAAAGATCTCATCTTTAGATATAGAAATAATTCCATTCTTAATGTGAAATTCAAATCCACTCTTGTCCATACAAGATACAGAAATAATATTTCTATTAATGGTAGGTACATAATAGCAATTCTCTAATTCTATTACAAGGCACGTAGGCAAAGATAAACTAATAACTCCAACTGCGGTGGCAGCAACTCTTTCTCCATTAGCAACCCGCAGCTCGACTTCACCCTTTTGTAAAGGCTTACTTCTTATCAGATCCTGCATATTAGAACATATGTGAGATCCACATCCGGTATCCAGTACCCATGATGAAGAAGTATTTAAGTTTATCTCAATAACGTATATACCTGAAGTGGAGATCTCTATCCCCTGCTTCTTGATGTTGATACATGTTCTTGAGATGTGTTACCATCTCCATGACATTCATATTCTCATGCTGCTCTTGCAACTCATAGTTCATTGAGCACAACATCAGACACTTGACATCCACGGCATCATCAAGGTGCTTCTTGTAAGCATCCTTTTCAGCCTTGGGCGCATTTACGGCGGGTTTCGCTGGCTCTGGTGCTTCAAGGACATAGAGCTTACGCTCATGTGTGAGAACAATTCTCAGCGTCCTAAATCAATTTTGAAAGTTGGTTTCGGTGAGTTTGTCCTTCTCAAGGACCGATCGCAACGAGAAAGTGTGAGTGTTGTTTGCCATTTGATTGCTACAAAAGAAAAAAAAATTGCATTTAGTCCAAAACATTTTAACTTGTAAAGATTTGATAAATGAGATTAATTAGGCCTTTAATTAATTACGCTCCCACTATTTTATTCAAATTGATAGCCCTCACTATCAACTCAGAAGATTGCAACGCACAACCTTCTAGTGAGCCAAGATCCAAAATAATTGGATCAATGCCCAGCCAAGGTCGGCGTCAAAGACCAAATACTAAGGTAGGCAACTTCTGCCAATTTCATCATATGCAACTCTTGGATAGATGATCATGCACAACTCCTTGCCATGACGCATCTGTGTGCCTCTAGGTACTTGATCCTATCAAGGTTCCCTAGTTAATTCCAACCCATAAGCCAACACGATGAGTGTGCACCCTGCGGAGGCAGACCCACACACCCATCATCACACTTCTACGAGATAGACAGTGTACCACGTGGAGGTGTGCCCACACATAGTCGATCAAGCTTTTCATGTGTGTTGATTTATGGAAGGCAACTAAAACTTAATATTATTAATTGAGGGGTTTTATTAATACATATACTTATCTAAACACCACATACTTATAGTATGTATCATATACTACTATATCCACAACCACAAATGATAGACATGCAATCATAAACACAAATACATCAGTTATGGCCATACTATTATAATACTTTGGAGCAACAAAGGATTACGGTCTACCTATGGTATTATGCATCTCATGCAACACATGTGATTCAACCTGTAAGCATGTAATGATCAACATTACAATGAACAACTTCATGGATGCTTTGTGAGGTTGGAACTTCAAGTTGCTTCTTGGAATTGGATCTTCTTGTTGCTTCTCCATGGACGCTCCTTGGAGTTGGATCTTCAGGTTGCTTCTTGGAATTAGATCTTCATGGTGCTTCTCCATGGACACTCCTTGGAGTTGGATCTTCAAGTGGCCTCCTTACATCAAGCTTACAAAAACTAAAACTAATCCTATCTCTATTACATCATATGAGTACAAATATAAAAGGAAAGAATTAATTACACTTTGAAATAAGAGATGAGGCTCGGCATGCAAGTCGAATACTTTATACAAAGGATCCATATGTAACCATTATACATTCATAGAATTCACAAACAAACATATCCACAAGATCGACATCCACATTCATCCACATCATTCACAAAAGGGGATACTAGGCCATAACCATGCATGCATACACCACATAAAATAGATTTTAAAGGCGACGTGTATGCTATCATAGGTATATCTACATATACGTATATACATATTAAAATTGCAGTACTTTTAATGTGGGACATTCCCCATTAAATAATTTTTAACTCCCACGCAGACTATGTGGGGGTACACAGGGGCAGTGCCCCTGTGTGGGGATCCCGAGGGGAGGCCGCCCCTCACGGGGTCTTAGGGGCAGAGCCCCTGAAAGGTGTACGGAATTTTACTTCCGTGCACTTAGGAATATCAATATTTTCCATAGTCGACCCCGTCCAAAATGTCAAAAATAGAAGCCTGCGGTGTATGTGGAATTAGGTTTAGATTTGCACATTAGCAATTTTAATTCGCATCGTATGCAACATAGAAAATAGTATACATCAATTCGATCATATCGAAATGAATCCAAATATGACGTAGATCGACGCTGCTCTGATACCACTGTTGGGTTTTATGGAGAAAACATGTGCGGTGGAAACGATAAAATTCCACTCAACCCGTTATAAGATCTTGTTGACAAAAGCGTATTTGGAAGGAGTGTTTGCGGGATATACCTTATCGCGGAGCAAGTCCAGTGATGTCCCGCTGCACGACGGTGCAACGATGCTGACCTACACAGATGGAACTTCTCTCCCATTCACTGTCACAGGAAGATGTGGTGGCGCTCCTATGCGATGATGTGTGCCGCTCGTAACACGCACGGATGGTCGTCGATGTCCTCCGAACGCAGGCGTCTCAGCATCTGCGTCTCTACTTCATCCACGCGGATGGACTGGAACTCCACGTTGTGCTTCCTAAGCTGGAGGGAAGGAGTCGTGTCTGTGTGGCAGCGTGCTAGCGGTGCGTTGCTCTCCTTTCGCTCCTAAGGATGATGACGGCTAGGTTTACGTACGTGATCCTAAACTAAAGGTGTCTCTCGATCTCTTATATAGATATCGGTCGTCAATCCTCCTTTAAATAGGATACGAAGGGAAGTAGGGTTTCCTAAACCCATCAGTAAATAGAAACGTTGTGTTAATTAAATGCTCGTAGATTAATTAGAATATTCTGGAATTCATTAATTAACCAAATAATCGCATTAATTGATTAATAAATATCTGACTCCATGCAATCGCTTGGGATGGCTCTATGGGCATGTATACCAACAGAGTTTATCTTCTTGTTCTACCGTTAGATCAGAATTTATGATGACTGGGTAGATTTTGAGGTCATCTAGAAACATGTACTTCAATCCCTCAGGTAGAGGTTTCATCTCAGGAGCATGTGGTTTCTCACAAGTTTCATTAGTAATGTCCACAGCTTTGAGTTCCTCAATTTTGGCTTCAGGATCTTCTTTAGCAGTATTGAGGTGGAGAACACAACTTTTCACTTGTTCGTCAATTGAACTATCTGCATTTGGATTAGTAAGGGCCACTCCTAAGGAATCTTCTTATTCATAATCCTCTTGCGAGAGGAGTGACATCTGCTCTATGCACTCAATCAAGTAGACTTCTTCTTGCATGCTTGGTCTTCTCATACTTTCAAAAACTTTAAGCTCTAGGGTTTCTTTTCCTAGTCTGAGCAGCAAGGTTCTTGCTTCAACATCAATTAGAGCTCTTACAGTGGTGAGGAATGGACATTCAAAGATGAGAGGGTATCTAGGGTCTTATTTTATGTCCATGGTGACAAAGTCACTAGGAACATAAGAATCTTTGCCTACCTTGACAGGGACATCCTCAATGATTCCTAAGGGGAGAGTCACAGTGTTATCTATGAGTTGTATGGTCATGCCACTCGGAAGTATTTCAGCAAACTCTAGCCTCTTACAAAGGCTAAGTGGCATGATAGATATGTTGGCCCCATGATCGGCCAATCCTTTCTTACAGGAAGAATCACCAATATGACAAGAGATCCCAAAAGATCCTAGATCTTTCTACTTCTTTAGCATCTTACTCTGGATGATGTCTGAAATGGTAGTAGCCAACTTGACTATCTCGTACTCTTCAGTTATATATTTCCTTGTGAGAAGTGACTTCAAGTACTTCGTCCAGGCTGGTATCTCATCCAGTGCATCTAGAAAGGGTATATCAACATGAAGCTTCTTCATAGCTTCCTTGAACTTATTGAAATGAGTATCAAGCTTGGTTTGTTTTAAACGAGCAGGGAACGGTGGATGAGGCTTGTACATAGGCACATCTAGCTCTGGTGTTTCCATTTCTACAACAGTGGGTTTTTCATAACTTTCCTTATCTGTCTTATCAGCAGTTACTTGTTCTTTTGGTTGAGACTCAGGTGTGGTAGAGTCTTGTACAATCAGAGAGTCATCCTCATCTATAATAACCACAGGTGTCTTGATAGGAGGATCAGAATAACTTTTTCCAGACCTGGTTGTGACAGCCTTCAGTTGTTCTGGGTGCTTAGGATTGTTCTCTGGTTGGTCAGCAAAGGCTCTAGCAGGTGGCTCCATGCTAGCTGCAAGTTGGGTTAGTTGAGATTCAATAGCCTTCTCATGGGCTTACTGGTTAGCTATCATAGTCTGTTGTGACTGTAGCATTGTAAGACCCCTAAACTTGTTTAATGTGTTGAACAACCTTAATTACCATAAGTTAATGCTTAGTGCATCATTAAGTTGATTAAGTTGAACTAAGTACTCACTGATGCAATTAGTGCTTTGATCGAGTGTTACAGTCTAGATAGCATGTTTTCTTGCATCGAGGTTGTAGTGGATTCTGTGCTTGAAGTTTTGCAAAAAGAATCGTCCAAATCGGACCTACGAAGCGAAAGTTATGACACGTTTGAGTTTCTTGGGCTAATTTTGCAATTTTTCCAAAATGTTAGCTTATAACTCTTTATTTTTTCCTTTTCTCGCTTATCATCTTCTTCAATCGACCGATTCCTTTCTCTATTTAAGCAGTGCCTGCAACAGCAGCGCGACCAATAGCTAGGCGGGAGATTGAAGGGCGATTTCTTGGGCGCCCTTGGCTACGATCCAACAATACCCTGCTTCCCTTCTTCCTCAACCATCTTTCCCTCCTCCAACCTCACCCCTATCCGCAGCCCTAGCAAGGGTGCCGGACAAACCTCCAGATGCGATGATGCACAGTAGCTTCACCAACCAAGTAGAAGAAGGGAGGACGGCTGATTTTTTTTTGGGCTTGTTTACTTCAGTTCAGTAGCGCCTAGCCTCCGTCGTCATCTCCTTCTTCTTGCTTTTCCTTTACCTCTCCTTCTCCATGCCCTAGCACCACCCATCCAGTAGGGGTGGATGACTTACAGATTTGTGGCTAGCAGCTGCGGCCAGTGGCTGGGATCCCTCTTGGGCGCATCTAACACTTCGGAACACTGCTCTTGAATCCACCCATGAGGTTTGTGCTCAAATCCGAAGCCCTAGCCCTAGATTCAACTCTTAACTGAGCTCATTTTTGACCTGTATGTGGATGTATGGTACTGTTGGCTTGCAACTGTTCCAATTTTGGGCTTAAACCAAAGGTTGAAGATGACCAAAATCTGCCCGGAAACAGGCTCTGGATACATTTCCGGACGAATCCGGACATCCTGAACCACTGTGAGTAGGGTTTCACTCACCTATCATGAATTAACTTTGGTATTTGGAAATTTTTGGTTAATTGTGCATTTTTTACTGATAATAGCAGTTACCGGGCATTACACGGTATTTGGCGTCGCCCAACTTTTTATTTCATAAATCGCTTCTTTACGCCTTTATATGACCTAGTTTAGTATCTGATCAGTGTGGATTGGACCACTGAATTTAAATGGTTCATCAAAACCTAAATTGCTCAGTGTGAATGTAGAAATTAGTAATACATGACCAATAACATTATGGTTTGGGTATAAACCCAGGTTGTTCCATGGTAGAAATTACTCTAAATCTCTAAAACCCTACCTTTCTTACTCCTTATGTTTAGAGTTTGCTCATTTAATGATGAAAGGTGCTAGATGGACGAATTCCTAGCTTACTCTTGGATTTTCTACCCTACATGCTCGAGATTTCTTATGTGCGGGATTTCATCTTCGCATTAGAAGCAAGATTTATAACTTGCTTCATGTTTATTGCTTATCATTAACTTTCTAGATCATGTTTTTTCTTGAAACTGATGATTCATGCACTAAAAAGATATGTTTGACTTAGATTTTGATTTTTATAATGTTCCCTGTTTTGATTTCATTTATATATGAACTTGTGATCATGTGTGTGTTATCACTAAGGTATAATGTGACTTGGATCAGGTTGTTTTGACAACATATGTTCACCCCCTTAGGTCAGGTTTTGGACCAATTAGAAGTTTAATTATTAATCATTAAGTACACTACTAATATTATCAATCAATGATGACATCAACTTAATATTTGATGCTGATTAATGAATATATTGTTGATCTAACAACCTATAGTGATTTAATTATCACTAACGATGGTGGATCAGGTCTCTACAATCTATAATGAGTTAATCATATAATTTTAGCATCAATTAAGCCTTAGGTCAATGGTTTCTTGGGTCACTTGATGCAATGGTCAGACCTGAACTGTAACTGATGGTTTTAACATGTGAATTTGACCCAATGGTCAAGATCTACTGTTTATTCCTCCATTAAGGTGGAATGATGGCTAATGTAATATGTTGGTCCTAATAATGTGAATTAGATGGTTTCCTTTATATGATCAACTTAAGGAGCTTAATTGTTGACAATGAATGGCTTATTTTAACTGAATAGTCGATTGTGGGTTTTACCCTACTCTCAATAGAAATTTTTGTGTTGTTAATCAAGGGATGTCTAGGGTTAGATGGTGACTCTTTCTAGAGCACAAATCAAGGACTTCATAGGTGGTTTATCTAAGGTGTTTACTTATGTAAACAATCAACAGTCTTACCTTTTAAACACCCCATGGTTCTGGGTGACATTGTGGTATAGTGATACGGGTTGAATGATGATGAAACAAATGGACAGTTACCCTTAATAAGGTAATCTTACCTATTAACTCATATGAATAGAAGGGTTGATAAACATTGTGTTGATATGTAACCCTAATGAGGTATAGCTTGTTATACCTAGCTTTAATATAACTAAATGATGGTAGTTGGGTATTAATAGTCCTTGAATAACTAATACAACCATGGAGTACTCTATTATTGTTGAAACCCTAGTATGTTATAACATGATGGTTACACCTTGATTTAGGTGTGGGCTCATACTTGAGAATAGTATGGAATGTAATGGTGATATTTCACCTTATGCATCCATGATCCAATGGGGATGCCGTGAGTTAGGGTTTGGGTATAAGTGATGATTAGTAACATTGATATAATTTATCATGCTGAACCTAAATCTAATGCAATCAGATAAAGATGGGCATTCATGGTTAACATTCTTATATGATGGAATGATTGTAGAATAACCTCCTTACTATGATCATAACCTTGACATGTTAATTGGTGGTTATTATAACCACATGGTTGATACTTTCTTATGCTAAACATGTGTATAATGAATATGATGAGAGTTAATCATATCTAGATTCCTTGCATGTTGATGTAATAAAGGAATATTCTTAATGTTAATATAATTGTACTATGATTGTTTATGAATATCTCCTAGCTCATTAATGCAATATTGTGTTGATCTGGTGTATTAAATGTAAGTGATGTTGTTGAGCCTTGTTATAAGGCTTGAAAAGATAATGATGATCTTGCAGGGAATAATAATATAATGGTCTTAATGACCTTTGGGCATGAGTGAGCCCTGAATGATGTGTAATCCTCTTGTGTTGATAAGGGGTTGATTCCTTGTGATATTGTGAAAAGGATTTATATCCTGTGATAGTATGATGGTCTTAATGACCTTTGGGCATAGTTGAGCCTGAATCATGTGTATTCCTCTTCTGTTGATAAGAGTTGATACCCTGTGATTTTCTAAAAAGGATTTATATGTTGTGATAATATGATGACTAGTGTAGTCCTGTGAATGACAAGTGAATAATACCATGTGATGATGAGATGATAAATTATGTTTCATACATTTTATATCTTTTCAAGTTTTGATATTTATATGCTTGCTAGAAATGAATTAGGGTTTGTATGTCCACTTGTTTGATGCAGCCTTAATTCACCAAATTGGCATAACTAATCAAGTGCAACTCTAATCATGTAGTGCCCTGTGCCATAGAACCATTTTCAGTGTCAGAACTTGCTAGATGGTGAAACGAGTATTCCTAAGGGAAACTCGGAGCGCATACTGATGAGTATGCGGGGTGCTTGTCATCCTGAATTCAAGTGTTTAGGGAGGATGATTGTGGTCATACCTAGCCCTTAGTTTGAGAACGGCTACGGTCGTGTCTCAGTGATTATAACATGATGTGATTAGAGGACAACTGCGGTTGTACCTCAGTGTTTGGGTTTGAATACCCTGGTTTCTAGTGCTGTGACCTGTACCAAGGTCGGACTAGTGGTTTTCAGCTTGACTATATGTCGCTGTGGTGGCAGCTTTGACTGATATGTCACTGCCTTTTTACTCGTACTGACCGGGGGAAGAGATCTTAGGATACCGGCACTCCTAGATCTTGTACGGAACCGAATAGCCCTTCACAGGGGTCGGTTGGACTGTGAATGGTATGATTCAAATTCCCCAGGGCATAATAAAAGATGTAATATAGCCGTATAGCATATCTGTTTAGGGTTAATCACAATGCTTCACATTGGATGATAACCCTTGTTTGTTATCTTTACATAAATATGAGGCTTAATGCAATTAAGAGATAGTAAATATACTTATGTTGTGGATATGCTTAGATTTTAGATGCATACATACGATAGCCATGCTTATGTTGATAGCTATACTACTACTGCTGATTATAATCATGACACTAGATATCTCATGTTGTTAGTTATGTTTAGCATGCTAGCCATGCCTTTATAACTAGAGATGCATATACTGCTAATCATGTTTATGCAGGTAGTTGCGCTTATGTTGTTAGCTCTTCTTATAATGTTGATATGTTCAACCAATTAGACATGCTAATGTTGTTAGCTATGCTATGTTACTATACTTGCTCATGATGCCAGAACTACATATGCTACTGAATTGCTTATATCGTCAACAAGATAAAGGATGATAGTCTGGCTAATGATGATAGTTATTATCTGCTCCTTTATGTATTTTGTTAATCATCAATATTGTTGATCTTATTTGCTATATCTAATTTAACTGCTTAATTGTTTAATTACTTAAAAATATTGTAATCAATAAACGTTGTTGATGGTTATATCTCTTGTTGGGACTGGGTCTCACCCTTTTGGTTCGCTACACTTTTTTAGGTAATCAGAAGTGAAGCAAACAAACATGTGGCAGCAAAGATGAGTTATAGTAATGAATCTTTGATAAAGTTGATTAGATGTCTAGTGTATCCTAGAGTCGTCCATGTACTCTCAGGTACGGGCAAGAAAATTTTGTATATGGTGTTTCAAACAAAACGGACTTTTGTTAGCATATTAATGCTTATTTGTGTGGCATATACGATTATTGTTATCATGTATATATATGTTGTGGCTAAGATGATAGAATGATTGTTATCAAATTCTTAGCATAGTATGGATATAAGAGATGTTGGTCTCTCAGGCAAATATTTTTGAGTGAGTGTTAACGTTGAATTCGGTTTTAATTTACCCCTATTTTTGGGTATGTGATTAATTAGTGATTGATTGTGTTTTACGTTTTGAGTAATCTCATTTAGCGTGACGGGGTCATCTCAGGTTTGGTATCAGAGCTTTAGGTTCACTGAGTCTACAAGGACACTAGGACTTAGGACTAGGATGATGTCTAAGTTAAGAATATGACACAAAAATATGGTGCATACTGCCTAATCTCAGTATTTGGGTGCCCTGGCCAGGTATTCAATTATTGAAGAAAAGGTAAGTATGGAACTCTTAGATTGTTATCTTTTTTATTACTCTGATCAAGTAGTCATTTTGAGACAATCTAAAGAGCATAACGAATAAGAAATCATGGTGTGAATATCACAATCCTACATTGAAGAAGATGAGAATGACATCATTATCTATCAAAACTTGAATGTTTGGTAAATATTAGACAAATATACAACACCATGATATCTAAATCTGAATACAAAAAAGGAGTTCTTGAAGATGTGATTCAAGAAGATAATAACGCAAAAGACAGATAAGTCTATGCTTATAAAGTGAATCAAGGTATGAAATCCACATAAGATAGAGAGAACTCCTATAACAAGTACAAAATAAGAAGATGAATGGGAACAATGACAAAGAAATAAGGTGGAACCTGAGTTAATCTCAGACCAACCTATGTGTGTAAGAAAGTGTTAATGAAAAATCAGCATGACTTGTGAAATAAATTAAGGGAGATGATCCCAATTTAATAAAGCAAATGTGGAATATGAGTATTTACCTGTTGATAAGTGGTTGAAAAATATAATAAAATAAGAGAACATAACCAAGTGTGATAAATAGTCATCAAGGAAGGAGTAATGAGATATGTTAATCATGATGATTACTATTCTAATGGCAAGGGACCAAAAATGAAAAAGGTAAAATGATACATGAGAAATTGTAATATGCATAGTGAAAATATAATTGGTTACCTTTTTGTTAGTGACCCTGAACAATGTTGCTATGATGTGGGAAGTGTGTTTTCCCTTTGTGTCTTTTCTTTACAAGGCACAACTTTCAAGTGGATCATTGCCATTTGGTATGTGTGGATTCATTCTAAACATGAGAATGGATATCTTATTATAGAATAAGGTTGTTTGGACTATGGTTCCAATTCATAAAGTTTGTGATGATTTTTCTTTTGAGCCTTCCAATAATTAGGAAGACTCCTCTTATATGTCTTGATATTTGTTATGTTGGTAAAAGTAGATGATATAAGGATGTGAGTTCCTTATAGCACATGAGGTGGATACCAAGGTAATGAATCCTGGTATTTAAGATGTATCAATAGTATGAGAGATATGTGAAGGTTGGAAATGTTTATTAAATGAACATTCCAAGAGTTTCTCTCCCTCAGAGAGAGAAAGATAGTTGACGATGACCCTCTAAATGTTATAAAAAAAGTGATTCTATAATGTTGTGTATGGTTCAGTGCTAACTGGACAAGACCACTAGCAAGGATAGATGGTTTCTTGGACAATAGATATGTGATACCGTGTTCCTTTTAGATAAACCTATGATCAAATATCAATGCAAGAGTTAGATTGGATGACATAATTCACATGACCATGATGAGTATAGAGTTATATCCTATAGACTAACCAATATACAAATAGAATTTATGAATATGAGGAATAGATAGTTCCAGTCATGTCATACAAGTTATATCAAGTTTTAAATGATGACATGTAAAAGTATTTCAAATATGATCAATATTTATTCAAAAACCTTAGGGTTGCCGAAGCAGCAACTACTATGAGACAAGTTGAATAAGAGTGAGATGTGGTTGATTAAATTTCTTAATGGGATCATGATATGTCTTCTTATGTGGGAGTTTTTGTGCTGACCCAAGATGAGATATGTATGAATGATGTGATGTCACCATGATATGTAGGTAACCATGTGAAGGTAATAGGATGAGGTACAAAGGAAGTACCCATCTTTGTTTATCTTGGATTTCGAGGGAGAAGTCTCTGTTAGGGGTTTATAGTTGTAAGACCCCTAAACTTGTTTAATGTGTTGAACAACCTTAATTACCATAATTTAATGCTTAGTGCATCATTAAGTTGATTAAGTTGAATTAAGTACTCACTGATGCAATTAGTTCTTTGATCGAGTGTTACAGTCTAAATAGCATGTTTTCTTGCATCGAGGTTGTAGTGGATTTTTTGCTTGAAGTTTTGCAAAAAGAATCATCCAAATCGGACCTACGAAGCGAAAGTTATGACACTTTTGAGTTTCTTGGGATAATTTTGCAATTTTTCCAAAATGTTAGCTTATAACTCTTTATTTTTTCCTTTTCTCGCTTATCATCTTCTTCAATCGACTGATTCCTTTCTCTATTTAAGCGGTTCCCGCAACAGCAGCGCGACCAGTAGCTAGGCGGGTGATTGAAGGGCGATTTCTTGGGCGCCCTTGGCTACGATCCAACAATACCCTACTTCCCTTCTTCCTCAACCGTCTTTCCCTCCTCCAACCTCACCCCTATCCGCAGCCCTAGCAACGGCGTCAGCCTACCTACAGATGCAGTGATGCAAAGCAACTTCGCCAACCAAGTAGAAGAAGGGAGGACGGACAATTTTTTTTTGGGCTCGTTTACTTCAGTTCAGTAGCGCCTAGCCTCCACCGTCATCTCCTTCTTCTTGCTTTTCCTTTACCTCTCCTTCTCCATGCCCTATCACCACCCATCCAGTAGGGGTGGCTGACTTACAGATTTGTAGCTAGCAGCTGCGGCCAATGGCTCGGAGCCCTCCTGGGCACATCTAACACTTCAGAACGCTGCTCTTGAATCCGCCCATGAGGTTTGTGCTCAAATCTGAAGCCCTGGCCCTAGATTCAACTCTTAACTGAGCTCATTTTTGACCTGTACGTGGATGTATGGTACTGTTGGCTTGCAGCTGTTCCAATTTTGGGCTTAAACCTAAGGTTGAAGACAACCAAAATCTGCCCAGAAACAGGCTCTGGATACATTTCCAGACGAATCTAGACATCCCGAACCACTGTGAGTAGGGTTTCACTCACCTATCATGAATTAACTTTGGTGTTTGGAAATTTTTGGTTAATTGTGCATTTTTTGCTGATAACAGCAGTTACCAGGCATTGTGCGGTATTTGGCATCGCCTGGCTTTTTATTTCATAAATTGCTTCTTTACACCTTTATATGATCTAGTTTAGTATCTGATCAGTGTGGATTGGACCAATGAATTTACATGGTTCATCAGAACCTAAATTGCTCAGTGTGAATGTAGAAATTAGTAATACATGACCAATAACGTTATGGTTTGGGTATAAACCCAGGTTGTTCCATGGTAGAAATTACTCTAAAGCTCTAAAATCCTACCTTTCTTACTCCTTATGTTTAGGGTTTGCTCATTTAATGAAGAAAGGTGCTAGATGGATGAATTCCTAGCTTACTCTTAGATTTTCTACCCTACACGCTCGAGATTTCTTCTGTGCGGGGTTTCATCTTCACATTAGAGGCAAGATTTATAACTTGCTCCACATTTATTGCTTACCATAAACTTTCTAGATCATGTTTTTGCTTGAAAATGATGATTCATGCACTAAAAAGATATGTTTGACTTAGATTTCGATTTTTATAATGTTCCATGTTCTGCTTTCAGTTATATATGAACCTATGATCATGTGTGTGTTAGCACTAAGGTATAATGTGACTTGGATCAGGTTGTTTTGACAACCTATGTTCATCCCCTTAGGTCAGGTTTTGAACCAATTAGAAGTTTAATTATTAATCATTAAGTACACTACTAATATTATCAATCAATGATGACATCAACTTAATATTTGATACGGATTAATGAATATATTGTTGATCTAACAATCTATAGTGATTAATGATCACTAACGATGGTGGATCAAGTCTCTACAATCTATAATGAGTTAATCATATAATTTTAGCATCAATTAAGCCTTAGGTCAATGGTTTCTTGGGTCACTTGATGCAATGGTCAAACCTGAACTGTAACTGGTGGTTTTAACATGTAAATTTGACCCAATGGTCAAGATCTACTGTTTATTCCTCCATTAAGGTGGAATGATGGCTAATGTAATATGTTGGTCCTAATAATGTGAATTAGATGGTTTCCTTTATATGATCAACTTAAGGAGCTTAATTGTTGACAATGAATGGCTTATTTTAACTGAATAGTCGATTGTGGGTTTTACCCTACTCTCAATGGAACTTTTTGTGTTGTTAATCAAGGGATGTCTAGGGTTAGATGGTGACTCTTTCTAGAGCACAAATCAAGGACTTCATAGGTGGTTTATCTAAGGTGTTTACTTATGTAAACAATCAATAGTCTTACCTTTTAAACACCCCATGGTTCTGGGTGACATTGTGGTATAGTGATACGGGTTGAATGATGATGAAACAAATGGACAGTTACCCTTAATAAGGTAATCTTACCTATTAACTCATATGAATAGAAGGGTTGATAAACATATTGTGTTGATATGTAACCCTAATGAGGTATAGCTTGTTATACCTAGATTTAATATAACTAAATGATGGTAATTGGGTATTAATAGTCCTTGAATAACTAACACAACCATGGAGTACTCTATTATTTTTGAAACCCTAGTATGTTATAACATGATGGTTACACCTTGATTTAGGTGTGGGCTCATACTTGAGAATAGTATGGAATGTAACGGTGATGTTTCACCTTATCCATCCATGATCCAATGGGGATGTCGTGAGTTAGGGTTTGGGTATAAGTGATGATTAGTAACATTGATATAATTTATCATGCTGAACCTAAATCTAATGCAATCAGATAAAGATGGGCATTCATGTTTAACATTCTTATATGATGGAATGATTGTAGAATAACCTCCTTACTATGATCATAACCTTGACATGTTAATTGGTGGTTATTATAACCACATGGTTGATACTTTCTTATGCTAAACATGTGTATAATGAATATGATGAGAGTTAATCATATCTAGATTCCTTGCATGTTGATGTAATAAAGGAATGTTCTTAATGTTAATATAACTGTACTATGATTGTTTCTGAATATCTCCTAGCTCATTAATACAATATTGTATTGATCTGGTGTATTAAATGTAAGTGATGTTGTTGAGCCTTGTTATAAGGCCTGAAAAGATAATGATGATCTTGTAGGGAATAATAATATAATGGTCTTAATGACCTTTGGGCATGATTGAGCCCTGAATGATGTGTAATCCTCTTGTGTTGATAAGGGGTTGATTCCTTGTGATATTGTGAAAAGGATTTATATCTTGTGATAGTATGATGGTCTTAATGACCTTTGGGCATAGTTGAGCCCCGAATCAGGTGTATTCCTCTTCTGTTGATAAGAGTTGATACCCTGTGATTTTCTGAAAAGGATTTATATCTTGTGATAATATGATGACTAGTGTAGTCCTGTGAATGGCAAGTGAATAATACAATGTGATGATGAGATGATAAATTATGTTTCATACATTTTATATATATTCAAGTTTTGATATTTATATGCTTGCTAGAAATGAATCAGGGTTTGTATGTCCACTTGTTTGATGCATCCTTAATTCACCCAATTGGAATAACTAATCAAGTGCAACTCTAATCATGTAGTGCATGTGTCGCAGAACCATTTTCAGTGTCAGAACTTGCTGGATGGTGAAACGAGTATTCCTAAGGGAAACTCGGAGCGCATACTGATGAGTATGCGGGGTGCTTGTCATCCTGAATTCAAGTGTTTAGGGAGGATGACTGTGGTCATACCTAGCCCTTAGTTTGAGAATGGTTGCGGTCGTGTCTCGGTGATTATAACATGATATGATTAGAGGACAACTGCGGTTATACCTCAGTGTTTGGGTTTGAATACCCTGGTTTCTAGTGTCGTGACCTGTACCAAGGTCGGACTAGTGGTTTTCAGCTTGACTATATGTCGTTGTGGTGGCAGCTTTGCCTGTTATGTCACTGCCTTTTTACTCGTACTGACCGGGGGGGAGAAATCTTAGGATACCGGCACTCCTAGATCTTGTACGGAACCGAATAGCCCTTCGTAGGGGTCGGTTGGACTTTGAATGGTACGATTCAAATTCCCCAGGGCATAATAAAAGATGTAATACATCCATATAGCATATCTATTTAGGGTTAATCACTACATTTCACATTGGATGATAACCCTTGTTTGTTATCTTTACATAAAGATGAGGCTTAATGCAATTAAGAGATAGTAAATATACTTATTTTGTGGATATGCTTAGATTTTAGATGCATACATACGATAGCCATGCTTATGTTGATAGATATACTACTACTGTTGATTATAATCATGACACTAGATATCTCATGTTGTTAGTTATGCTTAGCATGCTAGCCATGCTTAGCATGCTAGCCATGCCTTTGTAACTAGAGATGCATATACTGCTAATCATGCTTATGCAGGTAGTTGCGCTTATGTTGTTAGCTCTTCTTATAATGTTGATATGTTCAACCAATTAGACATGCTAATGTTGTTATCTATGCTATGTTACTATACTTGCTCATGATGCTAGAACTGCATATGCTACTGAATTGCTTATATCATCAACAAGATAAAGGATGATAGTCTGGCTAATGATGATAGTTATTATCTGCTCCTTTATGTATTTTGTTAATCATCAATACTGTTGATCTTATTTTCTATATCTGATTTAACTGCTTAATTTTTTAATTACTTAAAAATATTGTAATCAATAAATATTGTTGATGGTTATATCTCTTGCTGGGACTGGGTCTTACCCTTGTGGTTCGCCACACTTTTTTAGGTAATCGGAAGTGAAGAAAACAAACATGTGGCAGAAAAGATGAGTTATAGTAATGAATCTTCGATAAATTTGATTAGATGTCTAGTGTATCCTAGAGTCGTCCATGTACTCTTAGGTTTGGGCAGGAAAATTTTGTATATGGTGTTTCAAACAAAACGGACTTTTGTTAGCATATTAATGCTTGTTTGTGTGGCATATACGATTATTGTTCTCATGTATATATATGTTGTGGCTAAGACGATAGAATGATTGTTATCAAATTCTTAGCATAGTATGGATATAAGAGATGTTGGTCTCTCATGCAAATATTTTTGAGTGAGTGTTAACGTTGAATTCGGTTTTAATTTACCCCTATTTTTGGGTATGTGATTAATTAGTGATTGATTGTGTTTTACGTTTTGAGTAATCTCATTTAACGTGATGAGGTCGTCTCAAGCATCTTTTTAATGGTTGTTAGCTTATCATCAGAAGAGATGGGACCGGCTTGTTGCCCTTGTTGTTGATAAGTAACTTGGTTGGGATTCTAGAATTGAGAGTTGTTCTGATAATTGTTGAAGTTCCTATTCTGAAAGTTACCCCTAAAGTTTCCTTGATTCCCAAAATTTTATTGTTGGTTATACTATAATCTAGGTGGGCCTCGTTGTTGATTGTTTGAACCAAGTTTTCGTGAGTTTTCCGCTCCTGAAGAATTTCCAAATTGAAAACCAGGACGGTTCCTATTCTGATTCAGATTGCAATATCCTTGACCAGGGATGGTTTTGATAGCATTTAGATTTCCCATTTGACTATTATCTCCTTGACCATAAGTGTTGCTTAGAACAACATCATAGAGAACATTATAGGCTAATGTGAGTGATTAGTTCCTTTACATGCTTCACAGAACAGTGAAGCAGACTTAATCTGTTCCTATTGTTGAGGGGGTGAACATCCTCTTCCAAATGCAGCAAGGGATGATTCAATATGGTCTTGCTTGGCAACTAAGAGTTTGAGGGTCTTGGTGATAGACTTGTACTCACGAATGGCTTCAGCCATAGCTACCTTCAACACTCCTTTACCTACAGATCTACCCCAATTAGCTTGATTTTCAGCTCCAAGGGTGACAACCTTCCATGCGCTGTCATAACTTTGACGCATGAAATTTCCTCCAGATGAGGAGTCTAAAAACCTCTTGATATCATCGTCCACACCCCTATAGAAGATTTCAATAAGTTGATTCTTAGGGATTCCATGGTGTGGACACTTGCATAGAAGATCTTTATATATTTCTCATGCTTCAGTAAGGGATTCTCCTGGGACTTGGGTGAACATTATTATTCGACCCCTAATTTCATAAGTGAGTGAAGGAGGATAGAACTTTTCCAGAAAAACATTTTGAATTTGTTCCCAAGTGGTGATAGGTTCACATTGCAAGGAATTGTACCAACTTATAGCTCTATCAGCAAGTGAATACTTAAAGAGACAGAGTCTGATGGCATCGTCGGATACTCCATTTTGCTTTGTCACGACACATAGATCAATAACCCTCATAGATGTTCCTGACTATCTTCTCCTTGTTTACCATATAATGGGTTGTTTTGAAGCAATGTGATCCAATGTGCCCGTATCTCAAAATTTGGAGCATTGATGGGAGGAGGTTGTACTGGGTGATGAACGTTAGCAGCCTTAGGGATTGAGAATGCCCTAAGATCCTTTTGTAGTTCTGCTGCTTGCGTTGCTGCTTGTGTTGCTTGGATTTCTTCTTGAACCGCAGCTCTGGCTTCTTGCATGAGCCTTTCTCTTTGTGCATTAAGGGCTTGAGCCACCCTTCGGGCTATTTCCTCCTCTTGAGACATTCTAGCTTGGTTTTCTCTGATCTGACGACCAAAATTTCTATCTATCTCAGGATCAAAGCTAGCAGAGAGTCTAAAACTGTTCGAATAGTGCATGCACTAGTCTTTGGGGGTACCTGAGATGAAAAGAACTTTCGAATGTGAGATTGAGTGAGTCAAAATGAATTCAAGTGGATGATCAATAGTTATCAAAAGAACAAGCAAAATCCTAGATTAGCCTCAAAAGAACTAGATTTGACTAACTGATTCTCTTGTCCCCGGCAACGGCACCAGAATTTGACGTGGAATATTATCGCACTAACAAATTCACTCGGGGTTGAAATCCCTGAGCTTTTACCAAAATCTTATGCAATAATACCACCCGCAAGTGGACGAGTCTTATCATAGTATAGTTGAGGATCAAATCCCAAGAGACAACATTTTTAAGAATCGCTGTTAGTCAAATCTAGCTCAAGTAAGACTAATATTTAGAAAGATTGGTTGATTTGAGGTTAATTAAACTAAGTGCAAGAAAGTAAAGAGCATAATTAAAGTTGATCTAGATTAATGATATGGGATCACTGAGGTGGTCTCGGGTTTCACCACCACTGCACATGCAAGCACATCCAATCACAAAACATCCAGGAAAGATCTAACTATCCAAATAGAACTACTGCGAACCCTTCCTAAGGGGTGTTTAGGTTCGTGTAAGCATCACCTTAGGCATCAGATGTCTCGTCGCCATCTGGATCATACACTTACAGTTCCGAAGATACAACAATCCAACTGAAGCTTTGGCCCTCCCTAAGGGATGTTTAGGCACACAGAAACGTCACCGTAGGCTAAATGGCTCGTCCCCTCACGGATCATACACTTACGACCTCAACGAATCCCATTCTATTTCTAGTTTGGGAGTTAACCGCGTTCATCGACATTCTATCCTACATATTGAAGTTCTCGCAACATAGGAAAGAATAAGATAAAAGCAAGCAGGTGATCAAACTACCAGCAAACATCGATGATTAACAACGAAATGGAAAGTTATATACATTTCCTTGGAATGTTAAAATGAAAAGACATGAAAGCATGGGCAGCGGGGCTAGTCCCCACACCCCAGCAAAAAGGAACTACTCGCTCATGATGCGAGAAATAAGAAGAACAAGAGAGAAGGAAGATTCTGCCATGAGCATGATGCAGAAGGTAGTCATAGCTCGGTGAAAATGATGCGGTCTTCTACGTCGTGTCAGAGCAAATCTGGAGGAGGAGGAAGAACCACCAAGGCAGACCGGGCAGATCTTCTTCTCCACCTTCTTTCTTGTCTTGACCTCCTTGCTCACAGTAAGAGGTGCAGCGGGTGAAGTGACAATGGCATGGATGTACGTGGATGGATGTACATCGAATCTTGCATTTGGGAAGCCTGGTGGTGTCTCGGATCCGATGCCCCAAATGAGGACCCTTCTTGTCCTATTTATAGGCTCGGATGGGATCTTCACATTTTTGGCGTGAGAACAGTTTGCACGGTTTTATAAACTGTTAAGTCTTTCATAGTTTGGTGTTAACGGTTTGGAGTGTATCCCTCCAACCGGTCTTTATCTTCACGGTTTGATGCCCTGATAAGTTTTGGATTCAATGGTCTCTGCCTTAATGATTTTGAGCATGCATCCAAACAATCCCAGTTTCTGACCTCCAAACGATCTCAGCTTCTACCCTCCAAACGATCTCAGCTTCTAGCCTCCGAACGATCTTGGCTTCTGTCGATCTCTAGCCTAACAGTCTTGAAACTGGCCCTGATAATCCAAATGGCCTTGTGCTCTAATCTTCACTGTCATGTCCAAACGGTCTCGGTATCTCGCGGTAGCCATCCAAACAGTCTTCTTGCTCGATCAGTCCCTAACACCGCTAGGATTTCATACGGTCTTCAAGACCAGGCACCTGCTTACACGGTCTCAAGACCGGTTGCTAGCTACATGGTTTCAAGACTGGGGATAGTTCGTGCATGCTGCTGCAGTGGATGGTCACGAGCGATGCAGGCAGTGTGAGGTCCTCGCATTTTGAGGACGAGTGGTGCTTGTTGGGTATAGGCCACGAAGCAGACCGCGAGTAGGTGGTGTTGAAGTGGTGGCGGTGGGAGCGTCGTCTGAGGTTTGTTGTGGGTTGAGGACCGTTAGGGAACGAGGAGGCAAGTAGGTGGATGGGGCCATCGTGGATGAGAGAGGAGGAGGATGGTTGTCGTAGTGGCATCGACGTTGCTCCTTACAGGTTGGATAGGTGACCGCAGAAGGAGGGTCTCGTGTCGGAGGTGGAGATCGGTTGTAGGTGGTTGCCTCTCCTTGCGGTCTTGGGATCGTGAGAGTTCTCATGGTCTTGAAACAATGAGGACTCTCATGGTCTTGAGACCGTGAGAGGAGTCGGAGGTGCAAACCGTTAGAGGGTCAAGGCCGTGTGAGAGGGAAAAGGCTCAAGACCAATGGCTCTAAGTGCTAGGGCAAAACCGCATGGTTGGACACATATGTGTTGTTGATTCTTGATCAGAAGGCATTAGGAGATGCACGGTTTTGGGGCAAGAGCAAATGGGCAAACTGTTTGGTTTGGGACCGATAGATCAGACCGTTTAGTCAAGACCATTTGGATCGATTGGTCAAGACCATTTGGATCGATTGGTCAAGACCAAGGATGAGAGGATCTTGGGTGAAGGTAGATCTAGGGTTGAGAAAGGTGGGGCCCACTTATAAGGGTTTGATACGGATGATGGTTGATGGAGATAAAGGTGAAATGAAGCAAGCGGTGGTGATGATTATGTTGAAGGTGGATAAGGGTTAAATGGAGGTAGGTGCGAGCTGATGGTTCAACCTCATCATGACCTGCATAAAAATATAAAACTAGTTAATAATCTTGATAATTGAACCAATTAAGCATTTTGCATATTGTGAGATTTAGGAGATGAAATTGGATGTATAGAGTCGAATCGAGCCCAAGATGGTGATTGAAATTCATGATGAATATGGATTCATCACCAACCAGTCGACTAATTTACTTTCGGGTCAAAGCAAGCATTAAAGATAACTAATCAACTGACATCCTAGTCAATTGAATCGCCAGCAAGACTTCATCAAATTTTGAATTTGGAAGGCTCATTATTAAAAACAAATCGACGGATATATCATCAACTGGTTGACTGGCCTACATTTGGACTGAAGCAAACATTAAAATCGATTGAATGGCTTGGTTTCCAGTCGACCAAATGACATCACATACCAAGTCAACCCAGTCGCTGCCTATAGTAGTTTTTAGAGTTTCAGTCCCCATTTCCCTTCTATAAAGGTTGGGGATTCAAAGCATAAAGAACCATCTTTACACATCATATTTCCTTATACTCAGTCATCTTAGGGACCCCCTGGGTGCACGAAGCAAGGATGAGAGAAAAGGAGTCATCATCATCCTCATGGAGATTTCTTCATTGTTGCATCTTGGGACCATAGCTCTTTCTATCCCTATCCTTACTTTTTATCTATTTTCATTATGTCTGAGTATTTCTCTACTGGGGCATGGAGAGTATCCCCATGGCATGTTCCTTACTTTGTTATATTTGACTCCAAGATGTTACAAGTTAAATGTTCTTCCTATTGATTAATGACACATGTTCCTTGTTCAGATTGATTATATCTTTGTGGAGTGACAAGGTCACTAATCCCAACAAGGATGAACCCAAAGTCTCCTAACGAGATCAACTGGTAGAGTCTATGATTAATCTATTCATTTTATCTTATTTGTTATAACTCATGATGACGAGATCACCTGATCCATGGGTTGGAACACATGTTGAAGATTGTGAGTTCTTGATGAGATCACTGATATAACTTATTTGATGGTTAAGCCAGGATCCTTAAACACCAAGATCTCAAAATTGAGAGAAGTTTGACCCTTGCGAGATTTGTACTTCGTAAGAACACAAATCTTCAAAGTCCACATTTAATCAATTAAAACTAAGGAGTTGAATAGGTTAATATAAGAATGTGGTCTATGGTCGTAATCTTCCAAACCCCAATATCTCTTAAATTTTGAATTAAAACCCAATTTAACTAGTTTTATTTCTATAATTTCCATTCTTGCTTTAGTTTAAATCACTCTCTTTAAAATTGGATCTTAAAAATTTTTCACTCCAATTGGTTCTAACTTAAATATCTTAATAATATTATCCCATCGAATCCATACCTTTCTATACTAAAATCAACTTGCTTCATTGCAAATGAGTTGATAGTTGTTAAAAGTTCAAACTCTAGGGATGATTTCTCTAGTGAATTTGTTGTGCCAACGATGTGCATCAACAACATTAGAAAAAAGGGACAACAAATAATATAACAAGGATTTCCGAAGAAAAGAGACAAAGGATCATCCAATTGGATATCAAAAGAAATCTTCATATGGTAACACAAAAAGATTATATGAAGAAATAATAAAGTTTATGATTTACAATTCTCGCCTTCAGATATCAAATAGAGAACAACAAATAGACAGTAATAATCATGCATGTAGATTAAACATTAGACTACGACCATCTAAAAGTAAGGCTAGACACTTCCAAATTCTAAGCCTAGGAAGGAGGTGAGAGAACTATAATCCTCTATGTAATGGTGTATATGTTAGGTGAGAGCACATGGCGCTGAGGTGAGAGCACCAAAGGCCCATATATAGGAAAAGTTGTATAATGGGATCAAAACCCATAATATACCCCTACTAATAGAATAATAGTCTCAACAGTCAAACAGGCATATATTAGAGAGGCAAGATAAGTTCAGTCTAAGAAACACATCAAATTAGGGTTTCCATTAATAAATGGAACTATAAGATTACGTAAAGCAATAAGGGTTGCAAATTGAATAAGTATGAATAAGATAAAATAAGTTAGATTCAATTTGTAGTTTAAATAATTTAATACATAATTCAGTGAAACAGACCCAATCGGGTAGACACGTATAATTAAGTCTCACCTAAAGCAACATGCCACATCCAAGTCGGAGAGAGAGAGAAATTGTAAAACATTATGCAATATGACTCATAATGAAAAGTAACATACATCAACTTATGTATCCAAGGTCAAAGTTCCAAACCTAGATCCAAACCAAGGTCTAAAGCTATCTATTAAATATTTAGATGAATTAGGGCTTAGGCTCCCATAAACAAAATCCTAAAAATGACCTTTTTACCATTACAGATTTAGGATATGAAAATTACATAATCAAATAGATTATACCTTTATGATTTCAAAACATATTTATTTATTAATTTATGACTTATGAATCACTAGATATGAATTTTAGAGAATAAGAATAATTAAGAAAATCCCTAAAATCATGTATTTAATATATTAGAATTAGATCACAATACTATGTAGACAGTAGGTCTTATTTTTTTGAATCCAAAACTTTTTTGACCTATATAATAATTGTTATGAATTTTCTAAGATAATATCATTTACTACATTTATAAAGCAAAATTGATCAGGTAATTACCGAAATACCCTTACATCATGCAATAAAAGCTTGATGCATGACATGGCATCATCAAGAATTTAAGGAAAATTGAAAAGATATAAGAGTTCATAAGGTTTGGCATGAATGAAATGATACACTGGTAAAATAGTATCATCTTCTTCCTTATTACCTTCCATGTGATAGAAGCTACAAGATATTGATCTCAAATCAAAAACCAACAGATGCAACGAAAACTAGTGCACATGATTAGTCCCATCGACTTTTTTAGATCAAGTTCAAATCAGAGTTACATGAAAACCAATCCCTAAATCCCAAGAACGCACATGGTGTCTTTTACCTTTCTAGGTCAGAGAAAGGTTTCGGGAATGTGACAAGGCAAAACCTTGATCAACATGAAGCATTACATAAACCTTTTGAGTATTTGTCATTATGAAAAATTATTGGAATCAATCAAGAAGGTGATTGTATCTTAGATATTGAAACCCAAAAACCATCAATGTGACACAAAAGGGGTAAACGGAGGATGTGCCTTCTATAGTGAAATTGACAATACTAGAAGCTCTGTGAAGGACTGAAAAGTAAGAGAAGACCCTCCCTAGGTCATGCTATGATCACCGGTGGTTGGACCAACTCAAATCACTTCATCCATTCTAGAGAGGACAAACTAAATTGGGAATTTGGGTTCAGGTATCAACAAGGGAAACAAAGCTTGTGGGATCATTTTGG
Source organism: Alisma plantago-aquatica (assembly GCA_963693085.1). Classification (NCBI taxonomy): domain Eukaryota; kingdom Viridiplantae; phylum Streptophyta; class Magnoliopsida; order Alismatales; family Alismataceae; genus Alisma; species Alisma plantago-aquatica. The sequence continues at coordinate 1,010,516,761 of OY856413.1, forward strand.
TGAGGTTTAGGGATGGTGAAAGATGAACATCATCTATCCCTAGAGGATTCTAAGAGCCAGAAGTTCCACGTATGGTTTTGAAGTTGAGCCTTTCCAAATGGGGCCTAGGGACCAATATGATGATTGGTTTAGGTAGGGAATACGGCCTACTATATTATCAAGGTAGGAATCCTAACCGGACCTAGAAAGAGAGGAGTAGTGAAACCCCCTTCTTTGACTTGGAGGTCAAAGTGATGAATCCTTATCAATTCAAGGATCAATGGCATAGGTTTTCCATGAGGAATATAAAGGCAACAAGAGATGAGGTGTAGGAGGAGAGAAGAGAGAGTCAAGGGAGAGAGGAAGAATAGGACTGTGAGGAGTCAACATTAATTGAATCCAGGAAGAAGTGGGTTGACTCTCGTCCGGTATAAATCTGATGGCTCACAAGGAGCCCAAAACTAGTGAGAACTATTAACCATTGTGACACCGTGACAATTGAACTATAAACCAATGTGACACCATAAAACTTAGGTAAACAGATGAATAAGCCATGTGAAACTAGGACTTTGGGTGATTGCATGAATAATCCGACATGGCATCAAATTGGAGGGAATGAACTGATAAACCAAATTCTGATTCAAATTGGTATTCATATATTAAGGATTATCCTATCTACTTAAAGTGTACCTAGATAATCCAAATAGGTAAAAACTTTGCATTTAGACTAATTAGGATCCATAGAATATGATTATCAACTTAGATTTAGGATTTAATTGTCTTGCATGAGTTTTAGTATAATTAGGGTTTAACTTGATTATCTTTAAATTTATTATTATATATTAACAACATCCTCAAATTTCTAGATTTAGAGTTTTTCTGCCCCCAAATTATCACCATTATAGTTATATTAGATTGTCTTTGAAAAAATACATTAATTTACTCAATTTCTCATTAAGTCTGCTAATTTCAACATCAACTCAAATAATGGCATATTAATTTTCTCCACTTATATTAAACATATATTTTTTGTCACAATATACCTGTTACTCACATTATTGTCCACATGAATCAATTATTCACATTTATTAACTTCTCGTTACTAATTATGTGCATTTGACCCCACATTAGCCATCAAGCATATTTATGTAAATCTAGTTACTTATTAATAATATTTGAGTCATCATATGTGTGTTAGTGAATAAGGTAAAACATCTTACATATTGATAAAATGATATTCATATCAAGCCACAATTAGGTGAACGTGTCAATTTTGAGTGTATTGAGATTTATTATTTGATAAAGCTTATAATGTTACTAATGTATCCATGAATGCCACCAAAGGATGTAGGTTAGGGTTAGCCACTCCAACGCATGGTTAGTTCAACATGGTTGTTAAGCATCTGATACCTATCATGTCACAATTGAGGTCTAGGGTTAGGTTCCATACAACATGTCATCTATGGCATGGTCAAGATCGCATATATATGTGGTGAGGGTTTATATACATTCATAAGCAAGGTTTATACTTAGGTTAGACATTATCTATACATTAGGGCACAAACATGTGTATTACTCATTTCTTGCACATAATATATCCATCAGAGTACACGCATGTGTATTAAGGTATAACTCTATCTTTTCTGGTCAATTCTTATGATGCAATTGCACCATCCTCCCAATCACAGAATTAGGGTTTCTAGAGTTAGCATAACCAAATCTCAGTATGTTACATAACCCCACCCCTCAAACGAATTATGTCCCCTAAATCAACATATCCATGTTTTATCAGGTACCGCCCCTCCATCTCTTAAAAAGTGTGACCTAATAAGTAAAACAAAACTAGAGGTAAAAGGGTGAGTCTACTCAATCATGCATTCCACTTTGGGTATCTCAACTTACCACCTACTCCAACATTCTTGCCACATAATTCTACTCTTAAGTCAGGTTTCATAGCTTATAAACATAAACATGGGTATCACACCTAATACCCTAGGAAAAAGGCACATGGAGTCCAATCTAATGTGGGTTACCTTACACAAGATCCTCATTGTCATATCATTAGATTCTATATACGTCTATCATACTAACATGGTCAAAATAGGTAGATTCTAGGGTGACACATCTTATCTCAAAGAGTTTCCCTATAAGATAAGGCACTATAAAGAACCTGTGAGAGATGTAAAAACATAATGGGGATAAGATTGAAATAATCACACAACTGACTGCCTTGACTCTGATACCATACTTGTAAGGAGAGGGACCCGACATGGGAGTCACTCACTTACTTAGAGGCAATAATAAAACACAATCCAAAGCCAAATTTGATAATATTTTTTGCATAGGATAATGAACTAAAATTCAAGTATGTAATGTATCATTCACCATAAAGTGTAGTAGAGGAAGATAAAAATCAAACTGTTATGACATTCATGTCTGTAGCATTGTTTATTCATCATGAAAGGTGTGCATAAAAGGAAACATAGGGAACATGCCACAGAGGTTAAACCAACCACTTCAATCTACCTCCCAAGAAGGATGAGATACACTTGTAGGGAAATATGGCTACATAACAGACAGCGGAAACAAAAATGTTTACTGCCATATTTCCCTTATACCAATGTATTGCATCAATAATTATGCAATGGGAAGGATGGTTTAGAGGATATACCTAGTCCTCAAGGAAGTATAATGACAATATCCTCGTCATGGTAGTGTGCCCTTTTTTGAAGTCATACTCGAACAACGTCTGTGTCGGCCTCCCGGTTGATCACCATGGATGACAGGTTCATATTATCCTTCTAGCAACAGCCAAAGGACTCCTACCTCTATAGTAGGCCACACGGAACACTGGGAACTCCTATCATTATTATAGAATGGACAGGAAGGAGTTTTCCTCTTATATTGGCATACTAGTTGCCAAATTGTTCTCCTACAGTTGTTCTCCCTCATTATTTCTCCCTAGTCGGGTAGGACTTGCTTGGACTCTCTTGGTTACCACAACTAGAGAGGACAACAATTGTAAGAGCAACTGATTCTCAATTGTGTTTGTTGGAAAACCCCAACACCCCTCTATTTATAGAAGGGGCTAGGGTCTGGGTTCCTAGTCTGTGTGGGAGTAGAAGGGTCTATAATTTCCATGAATTCATTACCCTATGATAGGTACTATAGGTGACAGTTTACTGGTGAACTAATCGATTGGAAGTGTGAGTTGATCGGTTCACACAGTGAACTAGTCACTTCACATGTTTCCCTAATCACAATTGCGTTCGCAATTCATTTCCAATTAATTTCCAACATTAATCCTTGTACCAATCGAACTGTACAAAGTGAAACAATCATTTGTTCTCATGAATTGGGAAAATCACCAGAAGCTTTGGTTGGCATGACCGAGCCAATCAGTTTACTAGGTGAACCGGTCATCTCACCAACCCTGATCTGATCAATTTTCCTAGTGAGCCGGTCGGTTGGTGTTCTGATTCATGTAGAATTCAGCTAATTAAATTTTCAATCAACCTGACACTCTAACTAGTTGGCTCAACACTTGAACTTGAAGGTTATGAGTCGAGTCAGTTAATTAGTTGTTTAATTGAATACATAAACATCTTTAGTAATCAACTTAAACATTATTCATGGATAAACTCCTATTCCAGGTGAATTCATATGTGTGTGACCCTATAGGTCCCATATTACGTTGGTGGTGAATGTCCATAACCAATTATGACATCACAAGCAAAGAGTGATGCCTAGTCACACATCATTGCTACCCAAGTAAATAGAAAGTTTGAGAACAACTTCAACCTACAATATGTTATTGGTGTTATAGTGTTTGTATAGTTCCTTTGTCATTGATATCCAGATTGAACTTGAGGCATGGAGTAGTCAACCTCTTCAACATTCAATCTTGATCCTTGAACCAGAGTAGATAGTTTGAGATATATGTAAGATCAATATCATATATTGACTCACATGAGCATGGCCATGCATTTATCAGTCTTGCTAATAAGTGTCCAGTATATCTTACTCTTGTAGGTGGGACAAATCTCATCTACAACACTCACAGTCATCCCCATGTGCCACAGTGCACCCGATCATCACCTTTATGGTAACCCTTATTCAGGATCATGATGGATGATGTAAAAGCATATCAAACACCATGTGATGAGTGTAGTGACCTCAGGTATAATAACCACAATCACCACTAACACTATAAAAGATGATTCTGATTACCAATGTATGGTCTCCATGTATCACTCTTATGGTGGGTCTATCTGATAAACTATTCTCTAACAATTATCTATGTTCTTCATTTGATATCACATATCATGACTAATGAGATTCCGTCATCAACCAACACACACTCTAGTCTTATGTGTTATTGTTTTCTATTAGCCTTCCACAATAACATCCTACTAGGGACATAACAAGAATGCATATACTTTTAACATCTGTATGATCTCATTGCTCAAGTCACTACTTGAAGACATACATCATTGAGTAATATCATTCTCTAGACATTTATTATGCTACTTCACTATCTCATATATGAATGAAACAGAACAAATTGGAAACTTGTATTTATTATTAATCAAATCATTTACAGATTATGCCATTACAATCATCATATGATTGGCTCTCTGGGCATACATACCAACAAACTCCCACTTGCACTTAAAGCCAATCACCCATAAATCTCAATTCAAGTAATCTAGCATGACCATCATGCTTCTGTTGCAAAAGTGTTGTAGTCAAGGGATCATCAACATTGTCCTTAGTTGGTACTATGCAAATCTTTATATCTCCTCAATGTATGATCTCTCGTATGAGATGGAAGTGCCTTTGTATATGCTTGGAACACTAATGCGGTCTAGGTTCCTTAGCTTGTCAAACAGCTCCATTGTTGTTACAATATAGCTCAATTCTATTGATGATACTTGGAACTACCCCAAGTTCAGTTATGAACTTCTTGATCCGTACAGTCTCCTTTGGTGCATTCGATGTAGCAATATACTCGACCTCTATTCTAGAATCGGAAATTGTTTCCTACTTGGAACTCTTCCAACTTACAACTCTATTATTTAGGAAAAACACAAATCTAGATTGCGATCTATTATCATCTTTGTCAGCTTGGAATCTTGCATTGGTGTAAACTTTTACCACCAACTCTTCCCCTCTGTCGTAGACCAAGAACTGATCCATAGTCCTTCTTAAGGACTTCAGGATGTTCTTGACGGTTGTCCAGTGAGCATAGCCTGGATCTGACTGATATTTGCTCATCATGCTCAAGGCATATGAGACATCAGGATGGGTACACAACATTTCTTACATGATTGATCCACATATGGAGTCAAACTCATGTGTTCCCTTTCTTCACAAGAACTGGGACATTGAGCTTTAGAGATGGTAACTCCATGAACCATGGGTAGGTTTCCTCACTTAGAGATCTCTATGATGAACCTCTTCACCACTTTGTCAATGTAGGTGCTTTGACTTAGTCCAAGAAGCCTTATGGATCTATCTCTATAGATCATTATCCCCAAGATGTAGGATGGTTCTCCCAAGTCTTTTATAGAAAATGTTTTTTTTGTTCGGCAAAAAAACTCTATTACTTTTATGATACCAAAACTTTAGGTGCATCGAGAGTGCACCCCTTAATCCTCTAAAAGAGGATCACAAAGGAAACAAAGTAAAACTAAAGTCTTACACAGAAGACCCAACAAAGAAAGAAAGACCCAGATACATAGGACAACAAAGAGAATCCATACAAATAGTAACTGGATGATCATCTACCTACACAGCAGAGGAGCTCCACTATCAATACGCATACCCACAAAGTGTGTAGACTCTACCGTCAGGAAAATAAGTATCAGTTAATATCAGGACTCGTGCTCTTATGGTGACATCAGTCTGAAACCAAACCAACTACTTCACTAATGAAGAACATCATCATCAGTAGCACCTCCATGTTGCATCAACTGAATCATAGAAAAAGCTTTTAGTAACCTATATCAACTACAATGATCGTCAGAGAAAGAAACCTTGGAACCCCTTCACACTTGGCATTAATCCACTAACAGAAAGTAGTGGAAGAAGAAACAAGGAAATCTCCCAAACCATCGGACAGTGACAAATTGCCTCGTTTTTCTACAACACAGAAAGAATACCAGGTTCTCAACAAGAGGATGGGAGGATTAACCTCCATCCTTTCTCTCAGGTCTCTAAATGGGTGAACAAAAGCATCCAATAAGGAACCTCATATTGTTGAGCACTATAACGCTTCATCTAGAACCTGGGGTGAACCCAGATCAGCCATCAACTGAGATGCAGGAGAGTGATTCACCAGGGTCCATCCATGAGCTGACCATCGAACCATTGTCCTTGAGACAGATAACTACCTATCCTCCAATGGCGTTTAACTCAATTTCTGAAGAAGTGACATCTAGGTAAGTATCCAGCCCCTCTTCAACAGACGACGAACATCAGATTTCTGGGCCTGGCGAGACACAACTACACGCATCAGGAGGGAAGCAAGGGGAAGAAGAAGTAGTAGACTCCCCCCTGAACCCAACCCCACTTAAGACTCATGTTTGCACAGAGGCTCTCCATCGAACACCTAGAGGGTGTTCGGACGTTCCCCTACGGAGGATGTTCTCTGTGATGATGAGCACGAACCCAACAGGAAGCACGCCATCGAAATATAGCTATTAGTGGAGAGGGTAGCATAGCCAGCAGACCCAGGGAAGAAGAAGCCCAGATTGCCCCCTCACGCAGGTGGCCTAGGGACCTTGCATCAGTTGGGGAAGAAGCCAATTGGGGAGGCGTCGCCTCCAAGCCCATCAGGAATATGGGGTCATCATTGGGCGGACCAGAGAGAAGTCCCCAGCCACCTAGAGAGAACCCCATCACCTCCAATCCACCGAGGGACCTGTTCCGCTATCCAGTCAAGCTGATGAGATGCCTACATCCTGGGATTAGGATCCTCGACCGCAGGATGAGCAGGTGCTAGAGGAGTAGATGGTGCAGAGACCACCTACCTTCACCGGTGTGGAGCAGCGACACAAGAGACAAAATACAACCAAGACTGGTTCCTATCTCTCCATCACTCTTGAATGGAGAAGATTCGATGAGGTCGACGCCAATCCATCAGCCTATTGGGGTTGGCGGCACATCCGTCTGTTTCGAACTAGGGTGAGCGAGGAGGGCTCTCTACAGATCGACTGAGGGCATCGGCTCCAATGGAACTCTAGGGAAAGAGCAGCAACCTTTAGATCAAGATAATTGTCATTGAATCTAGGGGAGGGAAGCTCCGAGGAGATGCTCCCCTCCCCCCAACGACAGCCGCCGGGGAGAGTCCTAGAGAGAAGGCGGAGCGGAGCCCTAGAGAGAAGGTGGAGCCCTTAGAAAATGTATTTTCCAGTCATGTCTTTACCTTTCGTAAAGTAGGAATGTCATTCCCCATCAATAGTATGTCATCTCCATAGAATATGAGGAATATAATCATGTTCCCACTAACCTTCTTATACACACAAGGTTCATCTTCATTTTGAGTAAATTCAAACTCTTTGACTGTGTCGTCAAAATGAAGATTCCATCTCCGAGATGCTTGCTTCAATCCATAGATTGATCTTTGTATCTTATAGACTTTATTTGCATCCTTTGGATTTATAAAACCCTTAAGTTGTGTCATAGAAATATCCTCAAGAAGATTCCCATTAAGGAATGCAGTTTTAACATACATCTGCCAAGTTTTATAGTCATGATAAGTTACAATGGCAAGCATGATCATGATGGACTTAACCATGGCCACTGGAGAAAAGGTTTCATCATAGTCAATACCTTGAATTTTTCTGAAACATTTTGCAACTAATCTTCCCTTATAGGTTTGAATCTTTCCATCCATGTCAATCTTCTTCTTGAAGACCCACCTGCACCTAAAAAACACTAGAGGGGGGGTGAATAGGGTTTTATAATGATTTTAAAATTAATTCAGCCAAGCAACCACAATTGAAATTTGGAGAATGAGACACGGCGTTTAGAGTGGTTTCACCCTTAGCAAATACTAAGGGAGTCAGTCCACTACCCAATTGTTTCCAATTAGGATTTTAAAAGTATTTGAATTGAATTACCTCGCAAGGATGTTACATAAAATTACAAACACCTTCACCACCCTTTGGATAGCCTTCACCCCGAAGTCGTCTCACCAACCTTGAAGCAGCCTTCACTTGAAGTAACTTCAAGCTCCCCCTTGAAGTAGCTTCCCGTTGAGACCTTCTAGAAGTAGTCCAAAGTCCGCCGAGCTACCTTCACCACCTGAAGAAGCTTCAACAACCTCCTTTCTGCATCCTCCAACCAATTGAGTACAGCACTTTGATCCTATATCAAGCATTTGATCTCCTAACCAAAGTGGATGTATGTGGATGTATAGTGGATAGGATATATCAGCCTATAGGACACTAATGTAGAGCTCAAGGAAAATAGATTGAAAGTATAGCTCAACTTGTTTGCTCACAAGGATTGAATATCGAGTGTAATTTTGTATGCAAGTTGTGTCTTGAGGTGTCCTATGGCTATCCTATTTATAGGAGTGGTTTGCTAATGCTTGGGGACATTCTAGATACTTTCTAGGGGGTTCTTAGTGCTCAGCTAGCCATTAGATATCCACTAATTGCATTTGTAACGGCTAGTTAATTAATTCTGAAAAGTGCAGACAGAGACCTTCTCAGTCGAGAAGTTTGTCAACCAAGTGTCTCTCGGTTGAGGAATTTGTCGACCGAGGGTAAGTCTGGAGCAACATTCAACTCAACTCCCAACCACTTTTTCCCACTAAGTCTAACGGCTATAGAACCAGCTCGAGACACAGTCTCGGTCAAAGTAAAGTTCGACCAAGCCTTTCTCTGTGATGGATTTTAGCAGGTTATGCAAAGGTGTTCGTGCTTTAGACTTGGGAGTTTCTCGGTCGAGAAAATGTTTGACCGAGAGTATCTCGGTCGAGAAGTGTGTCGACCGAGACCAACTCTGTTTCAAAACTTTAACTCATATGCTAGGTGTAAGAAATGAATGTGCAAATGCGATGCTCACTTAGGGATGACTTATCTAAGTGTTGTGTGTGGATAGGAAAGATCTAAATGCTTAATATACATTATATCTAAATAATTGTACATTATAAACTTGTACAAGTTTTTACATTGATTACAATCATGAAAATAAAGCAATTTTAGCAAATTGATCTTCCGAGTCTTCGCTATCCACCACCTTATATGCTTGTCCCTGAAACACTCAAATAGCAAGTTAAAAACACAAGAAAGAAATGTTTGTCATTATCTAAACAAAGGGATTATAATAATATCCAATTTAGCCAACAATCTCCCCCTTTTTGAAGATGACAAACATTTCCAAAAATATAAATCAATGAAATATAAATCATATGAGTTTCATACCTGAAGTTTACCTTTTGCAGTCATTCTTTTATTTGCAAGTATGTGCTAGCTGAGAGATTATGAAACTCATTTTACTTTATGTTATTGATTTTATATTATTTCTCCCCCTTTGTTATTTCAAAAAGATAACCAAGCTAAACATTAATTATGAGTTTTATTTCTCCCCCTTAATTTGATAATTTGATACTCAATGCAAACCACTTTTTTTATGTCAAATTTAGCCACAATTTATTTCTCAATCATTTGCAAAGGATGTTAAGCCTTGAAATGATATGAGATCCTTTTAGATACATGGCATATGTGTTTTGATTTCTTATCCATTTTACAAGGGATGTTAAGCCCTAAAAATGATATGAGATCCATTTAGGCTCATGATGGATACATATATTGATTTCTCATCCATTTTACAAGGGATGTTAAGCCCTTAAAATGATATGAGAATCCTTTAATATCATGAATGTATTTAATAGTTTCTCAATCAGTTACAAGGGATGTTAAGCCCTAAAATGATATGAAATTCTTTTAAGCTTATAGTAGAATCAATGAATGTATCTCTAACCAAATACATGGGATGTTAAGCCCTAATTTGTTTAGAGAATTTCATTAAGGACAAGATATTATATTCATAAATATTGTAGGCTCCTATATTTTCATAACCAAGATTACTTTAAAGATACTAAGGTCATAACTAGTTTCAAATTTTCTTTATGATGTTTACAAAGTTTTGTGAACTCCTTCTTAATCTTATAGTCAAGATAGTTTTTGTGAGATCCCCTTAATCTTATAATCAAGACAATTTAAGGATTCTAAGGTCATAATAAGCATTAGATCATAATAATTTAACATTTTATGAGTGCTATGCACTAGAATCTTGTTTTCAATATACTAAGATTGAGTGTAGGGAAATGATTTACAATTAAGCATTTTGTCAAGCTTATTTTAGGTTGATCTTGACTTCGACCTGAGCGCCCCTCGGTCAAACTTGATTTCGGCCGAGAGGCAATTTCTATAGATTTCCAATTCAAGCATTCAAAATGATCCATTTGATTGAATATAAAGCCTTTATGTATAGAAAAATTTATACCTTAAAATAGGTTTGATTCTTATATGACTTGATGCAAATTCATATTTCTTGTAACATTTTTGCTCTTAGAACAAACATTGATATTCTTGTTCTAAGAAAGATATTAAAATCAAATAATCTTGCTTGCCCTTTTCTTCATAGAAGATTTTATATGCAAAACATAAAACTTGAAGTCCATAGTGAAAATATTCATGCATCACAGAGATGATATCCTTTTCCATAAGCTAAGCACAAGATAATCATAATATTTCAAGATGCATTTGTGCCATAGAGCTTTACCTTAATGCAATAATGGCATTTTCAATTTTATAGCATCATCTATATATGCAATGAGTTGAACTACTATAATCATCTTGATGGCAAGAGCAATATTTATTCAATCCAACATAATCAAATTCATAGGTTTCAATAAAGTTTTCTTAAGGCACATAATTCATAAATTTCAAATTGACTAAGGAATATTTTAGGCAAACCATGTGAAAGATCAAACTTTTGATAGTATGTGAGCTTGCAATAGTTGTAAAGACTCATAAAGTATGTCCAAATGCAGTAAGAATATTGATTTTTAATCAGCATCATTAATCTTTGTAAGCAACATTATTTGCAGTATACATTATCTCACAATTTTATGATGCAAGACTATCAATATGTTTTGATTTGACAAATTTGTCTCAAAGTTCTTTTCTTCAAAAGGTTTCCTTTAATCCTACTAATAATCTTAGTTAGGTATATTGATAGCAAACTGAATCAATCAAACAGGTTCAACAGAACTTGAGTCGGTCAAACTATTCTTTGATCGAATATATCTCGGTCGAAGATTTTCTCGACCGAGTTTTCTGCTGTTTTTACAGGTTTTATCAGGTTTTTGCAGGCTTAAAATAGTAACCTGCTCAGTCAACTACTTCTCGACCGACAGTGTCTCGGTCGAATATTTTCTCAACCAAAACATAAGGTAATACAATTTTGCAAGAATATGAAAATTAAAGCTCAGTTTTGTTGAGATAAGACATTTGAATATCAAAGTAACGTTTTAGGTCAAATCTCAACTAATCAAATTCAAATCTCTAAGTTTTAGGAACCCAAACTAGATCATCATCCCTTTTCTTGTATGGGCATGAAAAAGAGTAATGTCCAAGACGCAAGCAATAGTGACAACAAATAAAGTCAATCTCATTTCTCTTTCTAGAAGTTGATTTGTTCTTGGGTACATACATAATTTTGGCCTTGGGTGCTTATGTTCTTCTGGGTTTAGGTTGATAGGATTTCTCTTTTGGAACATATCCTAAACCTCTCCTTTCATTATAACTAATAGAATTTTTTAGAATTTTGTCAAGAACATCATTGTTTCTCAAGCAACTAATTTCTTTTTGTAATTGAGCAATCTTATCCATTTTCTTTTTGATATCTAACCTTGCTTGATCTAGATCAGATGATAAAGTATCCCTTTATTTAACAATAACATCATAATCTAGATGAGTACACAAGATAGATTGTGATTGAAGATCATTCAATTTTGTAAGCAATTCAACCTTTTCTTGACAAAGAAAATTATGATTTGTCTCAAGAGTAAGCAAATTTGCATTGCAATCATGAAAAAATGATTTCAAGGAAGATTTTTTAGAAATAATACTTTCCTTTTCAGAAGCAAGATCATCTAATTGTGCATACAAATCCTCATTAGTTTTAGTAACTCTTTTTAGTTTCTTTTTACAATCAATATATTTATCATGTAATTCCTCAATGCTAGCAACTAAATCTTCTTTAGATAAATCAAAAAGGCTTACCGCTTCTTCTTCTTCATTTTTTGTAGCAATAAGGCACTCTACTTCTTTTTCTCCATCTTCACTATCATCACTTGAATCATCCCATGCAACTTTGTAGGCTTTTTCTTTCTTCTTGTGAGATGATTTCTTTCCCTTCTTAAGTTTGGGACAATCACCTTTTAAGTGTCCCTTTTTACCACATTCAAAGCACCTGGAAGAAGAAATACTAGAAGTTTTGTTAGTTTTAAAACTTCTATACTGCTTACCGTTTACAATGAGAGTTTCTTCTTCACTATCATCTTCACTTGTGCCATGACTAATCTTTGTTGATGTTTTGAATGCAATGTCCTTATTTCTCCCTTGTTGAAGTTCACGCTCTCATCTTTCTTCCTCCTCCAAGGTTGCCTCATGTGCTTCTAAGTTGCCAATGAGTTGTTCCATCCTTAGTCGGGTGAGGTCATTGGCTTCTTCAATTGCCGTCACTTTAGGCTTGTACTTGGGAGGAAGAGACCTAAGAATTTTTTACACTTGATCCTCTTCACTAATTTTTTTACCTAAGGCATTCAAACCATTAACAATAGAACAAAACCTTGCATACATTTCACTAATAGACTCATTTGGTTCCATACGAAACTGTTCAAACTTTTGTTTAAGCATACAAATTTTGGAATTCTTTACTTGAACAGTTCCTTCATAGGTAATAGAGAGTCTATGCCATATTTCATATGCAGTTTCACAATTTGATATTCTATTAAACTCACCTACGGAGATTGAACAATAAAGGATACTTACAGCTTTTGTATTTAATTGGGCTAGCTTTACAGTATTAGCATCCCATGTAGCATACTCCATTTGAGGAAGAGTGTAGGCATTTGAGACCATTCTCCATAGATCCCAACTTATCCCTTGAAAGTAGAATTGCATCCTCCTCTTCCAATAGGTGTAGTTAGTGCCATCAAATGGTGGAGGCCGAGCTACGAGTGTTCCTTCCAAGTTGAGGTTGTTTAGTACCCCATCACCCATTTTCTTCAAGACTCGATTAGAGCTCCTTGAAGCCTTCTCTGATACCAAATGAAAAACACTAGAGGGGGTGAATAGGGTTTTATAATGATTTTAAAATTAATTCAACCAAGCAACCACAATTGAAATTTGGAGAAGGAGACACGGCGTTTAGAGTGGTTCCACCATTAGCAAATACTAAGGGAGTCAGTCCACTACCCAATTGTTTCCAATTGGGATTTTGAAAGTATTTGAATTTTATTACCTTGCAAGGATGTTACATAAAATTACAAACACCTTCACCACTCTTTGGACAACCTTCACCCCAAAGTTGTCTCACCAACATTGAAGTAGCCTTCACTTGAAGTAACTTCAAGCTCCCCCTTGAAGTTGTTGACCTAGGTGTCGCACATTGCCCATATTTTGATAATGACTTAACCATTCCATTCATATGTATCTAACAAATCTATTTGAGATCATTGCAGATATTAGATACAAGAAAAGAATCACTTTTATCTCCAAAGCTACTCTTCCGGCACATGCAAAACATGTGACTTTTAACCGCTTTGTAATATAGCCCTTAGAGGCTTAGAACATTTTATGTAATCACTCATAATCATGTTTTGCATTGTATCTAAGATGGATAAAATGATTGGGACTCAAAAATCCATCGTTTGTACAGTTTATGAAAATTCCAAAATACCCTTAACAGGGATTTTGTCGGCCGAATTCCAAACTCGGCCGATCCATATATTCTGGAATTTTCTGGGCTGTCGGCCGAGTTTCCAACTCAGCCGATCCCTGTTCGGTCGAGTTTCAATGGTAGGAAACTTGGCCGATCCACTGATCAGTCAAGTCTGAAGGTCGACCGATCGGTCGAGTTTCCCCATGGAAACTCGGCCGACAGTCTATCTCTCAGACTTGTCGCCTAGTGTGTCGGCCGAATCGCCTTTAATGAAACTCGGCCGATCGGACTGTACTGGAATGCAGAAAAAGCAATTCCAACCGTTGGAGGAGTAGGTGGGACTCAAAATAGATCCGTTGCAAGTTGTAAAACGGCTAGTTTGTGCCACTTAACTCTCCCAACCTCAAAGGGACACCCTCAACTATAAATAGGACCTCTTGGACTTCATTCCAAGGTTGCTCATTCACATATGCTTGGTCCTAGCCTTAGTTGAGTGTTTTCTAATCCTTTGAGCCCCTTTCTCTCTCTACCTTCAAAGCAAATTCGTGAGTATGAGTGAGTTAGGATCCCATGTATGAGAGCTATCATTTGTAATCTTGTAAAGCTCTCCTTTCCACTTCTCCCATCTCCATTCTCTATGAAGATTGATTGAAGTTTCTTCTCCATGTGAAAGAGAAGAAGGTTGTTGTTCTTCCCCGAGTGAAGGAGAAGAAGGCTAGCTGCTCCAGGCCTCCAAGTGAAGGAGGAAGGTGCTAAAGCTCTCCAAGTGAAGGAGAGGTGCAAGGCAAAGCTCAAGCAAGATAGGTAAATCCTGCAAGGCCGAAGACTAAAGCAAGAGTGGGTAATTCCTTTGAAGAAGGTGGAAGACTACTTGCTTGGTGGGTAAGTCCTTGGTGAGGTAGAAGATCTTGGCTTGATATATAAGTCCTTGGATGGTTGGTAGTTGTAGCTTGTAATCTTATTGTGTGATATATATAAGAGAACCAAGTTACAAATCCTAGAGCCTAACCAACTCTAGGTAGTGGACTGACATTGCTCCTAAGTTTAGGATATGGAACCACTCTAAACCACTTGTCCAAGTGCATGCTTTCCTTGTCTCTTATCCTTGCTTTGTATGCTAGTTTAGGACATCAAATTGTTGTTTTGAATTAAGTTCTGCACTTAATATAATTTGGTGGTCTAATCACTTTTGTGAAGTTTGTGAAGCTCTATTCAACCCCCCCTTCTAGAGCCCATTGATCCAACAAGTGGTATCAGAGCAGGTCTTCTCCAAGCTACTTCAACAAGTAGGAGAAGATGGGCGATTCAGCTCTTGGGTCACTCAATCTTGAAGGAAGATTCTCCATGAGACCCCCGGTCTTCGACGGCACAAACTTCCTATATTGGAAGAGAAGGATGCAATTCTACATCCAAGGCGTGAGCTACGAGATGTGGAAGATAGTCCATCTCAAGTATGAAGAGCCGAAGGGGAACATCACCACGTGGACGGAAGATGAGATGAAGCGTGCTCAACTCAATGCTAAAGCTGTGAGCATCATCTACGCCGCCCTTTCACCATCGGAGTTCAACCGCATCTCTTCTTGGGACACGGCGCATGAGATTTGGCATAAGTTGTGTGTCACCTATGAAGGGACGGAGCAAGTCAAGGAGGCCAAGGTCTATATGCTCGGCGGCCTACTTGAGAACTTCAAGATGGGGAAGAATGAAAGAGTTGCGGACATGTACACAAGGTTGAATGTCATCTTGAACAGCCTTGCAGCCCTTGGGAGTGTCATGGATAGAGGTACCATCAATGCAAAGATCTTGAGATCTCTTCCAAAGAGATGGGAGCCAAAGGTCACTTCAATTGAAGAAGTCTACAAGCTGAGCGAGTTGTCAACCGAGGAGCTGGTTGGTAATCTCCAAGCACATGAACCAAGGCTCGACAAGCAAGAGGAAGAGGAGAAAAGAGAAGAGAAGGAGTCCAAGAAGATGAAGGACACAGCCTTCAAAGCTCAAGTTGAAGAAATGATGCGGCAACAACAACTTGCCATGAAGTCTCCCTGCCCTTCCTCAAGCGAAGATGAAGGTGCAAATGATCATGAAGCCAACTATTCAAAAGGAAGACACTTCAAGGGCAAGCCATCATCCTCCACTCCTAGGTGCTACGAGTGTGGTCAAAAGAGCCACTACAAGAATGACTGCCCAAAAGCCAAGAAGGGCTATCATAAGAGCAGCCACAAGAAGGATGACAAATACAAAAGAGAAGCCAAGTACAAGAAGAAGAACAAGAAGGAGAGAAGACCCAAAGATGCAGCTCATGCGGCATGGGAGGAGTCTTCTACTTCAAGTTCCTCAAGCTCCGAGGATGGTGAATGTCACCTTGCACTCATGGCTTCTACTAGTGAAGAAGTAATTGAGGTAAGTGAGGTAAGCAAGGTAAGTGATGAAAGTTTACTTGATTTATCTAAGGAAACCCTCATTGAAATGCTTAATGATTGTCAATCATCTTTTGCTAAATGTAAAGCTAAAAGAAAAAGATTAGGAAAGATAGTTGATGATCTCTATGCCAAGATTGACATTCTAGATCAAAATGAGAAATTACATCTTGATAGCATAGATTCTTTACAAGGGCAATTTCTAGACCTTGAACTTCAATATAATGGAGTAGAGGTTGAGAATGGTACTTATCTTAAAACTATTGAAAATCTTAAGATAGAGAACCAAAATTGCCTAGATGAGCTAGATGTTCTAAAAACTGAAAATGTTGAACTTAAGCTTATTGATGATGCTAGGAGAGATGAAGTGTATGCTTATCAAAGAGAAATTGTTGTCCTTAAATCTGAAAATGCTAAACTTCTTGCACAAACAAATGATTTATCTTCTAGACCTATCTTGCCTAGAAATGAAGTTGCAAACTTAACTCTTGAAAAAGACTCTCTTCTTACTAAAGCCCTCTGTCTTGAGGCCGACCTTTTGCATGCTAGAGAAGATCTTGCTAGTTTATCTACTACCATTACAAATCTTAGTGATGATAATGCTAAATTAAGATCTACTTTGCAAAGGTTTCTTTCGGGTAAGAAGTCTCTAAATGATGTTCTAGAGCACTCTACCAAACAATTTGGTACTAGTGGTCTAGGATACAATGCGACTACTCCAAAAGGTAAGAAGAAGAAGAAGGGTAAGAAAAAGAGTGTGGAAACTCCAATTTTCAATGGAGAGTCTTCCGGCTCTAAGAACCCCATGGTATGTATGCATTGCAAATGTGATGATCATTATTCTACCTATTGTCCTTACAAGCCTAAGGGGACCAACCCAAATATGAAATGGGTCCCCAAGCTAACCCCGGACCCCAAAGTTTGAGTTGGGTTCCGACATCCTTTTTTCTTGCAGGTCACAAAGAAATGGATTGTTGATAGTGGCTGCTCTAAGCACATGACTGGAGAAATCAGCCATTTCAACAAATTTGTGAAGAAGAAAGGAGGATCGGTAACCTTTGGGGACAACAAAAAGGGTAAGGTTATAGGTGAGGGTGATGTAGGTAATGAATTGTGCATTAAAAATGTTTTGCTTGTTGATGGCCTACATCACAACTTAATTAGTGTTAGCCAATTATGTGATAATGGTTATTTTGTGCTCTTTACTTCCTTAGAATGCTTGCTTCTAGATTCCCTGTCCTATAATGTCATATATAAGGGAACTAGAAATGGTAATCTATATGTGATTGTTCTTGATGCTTTAAAGCCCATACTAAATAGATGCTTAGTCGTGGATAAAAACGATCTTTCGCTTTGGCATCGACGTTTGGGTCATGTGAACCTGCATCAAATGAAGAAACTGAACAAAAAGGACTTGGTTCGAGGACTCCCTAAATTGGATTTTGAAAAGGATGAGGAATGTCAACCTTGTACTCAAGGGAAACAAACCAAATCCTCCTTCAAATCCAAAGGAGTCATGAGTACCAAGAGAGTTCTAGAGCTTCTTCATATTGATCTCTTCGGACCTATGAGAACACAAACGCTTCGCGGCTCCAAGTATTGTCTTGTTATAGTCGATGATTTTTCTAGATTTACTTGGACTTTCTTTCTCGTTTCTAAAAGTGATACACTCGATGTTTTCTCGAGCTTTTGTAAACGAGTTGAAAACTAAGCTTCTTGTCGTGTTGTTTCCATCCGTAGTGATCATGGGGGAGAGTTTGAAAATGATCTTTTTGAATGTTTTTGTGAAAAATCGGGTTATTCGCACAATTTCTCTTCTCCTCGCACACCCCAACAAAATGGAGTTGTTGAGAGGAAGAATAGATCGCTACAAGAGATGGCTAGAACCATGCTTCTTGAGTATGACACTCCTAAGAAGTTTTGGGCTGAAGCCGTTAGCACCTCATGTTTTGTGCAAAACCGAGTTTTCACTCATCCAACTTTTAAGAAAACCCCCTATGAACTATGGCGTGGTAGGAAGCCGTCAATTGATTTCTTTCATGTGTTTGGATGTCCGTGTTTTGTTTTGAACACCAAGGACTCTCTCGACAAGTTTGATCTGAAATCCTACAAGGCTTTCTTCCTAGGCTATAGCACTACTAGCAGGGCTTTTAGAGTGTTTAACATTGAACTATCTAAAATAGAAGAATCTATAAATGTTAAATTTATTGAAACTAACCCTGGTATTGGCAAGCATTTGGGTGATGATGATGTTGCAAATGAAATCATTCCTGTCTTAAAAGAGCTCAACATCAAAGACAAAGGTAGGCAGGTTGAAGAAGAAGAGAAAGAAGAGGAAAGGAAGGATCCCACTCCCCGCTTTGCAAAGAATCACCCCAAGGAGTTGATCATTGGCAACCCGTTTGAAAGAGTGAGGACACGAGCTGCACACAACAAAGAACAAGCAGACAGTGCCTTCATCTCTCAACTGGAGCCAAAGAACATCAAAGAGGCCCTTGGCGATGATGAGTGGATCCTTGCCATGCAAGAAGAGCTTGAGCAGTTCGAGAAGAACCGTGTGTCGACCTTAGTGCCAAGACCAAATGATAGAAAGATCATTGGTACCAAATGGGTTTACCGCAACAAGCTTGATGAGCAAGGAAAAGTGGTAAGGAACAAAGCAAGGTTAGTAGCACAAGGTTACAATCAACAAGAAGGTATTGATTTTGATGAAACCTATGCTCCTGTTGCTAGATTAGAATCTATTCGTATGCTACTTGCCTTTGCTAGTTATAAAAATTTCTTGCTTTATCAAATGGATGTTAAAAGTGCGTTTTTAAATGGTACAATCGAGGAGGAAGTATATGTTGCTCAACCTCCAGGCTTTGAAAATGATAAGTTACCCAATCATGTCTATTTCTTGCAAAAAGCTCTCTACAGACTCAAACAAGCACCTCGAGCTTGGTATGAGAAACTAAAGAACTTTTTGTTAGATAACGGGTATATCATGGGCAAAGTTGATTGTACTTTGTTTCTAAAACACACTTCCACCCATTTTCTCATAATTCAAATATATGTTGATGATATTATATTTGGCGGAACTGACCTTGATCTTTGCAAAGAGTTTGGTTCTCTTATGCAGAGTGAATTCGAGATGAGTATGATGGGTGAGCTGACCTTCTTCCTCGGCTTCCAAATCAAACAAACCAAGGAGGGTAACTTCATCAACCAAGGCAAATACACACTTGAACTTCTTAAACGCTTTGGGATGGAGAACATGAAGCCAATGGATACACCCATGTCAAACACTGCCAAACTTGACAAGGATGAAGAAGGTGAGAAGGTAGATGAGAAGCTCTATAGAGGTATGATCGGAAGTTTACTTTACTTAACTGCCTCTAGACCTGATATAATGTTTAGTGTTGGCTTGTGTGCTCGCTTTCAATCAAGCCCTAGGAAATCACATCTTGTTGCTGTCAAGAGGATTTTGAGGTACTTAGCCAAAACTCCAAATTTTGGACTATGGTACCCTAAGTCAAGGGACTTTACTCTTGTAGCATATAGTGATGCTGACTACGCAGGTTGCTTGATTGATAGAAAGTGCACAAGTGGCACTTGCTTCCTCTTGGGACCATGCTTGGTGTCTTGGTTCTCCAAGAAACAGAGCACAGTGGCATTATCAACTACCGAAGTTGAATACATTGCAGCCGGAAGTTGTTGTGCCCAGGTCCTATGGATGAAGCAAATGCTCCAAGACTTTAACATTCATTTTGATGCTTCTCCTATTTTCTGTGATAACACTAGTGCAATAAATCTTTCTTATAATCCAATATTGCATAGTAGAGCTAAACACATAGAAGTTCGCCATCATTTTCTCCGTGATCACATTGTCAAAAAGGATATTTATATCACACATGTGGATACGGAAAATCAGTTGGCTGACATTTTCACTAAATCGCTTGCTAGAGAACAATTTAACTTTATTAGATCAAAATTGCTCATAATCTCTCTTGATGATGTTGAATTGCTCTCTAATTAGTTGGTTACATCTTATGTGTGTTGCTCTTGCTTATAAATGCTTTGATTGCTCAAAATGCTTGTTTTTGATAAAATTTCTCTTGTTTCTATCTCTTCTTCGGGCTTTTTCTCACAAATCGGGTTTTAATCGACAAATAGTACCCTATGATGATGGGAATGTGCCTAAATATGCTTAATATACAATCTAGTCCAACCAGAAAAATTGCATTCGGTCATTTGAGGCTAGGGCTAGATTTTAGGTTTTTTCCTCATCAGGGTTTCTGTCGGCCGAGTTTCCAACTCGGCCGATCGGTCGGGTACAGGGCACCTGTGCGCTCTGTCGGCCGAGTTTCCTTTTCCTGGAACTCGACCGATCGGCGGCAGGCTGGTTTAATATTTATAGGAATCGGCCGACTTGCTCCCTCTCAACTAGAGCAAAGTCGACCGAACCCTAGCCGTCCAGCCCGACCCTTCCTCCCCTGGTGCTCCTCTCTCTCTCTCCGGCCGTTTTCGCCCCCAAATCGACCCGTTCGTTTGTTCTTGCTGTTCTTGGTGTGACACCTGCTCTCTCTCTCTCTCCGCGTGGATCGGCTCCATCTCCTCGTTTTCCTCTCCAATGAGGTCCCAACGCCGGAAACGTGCCGTTCCCGCCCCTGCCCCTGCGGTTCCTCTTGCGCCTAGGTATATGGCATTTGATAATCTTTCTTTTGTTGACAATGCTGCTGTTGCTCGCTACAAAGAGCTCCTTCCTCGCTCTCCCTTTCCTTTTCTAGCTCTTTATCAGCCCCATAGCTTTCACGCCGACCTTTTCGAAGCTTGTCAACTCTTTCGCACACATCATCTTGAAGCTCTTTGTATTGAGGATGCCCGTTTTCATAACCTAAAATACAGCTCCAAAGCCGTACGTCAATTCTACGCTAACTTGCGGTGGAATTACGACTCTTTGGTTCCCCCTTCGGACACCTCAATCGTTTTGACGTCTATGATTGCCGGCCAACCTTTTCATATTACCGAACGCTCGTTCAATCTTTATCTAAATGGCAATGTTGGCACGGCTTCGTGGATTACCGATTACCCTGCTTATCTTGATCTCTTGTATCCCGAGGACGTCTATAGGACCATTGAGGTTGACTTGACTGATATTCATAAGTTTCTCAAGCAACCCGATTTTCCTTATAGAAAGAAGGGCACTCTGCCATCTTCTGCCCTGTCCTCTCCTCGCCGTGTTTTGGCGTTCGTTCTCAGTTGTAATGTCCATCCCAAGAAAAATCAAACGGACATCGCTGAGAATACAGCTATGATGATGTATCTGCTTTTGAAAAACCAAGGAGTCAAATGGGCTCGTTACATCCTTCACCATATGACCTGTTTTGACTCGGGAAAGAACACCAAGGGCACACATCTTCCATATCCTGCCCTAATTTGTGGTCTTTTCCAGCATGCCACTGGAAAATCTCTCTTTACCGATTTTCTCTACCACCCTGATCGTAAAGGAGTTTATATTAGTGAGACCACTCTTCAAAAGAGTGTCCCTACCTCTGGTGCATCATCTTCTTCTGCTCCACCTCCACCTCCACCATCATCTGATGCACCTCCTCCTCCACCCTCCACAGCTGCACCACCTCCTCCTGAGCCATCTTTCCGACCTCCTCCGCAGCCGGCTTTTGCTGACTTCCATGTCTCCAATGAGGCCCTCATGGGGTACCTCATGCATCAGCAAGCCTACAACATGCAGGTCCAGCAACATCACCATCAGGATCTGTGCCACATCATGTCTTCCATGTCTTTGACTTGCCCTCAGCCCTACCCCACCTACGAGCCCTACCCCGGTGGTGACTACGCTTCTTTTGCGTATAGTCAGTTTTATCCTCCTCCACCCCCTTCTGCTTCCGCTGATCACTCTGCAGGTGGATACTCTCCTCCGGTTCTGGCGCTCCCAGGTGGTCGTTTGTCTGAGCTTCTGGCCCAGTACACTTCTTCTGCTCCCCCTATTGAGGTTGCCTATGAGTTACATGCTCTAGGCATGTCTTGGGCCGAGCAGAGTGCGAGGTGGCCCGGGCGTGCTTTTGGTCCTCCAGACGAGGATATGGCTGACCAGGAGGATGCTGAGACTGACGTTGATGAGGCTACTGCGACGGATGTTGAAGACGAGGATGCGGATGACGATGCCGATGCTGAAGCCGAGGCTACACCAGCTGCTGCTCCTCCTTCCGATGATGGAGATGAGGACTACCAGCCCGACGAGGACATGGAGGCTGCCGTTGATGATGTTGACATAGATTAGTGTAGCTTCTAGTTGATGTGTCTAGTTTAGTCTCGGATGACCATGATATATCTTTTTGGACTATGATTGTATTATTTACATTAGGCACATCATCTGAGTTGTACTATTGCTACTCCGTTTGTCCGTGTAGTTTTTGTCTTATGGTTTCTTTTGGAAACACTTTGTATGGCTTATCTTATAGTGTGTTCCATATTTTGATGAATGACAGGTTTTTCTTTCGTGCTTTATCTTGGTGTTTATCTGTCTCTCTGTGATTTGGTTGATTGAGTGTTTGGAGAAGACCTTGCTTTTATGCTCTTCTACCCCCCCTGCCTTTTTGAGATGACAAAGGGGGAGAAAGACCTCAATCATATTGCTTTTATTGCTTGTATGGTTCTTTTCTTGTCTATAAACTACAATGCATCTATACTTGTTTAGAATCATATAATATATATATATATGCTATGGTTGCTTGTGTGTTAACTAACCATGCAGGAACGAGTAAGCATGAATTGAGGGGGAGCATTACAAATTGATCATATTTGCATCCCCTTGCAATTCCCTAAAGAAAAGGTATAATTTTCACATTTTTTTCAATATGTTAAGGAATGGTTTGTCATTGTCAAAAAGGGGGAGAATGTTGACCTAGGTGTCGCACATTGCCCATATTTTGATAATGACTTAACCATTCCATTCATATGTATCTAACAAATCTATTTGAGATCATTGCAGATATTAGATACAAGAAAAGAATCACTTTTATCTCCAAAGCTACTCTTCCGGCACATGCAAAACATGTGACTTTTAACCGCTTTGTAATATAGCCCTTAGAGGCTTAGAACATTTTATGTAATCACTCATAATCATGTTTTGCATTGTGTCTAAGATGGATAAAATGATTGGGACTCAAAAATTCATCGTTTGTACAGTTTATGAAAATTCCAAAATACCCTTAACAGGGATTTTGTCGGCCGAATTCCAAACTCGGCCGATCCATATATTCTGGAATTTTCTGGGCTTTCGGCCGAGTTTCCAACTCAGCCGATCCATGTTCGGTCGAGTTTCAATGGTAGGAAACTCGGTCGATCCACTGATCAGTCAAGTCTGAAGGTCGACCGATCGGTCGAGTTTCCCCATGGAAACTCGGCCGACAGTCTATCTCTCAGACTTGTCGCCTAGTGTGTCGGCCGAATTGCCTTTAATGAAACTCGGCCGATCGGACTGTACTGGAATGCAGAAAAAGCAATTCCAACCGTTGGAGGAGTAGGTGGGACTCAAAATAGATCCGTTGCAAGTTGTAAAATGGCTAGTTTGTGCCACTTAACTCTCCCAACCTCAAAGGGACACCCTCAACTATAAATAGGACCTCTTGGACTTCATTCCAAGGTTGCTCATTCACATATGCTTGGTCCTAGCCTTAGTTGAGTGTTTTCTAATCCTTTGAGCCCCTTTCTCTCTCTACCTTCAAAGCAAATTCGTGAGTATGAGTGAGTTAGGATCCCATGTATGAGAGCTATCATTTGTAATCTTGTAAAGCTCTCCTTTCCACTTCTCCCATCTCCATTCTCTATGAAGATTGATTGAAGTTTCTTCTCCATGTGAAAGAGAAGAAGGTTGTTGTTCTTCCCCGAGTGAGGGAGAAGAAGGCTAGCTGCTCCAGGCCTCCAAGTGAAGGAGGAAGGTGCTAAAGCTCTCCAAGTGAAGGAGAGGTGCAAGGCAAAGCTCAAGCAAGATAGGTAAATCCTGTAAGGCCGAAGACTAAAGCAAGAGTGGGTAATTCCTTTGAAGAAGGTGGAATACTACTTGCTTGGTGGGTAAGTCCTTGGTGAGGTAGAAGATCTTGGCTTGATATATAAGTCCTTGGATGGTTGGTAGTTGTAGCTTGTAATCTTATTGTGTGATATATATAAGAGAACCAAGTTACAAATCCTAGAGCCTAACCAACTCTAGGTAGTGGACTGACATTGCTCCTAAGTTTAGGACATGGAACCACTCTAAACCACCTGTCCAAGTGCATGCTTTCCTTGTCTCTTATCCTTGCTTTGTATGCTAGTTTAGGACATCAAATTGTTGTTTTGAATTAAGTTCTGCACTTAATATAATTTGGTGGTCTAATCACTTTTGTGAAGTTTGTGAAGCTCTATTCAACCCCCCCTTCTAGAGCCCATTGATCCAACAGAAGTAACCTTCCTCCTTGAAGTAGCTTCCTGTTGAGACCTTCTAGAAGTAGTCCAAAGTCTGCCGAGCTACCTTCACCACCTGAAGAAGCTCCAACAACCTCCTTTCCGCATCCTCCAACCAATTGAGTACAGTGCTTTGATCCTATATCAAGCGTTTGATCTCCTAACCAAAGTGGATGGACGTGGATGTATAGTGGATAGGAGATATCAGCCTATAGGACACTAATGTAGAGCTCAAGGAAAATAGATTGTAAGTATAGCTCAACTTGTTTGCTCACAAGGATTGAATATCAAGTGTAATTGTGTATGCAAGTTGTGTCTTAAGGTGTCCTATGGCTATCCTATTTATAGGAGTGGTTTGCTAATGCTTGGGGACATTCTAGACACTTTTTAGGGGGCTCTTAGTGCTCAGCTAGCCGTTAGATATCCACTAATTGCATTTGTAATGGTTAGTTAATTAATTTTGAAAAGTGCATACGGAAACCTTCTTGGTCGAGAAGTTTGTCGATCGAGTGTCTCTCGGTCGAGGAATTTGTCAACTGAGGGTAAGTCTGGAGCAACGTTCAACTCAACTTCCAACCACTTTTTCCCACTAAGTCTAACGACTATATAACTAAGTCTAACGGATATAAAACCTGCTCGAGACACAGTCTCGGTCAAAGTAAAGTTCGACCAAGCCTTTCTCTATGATGGCTTTTAGCAGGTTATGCAAAGGTGTTCATGCTTTAGACTTGGGAGTTTCTCGGTCGAGAAAATGTTTGACCGAGAGTATCTCGATCGAGAAGTGTGTGGACTAAGACCAACTCTGTTTCAAAACTTTAACTCATATGCTAGGTGTAAGAAATGAATGTGCAATTGTGATGTTCACTTAATGATGACTTATCTAAGTGTTGTGTGTGGATAGGGAAGATCTAAACGCTTGATTTACATGATATCTAAGTACTTGTACATTATAAACTTGTACAAGTTTTTACATTGATTACAATCATGAAAATAAAGCGATTTTAGCAAATTGATCTTCCGAGTCTTCGCTATCCACCACCTTATATGCTTGTCCCTGAAACATTCAAATAGCAAGTTAAAACCACAAGAAAGAAATGTTTGTCATCATCAAAACAAAGGGATTATAATAATGTCCAATTTAGCCAACAACACCCTATGGGTTTTACCCCTTCAGTTGGATCCACCAAGGTCCATACCTTGTTGGCATACATGGATTTCATCTTGTATCTCATGGCCTCAAGCCATTTCTCAGACTCTAGTCCCTTATTAGATTCTATATAGGTTGTTGTCTCATCATCTATGACCAACTCACCGCCTTCCAGAGTCATGAGATATCCAAATATTTTAGTTTCAAGGCATGTCCTATTAGATATATGAGGTCCCTATGTTACTTGAGGAATTTGAGATTCCACAACACTTTGTGATTCTCTTTGTTCCTCTTGTACATCTATTGGTTCAATTCTTTCTTGTTGGTCTTAAACCTCTTTGAGTTCTACTTTCCTCCCATTGATTCCTTTGGAAATAAATTCCTTTTCTAGGAACGCAACAACTCTGGCAATAATCACTTTGTTGTTAGATACAGAATAAAAGTAATATCTTTTGGTATCCTTAGGATATCCAAAAAAATAACATTTATCAAATTTAGGGCCTAGTTTTTCAAGAAACATTTTCCTAACATAAGCTCTGCATCCCTAAATCCTCATAAAAGACACATTGGGATGCTTCCCATACCATATCTCATATGGTGTATTTTGAACTGATTTAGATGGTACTCGATTTAGTATAAATGTAGAAGTTTCAAGAGCACACCCCAAGAAGGTAGTTGGAAGATCAGCTAAACTCATCATTTATTGCACCATATCCAACAATGTGCAATTCCTTCTTTTGAATAGACCATTATGTTGTGGTGTCCTAGGTGGATTCCATTGTGATATAATACCACGGGCTCACAAAAGGTCCTCAAACTCTTGGCTTAAGTATTCTCCACCTCAATCAGATCAAAGTGCTTTAATACTTTTTCCAAGTTGGTTATGTACTTTGTTCATAAACTCTTTGAAGTTTTCAAGAGTTTCTGACTTATGTTTCATTATATAAATATAACCATACCTACAAAAGTCATCAGTGAAGGCAATGAAGTATTGATACCCACCTCTAGAAGTTGTTCTAAAAGGGCCACATACATCAGTATGTATGAGTCCTAATATGTCACTAGCCCTATCATTGTTACCAGCGAGAGGGGTCTTGGTCATCTTGCCCAACAAACAAGATTCACATGTCTCTATTGATTCAAAATCAAAAGAGTCCAGATAACCATCTATATGGAGTCTAGATGTGTGATTCTCATTTATGTGCCCTAGATGACTATGATAAAGGTATGTTATGTTTGAGTTGTTGACTTTTAGTCTTTTGATATTTATGTTATAAACATCTATCTTTAGATCTAGCAAATAAAAACCATAAGACATTGGGGCATCGTGATAAAAGATCACATCTTTTGAAATAGAACATCGACCATTCTTAATATGAAATTCATATGCATCATTGTCCATACAAGATACATAAATGATGTTCCTATTTATGGTAGGTACGTAATAGTAATTCACTAACTCTATTACAAGCCATGTATGAAAAGATAAACTATAGGTTCCAACTACATTCGCTACAACTCTTGCGCCATTTGCAACTCACTGTTCAACCTCACCCTTTCACAAAGGCCTAATTATTTTTAGATCATGCTTATTTGAATGTATTTGAGATCCACATCTACCATCTAATACCCAAGATGAATAAGTATATAGGTTTATCTCAATAACATATATACCTAAAGTGTTATCACCATCCCCATCATTTGCTTCCTGAATGCCATCAAGTACAAAGGAATAATCCCTCTTGTACTTTTTTTTCTCCTTCTCTTGAGTGTTGAAGATGCGGATTTGAGTTTGGACTCAAAATTGTTCATGACCATGCTTTCATCCTTGGACTCACCTCTGTTGATCACTATAATAGATTTTTCCTTCTTCATTCTTTCTTCCGTACTCATCAGCATGCCAAGCAAATCTGACAACGGTCTGGTCATATTATTTAAGTGATAACACTCAATACAGTGACTATATGATTCAGGCAGTGATTGTGAAATCATATAGTGTCCAACTCTTGGCTCAAATAGAATCCCATTTCTTCAAGATGTTCCACATGACCAATCATATTGAGCACATGGATCTCTACTGAGTCTCCATCTGTTATCTTACACAAACAATCCTTTTGAGATTGTGTACCTTTCTTGCTTTATGTGCTTAAGGTTCAAGTTCTTAAGATGTGTTACCATCTAAAGTATCCCCATGTCTTCACACTGCTCATGCAACTCATAGTTCATGCAACTTAGCATAAGGTGCTTTATCTCCAAGGCATCGTTGACATGCTTCCAGTAAGCATCCACCTTAGCCCTATGCACATCAGGAGCAGGTATTTATGGCACTGGTGTTTCTAGGGCATAGAGTTTGCACTCTTCATTAAGAATACTTCTCAAGGTCTAAAACTAGTAGTGGAAATTTGTCCCATTAAGTTTTTCCTTTCTAAGGACCAATCGCAATGATGATTTGATTGCCATTCGATTCTATAAGAGATAAAATTTGCATTTGTCACAATCCTTTTTTATTTGATTTGAAAATTTTGACAATAGTTAATTAGGTCCTTATTAATTATTTCTCCCACTATTTTATTTAAATTGATATCCCTCAATATCACTTTGAAAGATTGTAGCATACAACCTTCTAGTGATCCAAGATCCAAAATAATTCAACTATTACCCAGCCAACGCCAACGTCCATAGTCAATTATTGAGGTAGGCAACTTTTGCCAATTGCATCATATGCAACTCTTGGATACATTATATGTGAAACTCTTGCCACAATCATCTACATGCCTATGTCACCAGCCTAAATCGTGTGTCCAAAGGAAGCGGATTAAAGTAGTCGGACTTTTAAAGAGATAACCTGACACTCAGGCCCTCGCAACGATAACGGGGTCTGATGTAGCAATCGGGGTCGAACACATGGACAAGGTTGGTCGTGTTAAGAACGTGGAATCAACACTCTATACTCCGGCATAAAAGAGGATTAAAATGAGTTCCCAAGGGAACGAAATCTCGAAAACAAGAACAATAAAACAAAATAAATAAAAGAAACAAACAGTAACAAGGTATATGGGATAACTTGTGTTGAGGTTCACCAACCAAGGCATCTCTCCAACATGCATACTATCTCTCTCTCTCTTGCTTACTCATATCAAGATTACAAGCAACCATAAAACATCTATTCCACTCTCTCTCGAGATGAGGATAGATCTAGGCCTGAAAGAAGCCTCTCTCTCGAGATGACAACTCAAAAACCTCGCAACAAAACCTATGGTTTAAAACGTTTAGCATGCTAACACTCTCGTGCATTCATACTACTCCATACCATGGATAAAAGCGATATTACTCTCTTGAGATATAAACAATCAAACATCACAAGATGGTAGCTAAGCATACAAGTGAAGCATTAAAACAGGCGCATGGAGATAATCTTGATAAGGGTAAGTATATTCAAAAGAAAGAGACAATATACATGTTGGGAGAGCCTTAGTGGCTACTCCCAACCCAAGTTATAGTGTTTAGCCGCTCATGCTTGCGGATAACATGGTGGCGCTATAGAAAGATAGATCCATGAGATACCACGAAGAATGGAGGTGAGTACAGCGAGAGGAAATGATAGATCTAGAGGAGAAGAAACGTGATACTACACACTACTTCTTCATATATGGATCTACCACGGGGACGTCTCCTTCTCTCAAAGAAGTGGTGGGTGTGGGTGGTCGTCTTCTCTCTCCTCGGCTTTCACTCTAGAGATCCAAGCATGATGGACCCTCAGCTATGGGGTTGGGATGCGGTAGCACTTCGTGGTATTTGGATCGGATCTCTCTGATCTCTCCCTGACAAGATAGGTGGGGGCACTATTTATAGGTTCCTTCCACTGACTTAAGACCGTGGTCGTGGTCTTTCCTTTATTCCTCCTTAGTCGCGATCTTTCTCAACCAAGAATCTTCAGTCGCAGTCCTTGGAGAGGCCGCGGTCACTGTTCTTTGGAGAGAGGTCGCAGTCGCGATCTTTGGTGAGATCGCAGTCGTGGTCTTTGCTGAATAACCGCAGTCGCGATCTTTGGAGAGACCGTGGTCGCAATCTTTGGAGAGACCGCGGTCGCGATCTTAGGAGAAGCCACAGTTGCGATCCTTGGTTGTGATCTTTGGTGAGACTGCGATCGTAGTTCTTTGGAGAGAGGTCGCGGTTGCGATCCTTGGTGAGACCACGGTCGTGGTCTCTGCTGAATAACCGCGGTCGCGATCTCTAAGATCGCGGTCGCGGTTGGGCTGATTCTTGAAATCACAAAACAAGGTTTTAGTCAAGAAGATAGATAAAATGTGTGCAAAGTTGACTAAAGTTATTCTAAAAGTGGTGTTGAATATATAAAGAAAATACGTAAAGTGTGGTGTCATCAACTCCCCCAAACTTAGAATCAAGCATGTCCTCGGGCTAAATTTAGGCTCGAGTACTCAGAGAGAGAAAGGATGAACAAGGATAACATAATAGCACGGCTGAAATATCTCATTCTTGCATCAAGACTGTTGTTGCATGTATTCAATCCCTTAGGTCTCAATCCCCCCTTTAGGCTTAAGAGTTGCATAACCTCATACCATCTGTCATAACCTTCTATTATAAAAGGCTTCTCCTTCTCAACTCATAACCCTCCCTTAGCTAACATCCATACTGGTGCCACATCTTTTCGAAAGGTAGCCTTCGCACCTATTCTTTATTCTCAGAGGGCCCTATGCTAATGTGTGTGGGTAGGCTTGAAGCTTTAAGGTGTTTCCTCTTCCTCCTGAATCCCTCACCCACAACTGTCGTAAGAACAATGTTCCCCATTTTTGGGGCTTCTGACTTTAAGTCAGGTGGAATGTGAGGTTCCATTTAGGATTGAAGGTGTGTGAGTTTGGCTTCAAGTTTCCACTTAAGGGCACGACATATCTGCATTCATGAGTGCAACAATATACCAGTCGGGCAGAAACTTTTGGCATCTTTTAGGGCACATCTCTCGTATATTTTTTTTCTTTATTTTGTTTGATTTTCAGCTTTTTATCTCTCCTTTCATGCTCGGGATTTAGGATTAGGCTGGTCTTCTTGGGCGGTCAAGCCTCTTTTTAGCTATATTCCTTGAACAGGGTAGCTTTTTCCTATCTACAGAGACTAGGATTTTCTGGATGCTAGCATCAGGTGGGGATGGTTGTTTAGGAGTATGACTAAGGTTCTCTTAGTTTGAAGGGTTTCATGAGTTAAGGTTGTTACATTTACAATGTCTTATTGCAAGAATGAGATATAGCAGTGTTGCTACGACTGTTGTTTTACTCATGCATTGCTCATATCCTTCTCTCTCAGAGGTCTGGAGCACTACTTTTTGAAAATTTTAGCAAGAGGGAGTGAGCTTCTAAGAGGTCATTTGTAATGAAAAAAATGAGATTTCAAAATTTTTGCATAAGAACGTAAGAAAAAGGAAAGTGAAATATAAAGGGGAGTAAGGGAAAAGTTTTAGTACGAGAAAAGTTTTAGTACCTCTGCGGCCTGTTTATGACTCCTCCCCCAAACTTATCCTGAGCCCCATCTTGGGGTGTCAAAATTTGAGAAGAAGTATAAACGGGCCTTCTTTATTTATTTACTTGGCGGGGAAAGCCCACTTGGACTCTAGGAGCATGCTGGCGTAGATACCCCTAAGTGTGTGATACTGCTCGTACTGCATGTTCTCTACCTTGAGGCTGGTAGTTGCAATAGCTACCATCCATGATAGGCAGAAGAACCTATAGTCATTTGATAAGGGTATCTGCTGAGGGCTTCTGTGGCAGTATTGGGTCTTCTTGAAGTCTTTGCCTTGTATCATTGTGAACCCTCTGCAATGTTGTCATATTATTTTGACGATGGCTTCAGCGCAGGTGTTAGCCTTTTCTTCGGTGGGAGTTTTTTTTGTCGTCATATTAGTCATTTTCTTTAGCAAAAAGGTTGCATTAGAGCTATTATACAGAATTGCAGTCTTTTTTTACAGGTTGACGTGCAGCAAAGTCAAATGGTTGTCGTGAAGAATCGGAAAAAAGATGTGTTCAGGTGTGCCTGCTTGAAGCCGTCGTTGGAGCCGCTCTGTTTCTCTGGTCTTCTTGTCCTTAAGGATGTCGTCTACCAGTAGGAAATATGTCATGTGACAGTTTGGCATTGAATCTCATAATATTGCCTAGTAGGCTGATATCATACTCACTGAGAGGTACCCTCCTGTTCTCAATGTTTCTTGGAGGTCGTCTTTGAGCACGCAGATGCCATCTCGTTCGAAGATGACATCTCCCAGTGAATCATCTTCTTTCAGAGAACTCATGATTATTGTCAGTTCTTCCATCAACAGACTGAAGTAGCTCCATCTGTCGAAGTTCTCAAAAGAAGGTACTATATCTCCAGCCAGGCCTTCTAGTCCTTCATTCCCCAGATCTTCTTCTACTTCTATTTCTACGGGTTGCCCTTATGCAGAAGGAGCTTCAGGAATGTTGAATGCTGAAGGTTGTTGTTCATCTTTTACTTGCTCTACAGCCTCTTCAATCTCAGCACCCCAGCCCGCTTTCCATGTTGTAGCTCTAGTTGGTTCTGTTGGGTTGACCCACATGCTTTTGAGTTGTTCCCTCCAAGGTATTTTCTCGGGGAGAGGGATGTCCGTGTGTAACCTGCGGGGTACGGCATCAGCAGCCATAGTCGGATCCTTGAAGAATCGATGATCGTAGATGACCTACATTACGTACATGCCCCGCAATCCATATAGGTCTTCCTCATGTAGGTCTTCTAGGGGAATGCCCTTATTGATTGCTTCCATCATACATAGGACGATGAAGGCGCAATCCCCTGAACTAGCTCCTTCCTGGGGAACATTCTTGATTATGGAGAAGAGTTTCTAGGACCCTTGGAACCTTGGACTCGCCTCTTTAATAGCCTGTTGTAGGCATATAGGAATTTTTAAGGCATCCCTGGCGTCCTTCCTCTTGTATACAAGTGAAGTGATGTCCTTCTCTACTGTGCAGCAGTTGAGCACCGTCGTCTTCTGCTCCATAAGGTTGATGACGATTAGGCCCCAGTGCTTTGCATTATGGATGGGTAGCACCACTGTCCTGGTCTCTCTTCTCCTGACTGCCACTTGAAGTTCCAACACTTCTGCCGCTCGGTAATCTTCTTTGTACAACAGGATGGCTAGACGTGTGGTGTCGTTGAAGATTGGTTGTGGCTTATCATGATGGAGGAATTCTTCTAAGAGGGTGGCGCAAAGTACCTTGAACATCCTTTTGTGTATTTGCACCTTCTTTAGAAAGACCCTCCAGAAATTCTCCCTGGTCAGACGTCTACTCTTGTTGATATGAAAAGTGTCTGACCCGGGTAGATCGTTGTTGAGGACATGTGCCAGGACATGGACATCTCTGCAAGAGATGCGCGACATGGTTTTTATGTCCATGTCCTTCATTTTGCATGACAGAGGGGGAGATGTTGAATGTTGTAATGTTCATTCTTCAGCTTGCCTCTCCCTAGCGGGCTCTTCTGTAAAGAAGGCTTCCTACATCGTCGGTACTGAGCTTTCTCTAATGGTGGGCATAGCCTCGACTGCTTTTTCAGCACTCTTTGTCAGAGGTTGTGTTGTGGCCCCTTGTCTAGCTTCTTTTGAGGAGGCTTCTGCGGTGACGTCTTTTGCATGACTTTCTTTCGACGTCTGCCCCAGCTTGGCCTCGGCCATCATCTTTGACGTGGCATCCATCTTCCCATCGTAAATGTAGTCGTTGTTCTCCTCATGCGATGGGAAGAGGAGGAAGTCATTGGATTCTTCCATCCCAGCTCCAAGCTCGGCAATCAGCCTATCGATCTCTATTGCACCGGCCGAGCTAAGTGTTGCGACCATCTCCTCCCGGTGAGTTGTTGCTTCCTGCTCTGCTTCTGTCAGAGTGAGTGCGGGAGGGGTGAGGTGACGTCCAGCCTGCTGCTCGTTCTCGTTGGTGGTTTCGTCCATTGCCTCCTTCGGGTCGCAGTTGAGGTCAAACCCCCTCGATTGGGTTGTATGCTTTTCATACTGGGGGTTTGATCTTCCTGATGGTTGGTTACTTTGTTGTTCAGCGATGGGAGATTGTCTTCATGTTGTACTCCCATTCTTTGCTGCACCGGCTCCTGCCCCAGGCCCCCCTACGTTGTCATCGTGGCTGGAAGGGTTGGCCAGAGAGCATTCTGGGCTAGCAGGGCGTTTTGCCTTTTTCTTTGCCCGCCTGGCTTCGAGCTCTGCACACTCCTGCTCGAGATTCTTGCGGTCTTCTTGCACTCCTTTTCATTCTTCTTCTAGGGTAGACATTTCCTCTTTGTATTCTTGGCACATTTGTTCATTGTCTGTGCATATGCCCTGCCCTTCTTTTCGCAGGATTGTCATTTCCTCTTGCATTTTCGTCAACATCCTCAGCATCCTCCATTGATTGCTGAAGACTTCTTGCATGAATTCTGGGAGTGATGACGTCCTCTCATCTATCTCCTTCACCTGTATTTTTAGTGAAGATAAAGAAGTAGAAATTTTCTCATTTATTGTATTAGTTTGATGCATGTGTTCCCACATTGCATCAAACATATTACCTAGGGCACCCCCGAAAGAGGATGTTTGTTGTTGGTGGTGCAGTTGTTGTCTCGTGTGTGTTGTTGGCACGCTCGGCACAGTTGGCTGCTTAGGTGGTGGTGGTGGGGGCATCTCCCCAGGTTGACTCTTCTTCAGCTCCGCCTTTGGTGTGCCTTGAGAGGCTTGTTTTTCTGCCTCTTCCTACGGTACGTTGGTGCCTCGAGGGGTTTATTCTTCTTGTTGGTCCCCCTCTGGCTCTGACTCCGGTATGGTTTGGGAGCCTTATCTTTCTGGCTCCACCTCCGGTTGGCTGGTACGTTGCGGTGCTACGTCTGTGTCTGTAGTCTTTCCCGCTTCTCCCTCCATGGCAGTAGATTCCTCTTGCGGTCTCAAGGAAGCGGGGTCCACAATTTATACGTCCACTTGTTGTTGTGCGGCCCTCTCAATTTAAGCTGGCTTACAGGTGGCTTCTGGTTTCTTTTTCTCTACCACCAGTTTCTTTTGTGGCTCTGGGGTTTTCTTCACTACTTGTGTTGGGACACTGCTTCCTTCTGTATAAGTGTTGGTTCTG
Organism: Alisma plantago-aquatica; assembly: GCA_963693085.1. Classification (NCBI taxonomy): domain Eukaryota; kingdom Viridiplantae; phylum Streptophyta; class Magnoliopsida; order Alismatales; family Alismataceae; genus Alisma; species Alisma plantago-aquatica. The sequence goes on from OY856413.1 coordinate 1,010,551,830, forward strand.
GCGATATGCTGGCATGCAGTGTCCCAGAGCTCATCTTCTCGACGTCGTCGAGAGTTGGCTGCAGCTTGTGGGCGTCATAGAATGCCATTTCTGGAAGGGGGAGTGGCTTCTTAAGTCCTAGGTGCTTAAAATATGCTTTCTCCCCCTTTACTTCCAGAATTCCCATGCTGGCGAGGGACTTTGTATCGATACTTTGATGTCCCTCCATTTCTTCATATTTTTGCAATTCGCCTATTTCCAGCAGGTAGTCGGTGATCCTTGTTATTTGACCGCCCATACAGAAGGCAGACTTCCTCTTTGCCTCACCACCCACAGCCGAAGACAACCTTTTGATAAGGATCCTTCCTATGTTCATTGGTCGCTTATTGATCATAGACCATATAAGGAAGAGATCCCCCTTGTTGATTGTCCCGGTCTCTGACCTGGCATATTTAGAGAAGGCGGTGATCTTCTATATGATCTTGACGAAGAAGGAGGTGATTTTGGAGGCCTTGGAAATTTTCGGGTTATGCCTTTCTTCTCCAGTCAGCTCCTTCCACATCTTGTTGTTGTCATACGCAGCAATCTCCCTCTCTCACAGCGCACCTGAACAGGCTTTAGCCTCTTCTTCAGATGCGGTAAAGATCATATTCAGATCGGTCTCTGTTATCAGATGGCTTTCACCGCCCAGTCGTACTTGGAGCTGGTAGTCCCCTCCTCCTCCTACTCGCATCCCATCGTCAGTGGTGACCTTTGTCAAAGAGGACATAAATTCTAGGGTCAACCTCTGGTATGACCTTACTTCAGGCGTGCGGATATTACGTAGGTTTGCTCCCTCCAGAAGTTTTACTGTTCTGTCGTACATCCCCAGCTTTTTGAAGTCCTCCACGTCGAAGTAACGTGTCGGCAGGAAATCCTTATTAGTGGACATCCAGTCATAGGAGGACTAGTGCATGATGTCCCGGGGTACGAACTCTGGCTCCCCTTGAGGCGCAGAAACTTCTTCCACTGCCTTTTCAGTTTTTTCCTTCTTACTGGGCCTGGGTTCTTTAAATGTGGCCTTCCGCTTCTTCCCGTGCACTGGGCTTCCTTACTATTCAGGTCGATACTCTGAGGTCTCTGTTTCTTCCGTCTGCTCGGTTGCTTCTGTGGACTGTTCTTGTGGTACCCCTGCCAATATCCTCTGGTATTGCTCCAGTCTCAGTTGTATCTCTAGGCATTTGGGGACTGGTAGGGCTGTGCTCTTTTTCAGCTTCTCAGTCAGGTCCTTGACTATCTTCTCTACCTCCTTAAGGGAGGTAGCCCTCTGGTATAGGGGATTGCTAGAGGCTGGAGAAGACATTCTGCAGCTTAAAGTGAGTTAGTCCAAAAAGATATTCTATTGTCTTCCTACACATAATTATCATCAAGTTGATGGTGATTATCAGGTTATAGGTTATCATTTTTAACTTTTTGGTTTCAAATTTATTAAATGGACAGTGAGGATAGCAGTTTCGGGTTTAATTGTGGTCGTGGTCATCTCTTGAAAGGATCATGGTCGCTCTGAGGATGAAACTGCGGTCGCGATCATTATTGTTCGGAGGGATTTGTAGTTGCGACATTTTTAAAGAGACTGCGGTCGCAGTTTTTAATCACGGTCGCGGTTACCTCTTGAAAAGATCACAATCGTGATTCTTTTCTTTTGATAAAATCACAGTCGCAATTATAATCATGGTCATGGTCCTTTCTTCAGAAAAGTCGAAATTAGAGCTTTTTAGGGTTTTTACAGTTTTCGATTATTAGGGTTCAACACCTCACGGCGGATTGCGATGACCAAACTCTTGGTCCTCTCCGCTTCTTTCAGTTCCTTAGACAGTTGTTCATCGACCAGTTATTTTGTTTTTTTTCTCATTATTAGGGTTTTAAGGACCTTCTTCTTGGTCGAGAAAGAGGATGGGGCTAAGCGCCCGGAAACAAGGTGTTAGTGAGGCAAAAATTGGCTAAACGGCGAGAGCGGCTCATCGTAGCGATGAAGGGAGGTCTTGAGATCGAGAATAAAGCACGTCAGCGTGAGTGGGTTACTTGATTGAAGGGAGAGGATGTGACGACGGCAAAGGCTACGAGCGACAAGGCGAATGATCCTGGCGGGCACGCGGCGGCGAGTAGCTCGAGCGTCGGACGGTGAAATCGCGACTGCAACTGCGGTTCTCGAGTCGAGCAGACTAGGGAAATCTAGGGATTTTGCACGAAAGTGAAGGGAGTGTAAAGAGTCTGTCGTTCGGTGACCGGGTCTATTTATAGGTGTACGGATTGCTTCTAACTTAACCGAGCAAAATACCGCGGCCGCGATTTTTTATCGTGGTCGTGATTATATTCACGGTCGCAATGTTTTAGAAAGGAATCACGGTCGTGATTATATTCGTGGTTGCAATCCTTCTAAGAAAACTACGGTTGTGAAAATCCAACAAGCATTAACAAAGCCACGTTCGTGATTACATTCGCGGTCGCGGATATTATTAAGCCAAACCACCAACTTAAAGAAAATAAGAATGCTCAGAAAAAGAAGAAAAACTTAGACTAGAAGAAAGAAAGAAATATAAAGCAAAATTAAAGTGAAGAGAGATCAAAGACTTGGGTTGCCTCCCAAGAAATGCTTGCTTTAAAGTCTCTTAGCTAGACTGCATAAATTCTTCACTCCTCTGGTCCTCCAGTCGGATGAGGCAACTCTCGATCCCTCTCCTTGTCGAGTCTGGTTGGTTCATCTAGGTTGATCTCTGATCTTCTGACAAAGGCTTCATCCTTGTAGAATCTTTTCAACCTGTGGCCATTGACCTTGAAGATATCAGTCTTTTCTCCTTGAATCTCAATCATTCCTGATGGATAAATTTTTTCCACAGAGAAAGGTCCTGACCATCTTGTTCTGAGCTTCCCAGGGAAAAGTCGGATGCTAGAATTGAAGAGAAGAACTTTGTCTCCTTCACGAATGTCCTTGTTCCTTAGGTGGGCATCATGCCACGCCTTGGTCCTCTGCTTTTAGATCTTTGCATTTTCGTAAGCATGTAATCTAAGCTCTTCAAGCTCTTATAGCTACAGATATCTCTTTTGTCCCGCCTTTTCCAAATCCATATTTAGGAACTTAATCGCCCAAAGGGTTTTGTGCTCTAACTCTATGGGTAAATGACAAGACTTTCCATAGATTAGCCTATAAGGCGTGGTGCCTATGGGTGCCTTGTAAGCAGTTCTATAGGCCCACAGAGCATCGTCGAGCTTCATAGACCAGTCTTTCCGAGTACGGTTGACAGTCTTTTCCAAGATTTGCTTAATCTGCCTATTGGATACCTCCACCTGTCCAGAGGTTTGAGGGTGATAGGGTGTTGCAACCTTGTGCTTGACCCCGTACTTCTTCAATAGTGCCTCAAATTGTTTCTCCCCAAAATGTGATCCGCCATCGCTTATCACAGTGTGGGGTACTCCAAAGTGCGGGAAGATGGTTTTCTCGAAAAGCTTAATCACAGATTTAGAGTCGCAAGTTTGGGTAGTAACAGCCTCCACCCATTTTGACACGTAGTCCACAGCCACTAATATGTACTGATAACCTTTTGACGAGGGGAAGGGACCCATGTAGTCTATTCCCCAAACGTCAAAGATCTCAACTTCTATCCAGTCTGTCATAGGCATTTCGTTCCTTTTTCCTATATTTCTGGTTGATTGACACTCTTTGCATACTCTCACATAAGCAGCAACATCTTTGAATAATGAAGGCCAGTAAAATCTGGATTAAAGCACCTTTGCGGTAGTTCTGTCCCCACCATGATGCCCTCCATATGGTGAAGAGTGGCATTCCTTTAATATCAGTGGGGCTTCTTCTTCTGGTATGCATCTTCTGTACAAATTGTCCGAACATTTCTTGAATAATAACGGGTCGTCCCAATAGTAGTTCCTCACATCAGACAAGAGCTTCTTCTTCTGGTTGTATGTGATGTCTGGTGGTAACTCCCTGCAAGCAAGGTAGTTGCAAATGTCCACAAACCATGGCAAGTTTTGTTCTTCAGCTCCTATCATGAGCAAAGCCTCATCTGCGTAGTTATCATTAACGGGTGGCTCATTTTTGTCTTCGACAATGATCCATGACAAATGGTCGGCCACTACATTTTCCTCCCCTTTCTTTTCAATGATCTCGTAATCAAATTCTTGGAGTAATAGGGCCCACCTCAGTAACCTAGGTTTATTGTCCTTATTCTACATTAGGTATCTGATAGCTCTGTGGTCAGTATAAACCTTTACCTTTGCTCCAATCAGATAGGACCTGAATTTGTCAAAAGCAAAAACAATAGCTAGCTAGCAATTCTTTCTCTGTGGTTGTGTAATTTACTTGCGCCTCATTCAGGGTGCGGCTGGCATAGCAGATAACATGATGTTTTCTATCCTTCTTCTACCCTAGGACTATCCGTATGACATAGTCACTAGCATCACACATTAGCTCGAAGGGTAACTCCCAATTCGGGGCTCGGAGAATAGGTGGGGTTACTAGGGCTTCCTTCAGGGCCTGAAAAGCCTTCAGACAATCATCCGTAAAATCAAATTATGTGTCTTTAATCAGTAGTTTTGAAAGGGGTTTCAATATCCTCGAAAAGTCCTTGATGAATCTTCTATAATAACTGGCGTGTCCAAGAAAACTTCGCACCCCTGTCACGGACTTAGGTGGAGGCAATTTAGAGATAGCATCAATCTTGCTTATATCTACTTCAATACCTCTCTTTGAGACCTTGTGCCCCATGACTATGCCTTCTTGCACCATAAAATGGCATTTCTCCCAGTTAAGGACTAAGTTTTTCTCTTCACAGCGTTACAGGACTAACGATAGGTTCCTCAAACAACCGTCGAAATCTCTTTTGTAAACAAAAAAGTCGTCCATAAAGACTTCCACAATATCTTCCAAAAAGTCTGAGAACATCGAGATCATGCAACGTTGGAATGTTGCAGGAGCATTGCATAGTCCGAACGGCATTCATCGGAAAGCATAGGTACCATATAGACAGGTGAAGGTGGTTTTATCCTGATCGTCAGGTAGGATGGGAACTTGGTAAAATCCGGAATAACCATCCAAGAAGCAAAAGTATTCGTGGTGTGCCAGTCTTTCTAGTACTTGGTCGATAAAGGGAAGAGGATAGTGATCTTTCTTCGTTGATTGATTCAGCTTTCGATAATCGATGCACATTCTCCATCCGGTAACAGTCTGGACGACTACTTCATCTCCTTTATCACCTTTTACCATTGTCATCCCTCCTTTCTTTGGCACAACATGAATTGGGCTCACCCAATTGCTGTCGTTGATAGGGTAGATAATACCTGCATCTCTCAACTTGATGACTTCCTTCTTTACAACTTCTTTTAACATTTGATTCAGCTTCCTCTGGGGTTGAACCCGAGGTTTTGCTAATTCTTCAAGATTTATGTGATGCATACATAGAGCAGGGTTAAGCCCCTTGATATCATCCACTGAATAGCCTATAGCTTGCCTATGGAGCCTTATCTCATTAAGAAGTCTTCCCATTTGCTCTTTGGTCAGGCTAGCATTGACTATCACATGATTCCTCTCTTCATGATCGAGAAACTCATATTTCAAACCTTCTGGTAATTGTTGAAGTTCAGGTTTGGGTTTTGTACTTCCTCTTCTTCACTTGTTAATTCTAGAGAAGCATACTTGACAGCCTCAACAACCTCCTCTTCGTTGCTTAATTCCCCTACATTTCGATTCAGGTATTCGAGGATCTTAGCAACCTCGGGGCCGTCAATTTTCGAATCTTCTTTGTTTAACACCCTCATAAGAGGGTCTACCACTATTGTGTCTTCTTCCACTTCTTCGCAATATTGGTTGTAGCTATCCATGAAGTAAGCAGATTCGAGCAGGGACGGTCCCTTCATAGCGTCTTTCACCTTGAAATCTATGTGATCATTTCCGACCCTCAGAGTTATGATGCCTTCAGCAACATCAATCAGTGCCCTGCCGGTTGCTAAGAAAGGACGTCCAAAGATAATATAGCATTTAGGGTCTTCAATAGTGTCAATGATAACAATATCACATAGGATGAAGAATTTCCCCACGCGAATCAGAACATCTTCGACTACTCCCACCGGTCTTTTGAAAGTGTGGTCTGCCAACTCGATCCTCATATTAGTCATGACCATCTCAGTCAGTCCTAATCGTTGTGTGAGGCTTAAAGGTATTAAACTGATGCTAGCCCCCAGGTCAGCGAGACCTTTCCTTTCGATATTATCCCCTACTACAAAAGGTATAGTGAAGGCTCCAGGGTCCTTCTTCTTGGTAGGTAATTCCACCTTTACGAAAGCTGTCGACATGCTGGCTAAGTGTATAGTTTCAATCTTCCCTCCTCGTCTTTTCTTCATGACCAGATCCTTGAAGAATTTGGCGTATGTTGGTATTTCTTCCAAGGCATCCAGGAATGGTACTTCCAGGTGTAGCTTTTTCACCGATTCCATGAACTTCTCATACCTCTTCTTGAGGTGAGCCTTTACGAGATTGTAAGGGAAAGGTAATCTTGGTGAATAGTGACTCCTCTTGGCGAACAATTCTTCTTCAGGTTCTGGTTCCTTAACTGGTGGGTGTTGGTTTTCCCCCTTGGTTGGGTTATCTGTAACATTCTCTGGCACCAGTTCTTCAGGTCTTATTCCCTCAGGGTGCTCTATTGTCTTCCCTGATCTAAGGATCACCATCTTGGCAGATTCTATGTTAGAAGGGATCTTCCCTGAGGGGTTCTTTACGAGCTCAGCCAACTGAGCGAGCTATTGGTCTATCTGGCGTTGATGTGTTTGCATATCCACCATTTGTACTTGCATAGTGTTCAAGACGCCAAAGTTGGATAGCGCACTTTACGCAATTTGATTTTTTATCGTGTCCTGTCTCTTCACAAAATCAAATAGTTGGCCTACTAAGTCAGGCTGACTAGTACTTCTTGCTTGACTCTGTCCTTGAGGTTGTCCTTGTCTTTGACTTGCTTTAGCATCTTGGCAGTTTTGATACTTACCTTGACCTTGATAGTTGATTTTGTTTGTCTGGAAAGTGCTTGTCTTGGTGTATTGTCCTTACCCACTCTTCTTCTCGAAACCAGGTGGTTGCTTGGGTGGATTATTCAATTGATGTGAATTTTCTGCTACATCCTTGTTCCCATAGCTGAATCCTAGGTGATCTGGTCTCTTAAAGTTAGCGTAAGAGACATTTTCAACTTCCTCCTCTTCAGACTCACTTTCACTAGATTCTTCGGGTCGGGTATATACGCAATTGTCTACCCCATGCCCGCCTTCACCACAGGTGACACATTTCATCACTTTCTCAATTGGCTTCTTTCCTTTCCCTCCAGATTCCTTCAGCTGTTTAACATATGTGGCTATCTTTTGTATTTGAGACGTGATTGCTTCAAGAGCCTTTGATTCAATCGACGGTCCTTCATTGGTGGCTTTCCTTGCATATCCTCTGTCGGCCCAGTCATAATCAGTCCCAGCTTATAACTCAGCCATGTTTTCTATGATCTTTTTAGATCTACTAGGATTTTTCCCGAGAAAGTCGCTTCCAGCTACTACATTCAGCGAAACTCTCTCTTCAAGGGTTATACCATTGTAGAAAGTTGTTATTAAAAACCCCTCCTTGTAATTGTGGTGAGGGCAGTCTCTCTGGTACTCCTGATACCTTTCCTAGGTTTCATGCAGATTCTCATTTGGCTTCTGCATGAAGGATGTGATCCTTTGCCTGTTCCTGACAGTTTTCTCAGTAGGGTAGAACTTGTTCACGAAAGCGTCTACCAGTGTGTTCCATCCATTCAAAGCTTGATGCGGTAGCCCAAGGTACCAGGATAGTGCCTTGTCCTCTAAAGAGAAGATGAAACCCTTACATTAAATGACTTATTGTGGAACTCCCCGCATTTTGATAGTGTCACAGATATTCTTAAAAGCTTCAAGATGATGATAAGGGCTATCGTTCTTTGAATTCCCTCGAAAGCTCTTATTCTGGATCATAGATATGACATATGGCTTCAGTTCAAAGTTTGTTGCATTGAACCTTAGGATGACCACAGGACATCTTGAGTTATTAGCTTTGGTAGTTGCCAATTCCCGAAGAGTCTTCTCTTCTTTTTCATCCTCTTCGTTAGCCCTATCCATGCGAATTCACTCTTGGTGGTTTCTTCTGTGCCTACGGCGATGATGACGCTCCTCATGGAGAGGATCATCTCCAGGTTGATCTTGTTCTTCATGGAGATGATCGCCATTATAACGCCCATCTTCATCGGCTTCTGGTGGGGGTGGGTGTTGTCCTATCCTCGCGTTCCGCTCGTCTGCGGACGAAGGTGGTTCCACGCGGGGTGGCATGGTGAGCGGAGTTAGTATGGGCTAAGCACTTCCTCCCTGGGTGGTACCTGGATAGAACGTACGATCAAGTAAGAAAAATCAGGCTCGATGAAGACAAACTATTCTACGCAGGTCCAAGTTAGAAGACTTAGTGTGATAGTGTTGTCGAGCTGATTGCTAAGCTTGAGGCACGGGAGTATAGTTGGTGGACTTAGGTTCTTTAACAGTACCATTTTTCCTTGTCCCCGGAAATGGTGCCAAAAAGTTGACCGGCCTAAATCGCGCATCTAAAGGAAGCGGATTAAAGTAGTCAGACTTTTAAAGAGATAACCCGACACTCAGGCCCCCACAATGATAACAGGGTCTGATGTAGCAATTGGGGTCGAACACAGGGACAAGGTTGGTCGTGTTAAGAACGCTGAATCAACACTCTATACTCTGGCATAAAAGAGGATTAAAATGTGTTCCCAAGGGAACGAAATCTCAAAAACAAGAACAATAAAACAAAATAAGTAAAAGAAACAAACTGTAACAAGGTATACGGGATAACTTGGGTTGAGGTTCACCAACCAAGGCATCTCTCCAACATGACTATCTCTCTCTCCTGCTTACTCATATCAAGATTACAAGCAATCATAAAACATCTATTCCACTCTCTCTCGAGATGAGGATAGATCTAGGCTTGAAAGAAGCCTCTCTCTCGAGATGACAACTCAAAAACCTCGTAGCAAAACCTATGGTTTAAAGTGTTTAGCATTCTAACACTCTCATGCATTCATACTACTCCATAACATGGATAAAAGTGATATTACTCTCTCGAGATATCAACAATCAAACATCACAAGATGGTAGATAAGCATACAAGTGAAGCATTAAAACAGGCACATGGAGATAATCTTGATAAGGGTAAGTATATTCAAAAGAAAAAGACAATATACAATTGGGAGAGCCTTAGTGGCTACTCCCAACCCAAGTTATGGTGTTTAGCCGCTCATGCTTGCAGATAACATGATGGCACTACAGAAAGATAGATCCATGAGATACCAAGAAGAATGGAGGTGAGTATAGAGAGAGGAAATGATAGATCTAGAGGAGAAGAAACATGATACTACACACTACTTCTTCAGATCTGGATCTACCACGGGGACGTTTCCTTCTCTCGAAGAAGTGACGGGTGCGGGCGGTCGTCTTCTCTCTCCTCGGCTTTTGCTCCAGAGATCCAAGACTGATGGACCCTCGGCTACGTGGTTGGGATGCGGCAGCACTTCGTGGTATCAGGATCGAATCTCTCTGATCTCTCCCTGACAAGACAGGTGGGGGTGCTATTTATAGGTGCCTTCCACTGACTTAAGACCGTGGTCGCGGTCTTTCCTTTATTCCTCCTTGGTCGTGATCTTTCTCGACCGTGATCTTCGGTCGCAATCCTTGGAGAGGCCGCAGTCACGATCTTTGGAGAGATCGCGGTCACGATCTTTGGAGAGATCGCAGTCGTGATCTTTGGTGAGACCGTGGTTGCGGTTCTTTGGAGAGAGGCCATGGTCGTGATCTTTGGTGAGACCGCGATCGCGGTCTTTGCTGAATAACCGCAGTCGTGATCTTTGGAGAGACCGCGGTCGCGATCTTAGGAAAAGCCACGGCCGCGATCCTTGGTCGCGATCTTTGGTGAGACCGCGGTCACGGTTCTTTGGAGAGAGGTCGCGGTCGCGATCCTTGGTACTGAATAATTGCGGTCGTGGTTGGGCTGATTCCTAAAATTGCAAAACAAGGTTTTAGTCAAGAAGATAGACAAAATGTGTGCAAAGTTGACTAAAGTTATTCTAAAAGTGGTGTTGAATATATACAGAAAATATGTAAAGTGCGGTGTCATCACTATGGCACTTACTCTTATTAAGAACCACCAATTAAGCTCGGTCTGAAATCCTACACAATAATAATGCACCCTGCTTGGTAGGCCCACATCATTACCATCACACTTCCATGAGATAGACGGTGTACCACCCTTGGGGTGCCCACGCTTGGTCGATCAGGTTTTTCATGTGTTGATGATAATGGAAAGCATCTTAGATTTAATACATATACATTATCCAATCACCACATATATAGTATGTATCATATACATGCTATATCCCACAACAAAAACATGCAATAAACAAAAAAGAGATGTTTATGAACATTCTATTGTAAATCCTTCGAGCGACAAGGAATTACCACTACCTAGGTATACATCTCATGCAAAAACATGTTGTTGATGAAGATCTTTGCTTGCCAATCTGGGTTGACCGGTTCAACCCTTAAACCTGTTGGCTCACCTCCTGGCCGGTCGGTTGTTCGTCGCACCGGTCGTATGGGTCCTCCAACCGGTTGGTTCACCCATGATACGATCAGTTGGTCTGGCACTGAGAATCATCTTCTTTATCGTAACAAGAAATTAAACTATTCTACTTCTATTACATACTACATGATGTAAGAGTAACCTCGAGTTACGTTCGAGGGGAACAAGGTAGGAGAGAATAATACTTTTACAATTAGAAGATAAGGTAGAGGCTCAGTATGAATAACAAGATAAAACCAACCACATAACCATCCATAGATATATAGGGTTATTGTCCACAAAACCATGCTTCACATCCACCATCAAACTCATTTTAGGGTGATGTGTGTATATTGCATATATATCATATCATATATATATTAGGGATGTGGTGTTAATTAGATATACACATTAATTAGTTTAAGTATTCGCATTTTATGCAACAAATAAACGTTGAAAACTAAAAATCCAATCATATTGATTATCCCAAAACATAGTAAATTGATGTGGCTCTGATATCACTGTATGAAAATATGGCTATAGAGCAGGCAGCGGAAACAAAAAAATTACTATCATAATCCCCTTAGACCAATGGATCGCATCAATAACTATTCAATGGGGACGATGGTTTAGAGGATATACCTAGTCCTAGAGAAAGTATAACGAAAATCTCCTCATTGTGGTAGCCCACCCTTTTCTGAAGTCACACTAACGTCTGTGTCTAACTACTAGTTGATCACCATGGACGGCAGGTTGAGATTGTCCTCCTAGAAGCAGCCAAAAAACTCCTACCTCTATAGTAGTCTACACGAACTACCAGGAACTCATGTGTTCTTGTAGAACATACTAGAAGGAGTTGTCCCCTTATGTTGGCATACTAGTCACCTAGTTGATCTCCCATAGTTGTTCTCCCTCATTGTCCCTCCCTAGTCGGGTAGGACTTGCTTGGGCTCTCTTCATTATCACAACTAGAGAGGACAAGAATTGTCAGAGCAAATGATTCTCAATTTTGTGTGTTGGCAATCCCCAGTACCCCTCTATTTATAGGAGGGGTTAGGGTATGGGTTCTCAATCTGTGCGGGAGTAGAAGGGTCCAGAATTTTCATGAATTAATTACCCTATGACAAGTGAACCGGACAGTTAACTAGTGAACCAATCGGTTGGCAGTGTGATCTGAGCCTGCTGCAACTCGAGGCCACCCCGACGGCGGCACACGAGCCGCTACAACGCCACTTCAGATGATGACCAGAAAGGTTGTGCACCACCGTGTCCTCCTACCTATACCCCTCCTTGCCCAAGATCTAGAGTTGCGACCGGTCATTTAGGTTCCCTTGATGGTGGTCGGTCCTGGATCAGGCTTCACGGGATTTAGAGGTGCCCCCTTGCCTTGGTTCTGGCTTCGACGAGGTGGATGATGGGCAAGGTAGCTGCTCTGCGCTACTTCATGCCAGTGTTGTAGAAGATGAGCGGGGATCCAAGGGCTCTGATGGCCTAGTCGGGTGCCTAGATCTACGAAGGGTGAAAGGCGGCAGCAGGCGTCAACAGGTCGTGTGGGACGCCGCTCGAGTGTCCGGTGGTGATGGGCAGAAGTGGGAGCGGTTGGTGCCGAGTGTGAACCTCCAACCAACATGTCTGGGTGACATGGAGCGGCAAGAGTGAGCCCTGGGTGTGAACAGTCATGGGATCGAGATCTGACGGTCCCATACGCCACATAAATATTTGGTAACGCCCCCCTCTTTCCCTAAAGTGTGCAATGCATATCTTCTAAAAATGATATCTTCTACATCCTTTGGCCAAATAGGGCATGTTATATATGAATTTTGATCCTCTCAACGAGATATATCTAATGATTCTAGTTTCATGAACTGATTCTTATTTTCAATTCCACTGATGTGCTCAAAATGATCACTTTGATGTCTTTTTCATGATTCAACCTATTTAATGCATCATGCACGATCTTTAGTCTTTCATATCCCCTAATAAAGGAAACATTAACTTCTAGTCAATGTGATTGAGGTCTTTGATGCATGCCATTGTGGCATTAATTTTGGATAATGTTGCAGTCTTGATTTCATAGATTTTCTTTATTAATTGACTGACATGCAATAAAATAACTTCTATCACAAATAAATTGTAAGTTGATCTTATCAATATTATTTTATTGAATTCTTATAATATTTTCCTCAATTTTTAGGAATGAATGAATATAAGAAGAGATGAAGGTAGGAGGCAATTCAGTTTCCCGCAATGCTGACTTAAATGCATACCTTGCACCAAAATTGACATAACTCTCACATCCTAAGGCGGAATTTAATGTTCAAATATGATTTGGAAAGGGAATTCAAAGGCCTACAGGAAAATCATATTTTCGGGCGCACGTTAAATTCTCTGGAGAACGGAAATTCGCTCGAAATTGCTGCTGCGAGAATCTGCATTAAAGAAAGACAATCAAGAGTTTGTTGACTAGATCTGAAAATTCAAAAGGATGGCTCCCTCTCTTTTTCCCCCCTTTTTTTTGGATAGCCTACCCCTCCTTCTCCTATAAAAGGAGGGGCACTTCCTCCTCTTAGACCATCTTGGTTTTCTTGTATTATTCGGAATTCTGCAGCAAGTAATCGTGTAATCATTTTCTTTATGCAATAAAATAGTTTTATTTTAAGTACGTTCTTCCAATCTTGTTCTTGTCTCCTCTTCTCGCCCTTGTCTTAATCTACTTTTCTCCGCACTTATTTCTGGAGCAAGGAACAAAGGACTAAGCCATTTAATTTACTCTAGCATAAGGATTCATCTCCTAATTTTTGGGCTAGACTATGGCTTTTGAACTTTCTTCCTCCGTCTCCTATTTTTCCATGTGTGAGTAGTTTCTTACCGGGGCAAGGGGAATAACCCCTTAGCCATGGTTTTAGCAACTTAATCTCGTACGATTAGATGGTAATCGATTTTACTTGATTGATCTTCGGATCGTATGTTAATCCGGATGGATATGACCATGGAAATCCGGATTTAGAACAATAAAATCGATTACATAGACGTTTTGATATGACCGTGGATTTTCGTCTCTTAGGATGATAAACTAGGAAGCATGAGCACCAAGACCAATGGGCTCATGTGGAGTTTCTCTTTTGTGAGTTTAAAATTTGCAAGCCTTCATCGAATCGTCGGTTAAGATTTAGTTGCTATTACCTAGGCTAAGGTGGTGAAAACCCCTACGAGCCTCGATTCCTTTATCTTGATTTCAATCACCGACTATCTTGCTTACCTTTGCTTCCTTTAATTCTTAGTCTTTTCAATTCATATAGTTCCTTTTATGCTAACAATAGTTTAATTTTTCCTTGTGCATTTTCTTTATTCTTGTTAGTGCATTTGCAATTCTTAGTATAATCACCAACACCCAAACCCGACTTTTACTTTCTGTTCTAAAAATACAAAAAAATAACAAAATAATTCTTCAAAAATAATTGGGATTAAAGAAACAATCTCTAAAGTTGTACTGTGGGATCGACCCTTTTATACTACCTTTAAAACTGGAAGTAAAAAAGGTTTAAACTCTAGGATTAACCATCTTAGTGATTGATAGTGCAAAACGACGATTATCAGTCTTGGACCATCTAATGCACCATAATGTTTCATTTTGACCTCTCATGACTAGATTTGCCCTAAAATGACTCTTTCATGTGATTACTTGATGTAACTTGTCTATATATGAGGTTGTGACCTGATTTATCATCATACCATGTTGAACCTCAAAATCAGTAAACTTTATGATCTTTTGTGTCGTGCTTGACTAGTACTTTGTGCATCCTTACCTTAAATATCTCTTGTGCACCTAGATGTGCCCTAATTTGAACTGTTTAGGACTTAGGAAAATGGAATCTAATGCTTGTGCTAAAATGAATCCTGAATACTCTAATCTATATGTTTACTTCCAAATTGGTCCCTAAATGACTTGTTTTACTACATGCCAAGTAGCATAGTCATGTACTCCTTTGACAACATATAATACCTAGTGTGATCTATATGCACATGTTGCTTGTTTGAAATCTAACCTTGCTAAAAATATGCTCTAATAATGCACATGATATCTTAAAGACTCCAAATCAATAGATTTACTCTACTCATAGCACTATAATCCAAGTTTGATCTACCCTAGGATCTTGTATGCATCTATGACATGGAATTAAGACCCTAGTGCATGAAACCTATCCAATGTGACTTAAACATGATCTTGCATGCTTGTTTGGAACTAAGATTGAATACTTGAAACCTAGGTCTAGGGGAACATCCACATGTATCATATGATGATTGTATTATCAAACCCTTTGGATCTAAGACACCATGCTATATCTTTTCCTTGCGAGGTACCCTTGGTTTGGACAATCTCTAGTTACTTACTCATGAATCATAACTCCTAAGGTACGCTTACTCTCTTGACCCTACTATGGTATTGGCTTGTTTGTATGTATGCTCATATGAATGCTTGTCTAGTTAGTTACTTGTTTGAGCTACTTGTTCCCTATGATTAGTATGTTCATTTTGCTTGAAATATGTTGAGCAAACCTCAAACATAATTGAACTTGTCATTATACAAACCTCGTGTACCTGCCTGTATTCTCAGGATAAGGACACAAGGTTGGGCACCTTACTTGAGATGTCAAAAGAGGGCACACCATGTCAATAAAAGGGTTGTCTAATCTTGAGCACCCTTACGGACCCTTCCAATGGGAAGTTGGTCAATGGCCATGATATCTTGTTGGGTATAATGGAAAATACATTTAAAACATAGTTTGTATAAAAGATTGTTGTTAAATGTTCACATCTTATTTCTACTTCTTGCTTATATGATGTTTCTAGCCAAACAACTTTTATACTACTCTTAAACTATTTACATGCCTTTTCATAGCGTACTTAATTCTTTAGCATTAATATGTTTTTTTATCAAATTTGTAGTTCCCAAATGAAGATCCACTGCACTCAAGACTCTAAGATCAGAAATGAAACACCAATGGGGTATGCTTGAATGTAGAAATGGGTACATATCTCTTATCTCAGTGTTTAGTATCATGTTATCTCTTTAGTCTTGTTGTTGTTGCTTTACATATATATTGCATGTGTGAAATATTTGATCCATTCTACAAACCGATGCCCAAGTCCACTCGTTGTTGGCTATGTAGCCATTAGGAGTGTGGACCTAGGGTAACAAACAGTTCCGTGATAAATGGTATCAGAGCCATACACATGGGCCTCTATGTATGCTTAAGGCATAACACATCTTAAGAACCCAAGGAGGACTAAAATCCTTTCCTTAAACTTTAGAGAGTCTTCTAGCACCTCATCTCTTCATTAAGGACCACCTAAGCCACCCAAGTAGATGAAGATTAGTTAGCTTTCTTGTCTCCTCATGTGATTCTTCCTTCCTGACTATTAATCACATGAATTCTCAATTTGGGTAGCTTATGCATGGGAAAACTAAAATTCACATGCAACCATGAAATTCGATCAAGATGACAATGCCATGATCTAACCTAAAATGAAAACCCTATTTGATGTGTGAATGTACTCTTGAAAGTTTTGTACTCATGTGCAGTGTTATGAAAACTCAATGTTACCAAGTCAGATATAGGTGACTTCTATGTTTGAGGAAAATTTCTAGTATGGTGAAATAAAGTAGAACTCATGTTTTACACCTCACTTTGACGAGGTCCCTATTGATTAAACCCATTTTCCCCTATTGTAGATTAAACCTCAAACATAGTCGAGCAAACTCTTCCCCTATTTTGGTATGTGCAATGATCATGCCACGAAATGACCATGTCTTTGGAGCCCTAGATCATGAGGTGAGGACTTATTATAAGAGGAAAATCCCTTATTGACCATTATTCCTCTATGTAGACTCAATTTAAATAATATGATGGACCTAGATCCCAATCTTGCATTATTATGCTCCAACTCTTGAGCTCCCAATTTGACTTCTCGATTTCCAAAATCCATCCTTACCTTGACCATGAAAGGGAAGGAATGTAATTATGACCTTGAACTCACAAAATCTTGTAATATGGTTACCTTATTAATGATCATGATGTGGGACTCATGATCTCATGAGTAACAATTAATACTCTCCCTATTTGGATATGCTCGATAAATTATGATTAATACAGAATAATGTGCTAGATCAAGGGGCAGTTGACTTATGACTCCTGTTAGAACCCGATACACTAAACGAGATTACTCAAAACATAAAACATGATAAATCACTAATTAATCACATACCCAAAAATATGGATAAATTGAAATCGATTTCAACATCAACACCCGCTCAAATACATTTACATAAGAGCCCAAAATCTTTATTGTATTCATACTATGCCAAGAATTTGATACAAATTGGTCTATCGCCTTAGCCACACATATATACATAGGAGAAAAATATTCGTATATGCCACACAAACAAGCATTAATATGATAACAAAATTCTGATTCATTTGAAACACCATATATGAACTTTTTCTGCCCCGACTTGAGAGTACAGGGACGACTCTAGGACACACTAGACGTCTAATCAACTTTCTCACAGATTCATTACTATAGCTCCTCTTTGCTGCCACATGTTTGTTTTTGTCACTTCCGATTACCTTAAAAAAAATGTGGCCAACCACAAGGGTGAGACCCATGTCCCAGCAAGAGATATAACCTCCAACAACATTTATTGATTACAACATTTTAAATAGTAGATAACTGAGCAGTTGAAGTACTTAATAATCAATTTAACAAATTGACCAGTTTAAGTATGTTAAACAGATTAAGCAAATAATCTTAACAACAAGTATGATCATCAATGCATATATATGGGTAACAAAATAAATCTATTTCTCCAGATAGATATATACTCAAATATCATCAAATTGCATCTAATATCAATCATTATCATTAATCTGACTATCATCATATTCCTTGATAACAACACAAACAATCTAGTAGCATAAGCATCCCTGACATCATGAATATGTCTAGTAACATAACATGGTTATCAATATTGGCATCTCAAATAAAGGGGACAAATCTATATCATAAGTAGAACTAACATCATAGCACAATTAAATGCATAGGCATGATTAGCAGTTTAAGCATTTCTAATTACATAGGCATGGCTAGAAATATTAAACATAGCTAGCAACAGCATCTTAACCATAATTGTCAGTATATTTGACAACATGAGCATAACTACAACATAAGCATATCTATTATCTCTTATTGTACTATACATGATCTCAGTGAAAAGAAAGCAAACAAGGGTTATCATCCAATATGAAGCGTTGTGTATAACCCTAAATAGATATGCTAGACGGTTGTATTACATCTTTTATTATGCCCTGGGGAATTTGAATCATACCATCCAAAGTCCAATCGACCCCTACGAAGGGCTATTCGGTTCCATACAAGATCTAGGAGTGTCGGTATCCTAAGATCTCTTCCCCTTTGTCAGTACGAGTAAAAAGCAGTGACATATAGTCAAACTGCAAAATAGTGACATATAGTCCTGCAACTAGCCCACCTTGGTACAGGTCACAACGCTAGCATCCAGGGTGTACAAAACCCTCTAATCCAAGGTACAACCGCATTTGTCCTCAATCACATCATATGTATGAGGCATGACCATAGCCAACCTCCACAACCTGCATTGTGGATGACAAAGATATATCCTCAACTTTCCACCCCCACATACTCAATAGTATGCGCTCTGAGTTTCCCTTAGGAATACTCGTTTCACCATCCAGCAAGTTCTGACACTGAAGATGGCTCTACGACACAGGGCACTACATGATTAGAGTTTCACTTGATTAGTTATTCCAATTGGGTGAATTAAGGCTGCATCAAACAAGTGGACATACAAACCCTAATTCACTTCTAGCAAGCATACAAATATCACAACTTCAAAAGATATAAAACGTGTGAAACATAATTTCTCATCTCATCATCACATGGTACTATTCACTTGCCATTCATGAGACCACACTAGTCATCATACTATCACAAGATATAAATCCTTTTCACAATATCACATGGTATCAACCCCTATCAACACAAGAGGATTACACCTCATTCTGGGCTCAACCATGCCCAAAGGTCATTAAGACCATCATACCATCACAATATATAAATCCTTTTCACAATATCATAGGGTATCAACCCTTATCAACACAAGAGGATTACACCTCATTCAGGGATGAACCATGCCCAAAGGTTATTAAGACCATCATATTATTCCCTGCAAGATCATCATTATCTTTCCATGCCTTATAACAAGGCTCAACAACATCACTTACATATAATACACCAGATCAACATAATATTACATTAATGAGCTAGGAGATATTCATAAATAATCATAGCAGGATTATATTAACATTAATAACATTCCTTTATTACATCAACATGCAAGGAATCTAGATATGATTAACCCTAATTATATTCATAATGCACATGTTTAGCATAAGAAAGTATCAACCATGTGGCTATGATAACCACAAATTAACACATTAAGGTTATGATCATATTAAGGAGGTTATTTCACCATCATGCCATAATATAATAAGGTTAAACATGAACACTCATCTTTATCTATTTGCATTAGAGTTAGGCTCAACAAGATAAATTATATTAATGTTACTAATCAACACACATACCCAAACCCTAACTCACGACATCCCCATTGGATCATGGATGCATAAGGTGAAGCATCACCATCACATTCCATGCTATTCTCAAGTATGAACCCACACATAAATCAAGGTGTTACCATCGGGTTATAGCATACTAAGGTTTCAACAATAATAAGAGAGTACTCCATGTTTGTATTAATCATTCAAGGATTATTCATAGCCAATTACCATCATTTAGTTATACTAAGGCTAGGTATAACAAGCTATACCTCATTAGGGTTACATATCAACACAATATGGTTATCATCCCTTCTATTCATATGAGTGAGTAGGTAAGACTACCTTATTAAGGGTAACCCTCCATTTGTTCCATCATCATTCAACCCATATCACCATACCACAATGTCACCCAGAACCATTGGATGTTTAAAAGGTATGACCATTGGTTGTTTACATAAGTAAACACCTTGAATGAATAATCTATGATGTTATTGAGTTGTGATCTATAAAACTCATCATTTAACCCTAGACATCCTTTGGTTAACAACAATAAGGGTTCTGTTGAGAGTAGGGTAAAACCCACAATTGACTGTTCATTTAAAACAAGCCATCCCCAACAAGTAAGATCCTTAAGTTGATCATATAAAGGAAATCATATAAATAAGATTATTAGGACCAACATATTAAATCAGCCATCATTCCACTTTATTGTAGGAATAAACATTAGATCTTGACCATTGGGTCAAGTTCATATGTTAAAACCATCAATTACAGTATAGGTCCGACCATTGCATCAAGTGACCCAAGAAACCATTGGTCTAAGGCGTAATTGATGATAAAACTATATGACTAACTCACCATAGGTTTTGGATACCTGATCCACCATCATTAGTGACCATTAAGTCACCATAGGTTGTTAGATCAGCACTATATTCATTAATCAACATCAAATATCAAACTAATATCACCATTGATTGATAGCATCATTATGGTACTTAGTTGTTAATCACTAGGATTCTAATTAGGCCAAAACATGACCTAAGGGGTGAATGTCAGTTGACACCCTTGGTTACCGTCATCAATTGTCATGAAGACAACACCATAGGGTTGTTGCAATGGTACCATCATCAGGTCATGGGTTTATAAAATAAATCGGCTTAAAACCCTAAAATTGACAATTGGTTGATAGGTGCTTAGCACCATAGGTTGTCAAACCAACCTGATCCAAGTCATATTATACCTTAGTAATAACTTACACATGATCACAGGTTCATCTAGAATTGAAATCAGAATAGGGAACATTATAAAAATCAAAATCCAAGTAAAGCATAGCTTTTTAGTGCATGGATCATCATTTTCAAGCAAGAACATGAGCTAGAAAGCTTATGGTAAGCAATAAACGTGGAGAAAGTTATAAAACTTGCCTCTAATTAGAAGATAAACTCCCAAACATAAGAAAATACAAGCATGTGGGGTAGGAAATCCAAGCATAAGTTGTGAACTCGTCCATCTAGCACCTTTCTTCATCAAATGAGCAAACCCTATAAGGAGCAAGAGAGGTAGGGTTTTAGAGCTTTAGAGAAATTTCTACCATGTAAAAGCAAGATTACGACCTGTAGAAAGGTAGGAGGAAGGATAAAAAAGAAATAAATGGAGAAAAGAAGGGGATTCTTACTCTTTTATGTTAAAATACTAGAAGGAAGCTTTTCAAACCCAAAAAGGAAGTCAATTGCAACCCTAGATTCTTTTTCCAAGAAGATCCCCTCTTTCTTCTTCCTTGGATAGGAAATTTGTAGTAGCACATAGGGAGAACGAGGTTCATAGAAGGAGGAAAGTGGTGGAGAGAGAATGGATGATTTTGGTGCTTAGGGATAAGTATATGAAACTTTAAGATAAAGAAATAGAAAAAGTTGAAGTTCTAGTATCTTTCTAAGTGTCCATGGCCTTAAAACTATTAAGAATATACAAGTACACACACAAGCAGCTCCTCCACCGTCCATAGAGACATGATTATCCCTAATTTCTTGAATTTCTAAGCAAAACAAATAATTCATTAGTTGATAGCTACTACAGGTAGCTCATCCATGAAGGGGTAAACCCTAAAATACCCTTGAGGAAAACACCTTCAAACCAAGGTTTAAATAGGCACCCCATGGCTCAAAAAGCTCAAGAATGATGAAATAGTATCCAAGGAACATAATGAAAGTGATAAATTGCAAGTAAAACCTCTCAATTTGGTAAATTGCAGAAAATTCCAAAATGTGCATAAAATTGCATAACTTGCTCAAACAATGTCCAAATTGGACCAAATTTGAAACTTAAGCTTGTATTATGATTTAAAAGCATATCATAAGGTTATATTAGTGTTATAACAATTCAATTATGATAATTAATCTTATTCAACTCATTAAGCAAGTTTAGGGGCCTTATAACTCCCCTAACCTAGGTCATGTATCTATTTGGACTACCTATAATTTTTCATCTCATTGATTATTTAGAGTCCGTGAAGGTAATCATTGATACTAGATCCTGATTATATAATTAATGATGATAGTGAAATATGATGACGTTGACTAAGGCTTGTAGTTGGCTTCCTAAAAGGACCTAGGTTTATATCATTCATACATGACAAATACCATGACCATGAAATTTGTGTGGATACCACAAAATGTCACTCAATTTACGTATATGTATGAATGATCACCCCTAAGGTCTAAATAGGAATCTAGAGCCTAGCTTTTAAATGCGACCTATGATTTTAATGTCTAAACTTGACTCTCGACATTGATTTATGATAATGATCTTGATATTAATTTGACTCCGACGATCACCCCATTTGGATCTTGAGATCATACATGATATATGACTGATGACTTTCATGTGCCCAAATATCAAAAATGGAAATGAAGATTATGATGATTTTCTCAATTTATGACTTAGGGATGAACTCCATGTGGACTGAGGTGGGACCTTCCATTGATTTTGAGCATGAAATCATGATGTTGAAATATGATGTTGGTCTTGAATTGTTGAAATATGAAATCTCAATCATGGACCCCACATAGGCCAATGTAGAAGCTAGAACCCTAAATGTTGGGATTGAAAGTCAAGATGCACTCTTGATGCAAGAGCCCTATTTATTCGACTTAGAAATGTGATCTCTCAAAATTGGTGATCTATATGACAAACTCTCCATATATGTGACTCATGTAATGATGTCCCCAATTAGAGAATCCATGTGAATATGTGTTAACTTTGATGCTCAATTTCTCAATTTGATATGATGACAAACTACTCAGTTGGAATACCAAGATAATTATGACATGAAAATTAATTCCCAATCTCAATCAATGACTTGATTTAATTTTGGGGACAATATTTCTTTTAAGGTGGGGAGAATGTGATGACCTAGTGTAAGGACCCTGACCTCCATTTAGGGTTTACCCTATTTGCTTTGCTTAACCCTGATGCTTAGTTGCTTGCTAATCTCCTTTAGTGGTGATTAGGGTTTGGTTGTGCTTTGTTGAGAGTTGGAGGTGCTACTTGCAATATACCCAAGTTTAGGGTTTGTGGGCAAGTTTGCCACCTTGTGAGGTGTTCCTCCCTCTCCTTGCTTCCTCTAGAGTAAAGAGGAAGGTTTGGGCTCGTTGCTTGAGTTCCTTTGGGCTTGGTTGAGCTTGTTGGGCTTTGATGAGCCTTGCCTTTATCTTGTTGGACCCTTGTGTCGGCCAGGAGTGCTTCTGTCGCCCATGGTGGTGGTGGTGGTGTATCGTCCAGGAGTGTCGCCCATGAACCTTTGACCATCTTTGACCTTGTTTGTGTCACCACTAGTGGACACTTGGTGCTTCATGCTTGCATGTGGTAATGGCCTTGGACATGTGTTTAAGACATGCTAGAGTGGTGGTTTTTACACATGGACAAGTGTCCCTAGGTGGGTGACACCTTTCTTTGCTCTACCTTGTTTTCTCCTCCACCCTCTTCTATATATGTGATTCCCTTCTCTTGCTAAGGATCTCTTTAGTTCCTTAGTTTCTCCTCCACCTTGGTGCACGATACACTCTCTTCTCTTGCAAGCTTGGTGGCCGATCCTCCTTGGAAGTCTCCTCCTTCCTTGGTGGTGCTTGGAGCTTGCTTAAGGCGGGTTACATAACTCCTAACCCTAACTATACTACCTTCTTTCTATGTCCTTATATGTTGCTCGTTAGTTCCTTGCTTAAGTTGTCCTTGTTGGCCGAACCTATGATCTAGGGTTTCTTGGTGAGCAATACTCCTTTCTCTCCTTGGTCTATAGGTGTGAGCTTGAGTTCTAGTAACATGGGCAACACCCCTCTCTCGTTTTAGTTGAGAGGTGAGCTTGTGTTCTGGTTGCTTGAGAAACACCCTCCTCTCACCATGGACTTGAAGGGTGAGCTTTGTGGTGGTGATGGATGATAACCCTGGTCTCTGACCTTGTGATGGGTGTCACCCCTTGATCTTAGCCTATGTGTCGGCCGATAGGCATGGCTAGTCTTGCAATGGGTGTTATGCCTACTCTGCTGCACGTGTTATACCTGTGAGCGATGTGCCTTCTCTGATGGCGTTGCACATTACACCCCCTAGCACGACACTGCATTGCCGACACCATGATTCCCGATAGAGTTGCACAACATGGTGCGCGTCACACCCTGCACGGCACGCCCATGGGCTGGGGTGCACGACAGACTTTGATGCCTAGTGTTGTCAGATATGTATGTAAAGCAGGACACATCATTATGTGTTATACCCCTGAGCTTGGCCAATAAGTACGGGTGTGTCTGGCCATTATGTGTTGATCATTTTGTGTTGGACGATAGGTGAGGGTGCCCTGCCCGATACCACTTTCTAGTGAGGGTAGAGGGTACTTTTAGTAAGGGTCTTACTTCTCATGAAAAATCGACATGGTGGATAATGTTCTTATTAACACGTTGGTGACCCTTGATATGTTTTTTTTGTTTTATGGTAATCATTATGGTAAGCTTGTCCATGTAACTTATCATGACTTGACATCGGCTCATAATCTTCTTGAATCCCCTTTATAATGCTAAGGGAAATATAAGCATGTAATGTGGTTTGCTTAATGATGTGCCTTGTGCTCATGATCATATGTGACGTCCCTGG
This sequence comes from Alisma plantago-aquatica, assembly GCA_963693085.1. NCBI lineage: Eukaryota > Viridiplantae > Streptophyta > Magnoliopsida > Alismatales > Alismataceae > Alisma > Alisma plantago-aquatica. Next base: position 1,010,576,253 of record OY856413.1, read on the forward strand.
ATTTTGATTTCTCCAAACCCTATTGGGAATGAGATGTCAGAATCCGAAAACATCATCCAATCATATCAGAGAGCGATGCGGAAGCATAATACGCATACATGAACATACAACCATAACATACTCAACATTCACATGTATATTTATACAATATGAATTATTACAAATGATTTACATTTACATATTGAAAGAAGATTTACAAGTCTAATAACATGTATGCTAACATGATCTTAACACAATAGGTACAACCTGGACAACTGCTCACTTCCTTTCCTTTATCCCACGCTAGCTCTGAACCTAAAACATACGTGAAACAACGAATCAACACACAAGGTGTTGTGTACGTGGGTAGAAAGATACATACTAATATGTTTGCATAATTGAAATAACTTGAGAAAGAAAGAGTAAAAGAAAACATTGTTTAAAGCGATAATCAGGTAAACATTCCTTTTATTGCATTCACTTTGATGCGGTTGTACTACACATACTTGCACTTGACTTACATCTAGTGTGGGCAATATATTATCATCATACATCTAACATGGGCCAAGGAATCATACATCCATGTTAGGCAACATACATCCACACCAGGCTATGTGCTCTAGTAGCTACAACCCATCATACTCATTTATGTTCTATTAGATTTGGCAAAGTATAACTCATAGTAGTTCAACCAAGCAATCATATCCAAATACGAGCATTCAAGATATTACGTATCATAAGCAACCAGAAATCTAGTCTTATACTTATAATACCACGTACCTGAGTTCAGAGATTCCTATTTGTATTCTGGATCATCTACATCTCTGGTCATCACCTGATTAATAACAATTAATCATCATTAATAAATATTCATCATATTATAGGTATTTTAGGTCCAAAATTAGGGTTTAGGTCAAATCTAAGGTTCAAACTGACCTAAACTTGTCTATGATATTTTTCTACTATTGTATACGTCATATATTAGGTCTAGTTCAATTTTCATAATTTTCTGATTCTTTATCTATTTTCTAGAATTAATATGAGATTAAAGCATGTAACTAGTCATTAATGAAGAAAGACCTATTATTTTAGCATAATAATTAGATTGGATCCCACACTTGGTTTCCAAGTGGTATTAGGGTTCCAAGAATATTTTTCTCGTATTTTATATCCATCATTTGCTAATTATACAAATTAAATGAACCCAAAAGAAGCATTTCACCCTAAATTGAATATCATCAATATTTGTAATTCAAAATCCAGAACTAAGGGTTTAGTAATATAGGGGATCATTTTATGAGTCTGGGGGTATTTTGGGGAGATTTATTGGCCAAGGGATCTATTTTTAAGGAATTTTCTAAGAAAGAGTCATTTTTCTGGATATTATGAGTTATTTACCTTACCATTGCCTGAGGTGGCGGCGCTTCATAGGTCCATGTTGGTGAACAGTGTCGGCGTGGCTCAGCGGCCTGGTCTGGTCCAACCGGTTCATCTGGGTTCCACGGGGTCGAGCAAAGGCCCATACCCCTCTGTCGGATCTGCCTGTTCCACAACGCGAGAACAATGTTCTCTTCCTAGTGCAGCCGCCGTGCGGGTAGACTTCGGTGAGCAATTGGCAGACGGAAGCTCATCCTCCACCTGATTCCATGATTCTAAAAGCTTCTTGGAGGAACCCAAATCCATAACGGCCGCTCCTGGATGTGGTATGTGGTCAGAAACACCACAGTAATCATCATCTTGGATCGGTGGTGAAAAAGGTGCGGTGAGATTGGGGCTTTGCTCCCTGTGCGTCTCCTAGCTTCAGAAATAACTTGAGAAGAACCACAGCCTCCCAAGGAACTCATGGGTGGTTCCAGATCGTTGTTGAAAGCCCACTGGGTCATTCCCCCAACTCCTCCTTCCGTCTGGTAATGGTGGAGCTCGTCGGCTCCAGGGAAAACCTAACCACTGACAAGTAAGTGGCTGAGGTAGTTTGTGGGCATAGTGGCTAACTCATACTACCCATGAGTTCTCCTCTAACTCCTTCCTTCCCCATATCACCATCACCTCCTCTTCTGCAAATTTAGGTGGAGAGGGCAGAGTAAGAGAGAGAAAGAACTGCCACGTCTAGCCACGAGAGCACTCCATTTAGGGGTCTATGAGATCGTATTTGTGGGGTGGTATAAATCCTTGCAACCGGATCTGAAGGGGGCACTCCTATATAGCGATTATCACCTAGCTAGATGTTGGACTCGGTCTCCTCTTCTGCTCCTTCTATTTCGGAGCTAGAAGAAGATGCCATCATTGTCAGATAATGATCCAAGGGTTGCTGCAGTAGCGTGACATATAAGCAGGGGGGAAGTAGCTGCGCCAAAGTCCAGGCTGTGTGACACTTCAATGTCACGGCCTTTGATGTTTTCTTAAATTAAATACCAGATGACTAAGGTTTGGCAGGACATTAAAATCAAGTATCAATAAATTCAAACTCTTATATGTTCTAGTAGAAACCTCTTATTTACATGAAACTTGAACCATAGGCCCCTCAAAACCCAAGGCCACATACGACTAAGTTTGAAATGTAAATTCTAACAAATGCTCATCTAACTTAATTCCTTGATTAATATCATAAATAAGTGTATAAACCTTATATAAAAATCAATTAATCTAAAATCTTGATCAAATAAATCTCAAAAGACTTTGTACGATCCACATAACCTCAGGATTCCTCAATTGACCCCTCAAGTTCATTGAAACTACTCAATGGGCCTCTTGGCCTCATAAGTACACAAATCATTTAACTAATTACATTCATCTTATTTGAACACAATTAATGTTCTAATCATTAATTGGGTATCTGGTTCACTCTTTGAGTGAGAAGAGTCATTAATTGGACAACCAATTCCACTATTTGGTATCAATCCTCTAAATGACACACATGGTCTTAAAATACTATATTGGGTATCATAATCCTAAAATTGGGGTCATCACATTCACCCCACCTTATATGAAATTTTGTCCTCAAAATTCAACTAATCTCATCCTTAAGAGGTTATTTAGGAGTTCAGCTTCATATACATCATCATTGCTTAGGTTCTAAGACCACCATAATTGCATGCACTCTAAGTTGTCAACTTAGGGTCTAGAGATTCTTGGCTGTGTCTACCCCACCTTATATATATATGTGGAGGCATCACTTAACCATAACATGACATTATGATATCTTAGGATTACATCACCCCTAAGGGTACGTGTTTTGTTCATACTTTTAAAGTTCAAGAGGAATTCGTTTATATGCCATGGTATTCAGATTGTTCACATCAAACATCATTAACAACTTACAATGATTTCTGCATTAGAGAAGATTTATCTTCATCCTTGATATTAGGATTTTTATACATAAGAAGGGCTTACGTAACATGCTTGACCATTAGGGTTTCACCCTATGGTGTAATATTCATACTCAACTTAGAAGCATACATTAAGAAGGATCAACGTTACAAACTATATTTCTGATCATATATCCTATGATCCAAAAATATCTTTATATCAAGTTCATGAGTTCTTTTTTTTTTGCATGTATTATGTGAAGGGAAAAAGAGAATATACTAAGTTTATCCCATGATCTCATCATCATATCTTTCATGTTTCATATGAAGGGGAAGAGAATATGTTAAAGTCAAACTTATCATGATTTCAATCTTGGGAACTACATGTATTGTATAGGAGGAAATATAGAATAGGTCAAGCTTATTAGAGTGACTCCTCATATATAAATCATCTATATAGCTCAAGTGAGGTTTCTATCATCATATATTAAGAAAGAGAAGAAGAAGGGAGAACATGTATTTTGAGTATCTTTTGCACAAAGCATCATACTCTCATAACTAGAGTTCATATATTACCTCACTTGCAACTAATGATGAGATTCACAAAATATGTCACTCTAGCCAGGACCTAACTCAGCCAAAGGATTGACTTTATCATATGGGTCATCTACCCATCCTTTTATTTTACCCAATTCTCACATATAGATTTGAATCATGCATAAGGACTCAACTCAACACTCAAGAGTAATCTACTGTAGGACATTTTTTTAACACATATCTCATATATTGGAGGCTAGGTCCTATGACCTTCTCCCTGTGGTCTTACTCTCTCTAGAGTTCACCACATATCTCATCCTACCAGTAGACATCCTCCTTGTATAAGAGCTTGAGGCTCATGCACACTCATCTCTATCTTAACTTGGCTTATCTTAAGTAGAAAAAGGGAATGTACTTTCATCATCACGACTTAGCATAGATCCTCCAAGAGTGGATTAGGTTCATATATAACTCAAATCTTAATAAGGAAACTTATACCATCATAGATCAACTTAGATAAGATTCTATACGCTTATTTCCTTCATCTTTCTTTTGTCTATCTATCTATCACATTACCTTATGAGGCTCTAGACATTTAATCTAGATCTATTCTCTCTTCTAGACTGATGTCACTCCCTTTCACTTAGATTGCATGAACACCCACTACTCTCCTGTGTGAGGGACACATTTTGATATTTACATATATATAATAAAATATTATATAGTTTTTCTCCGAGAAAGAAGGCGTCAGAGAAAACTTGTCAAGATGCGAGTCGATTGGAAAATAAAACCAAACCAGCAAACTCGAGTGTCCAACACACAATAGATAGTTTGGTGCCATGTAACCTAGTGAAATGGTGAGAACATGGTGTAGACTAGTGTAGCTACCCCATACATATGATCTCTATATGGAAAGGGTTTCACACACTTGTCTAAATCTAGTTCTCAAACATCTAGGTTCTAACCTAGAGGCTATGTCAAACTTAATCTTATTCAACAACTTACTAAGTTTCTAAGGTTTCAAGTGAAAGGTTCAATTTATTTTTATGTTTCATGGTGAGCAATTGTTAGGTGTAGCTATTGTTCATGCTCTGATACCAACTGTGACGTCCCCGGATTTTGATTTCTCCAAACCCTATTGGGAATGAGATGTCAGAATCTGAAAACATCATCCAATCATATCAGAGAGCGATGCGGAAGCATAATACGCATACATGAACATACAACCATAACATACTCAACATTCACATGTATATTTATACAATATGAATTATTACAAATGATTTACATTTACATATTGAAAGAAGATTTACAAGTCTAATAACATGTATGCTAACAGGATCTTAACACAATAGGTACAACCTGGATAATTGCTCACTTCCTTTCTTTTATCCCACGCTAGCTCTGAACCTAAAACATATGTGAAACAACGAATCAACACACAAGGTGTTGTGTACGTGGGTAGAAAGATACATACTAATATGTTTGCATCGCCACCGATCCAAGATGATGATCGCCGTGGTGTTTCCGACCACATACCACATCCAGGAGCGACTGTTATGGATTTAGGTTCCTCCAAGAAGCTTTTAGAATCATGGAATCAGGTGGAGGACGAGCTTCCGTCTGCCAATCGCTCACTGAAGTCTACCCACACGGCGGCTGCGCTAGGAAGAGAACATTCTTCTCGCATTGTGGAACAGGCAGATCCGACAGAGGGGTATGAGCCTTTGCTCGACCCCGTGGAACCCAGATGAACCGGTCGGACCAGACCAGGCCACTGAGCCACGCCGACACTGTTCAGCAACATGGACCTATGAAGCGCCGCCACCTCAGGCAATGACAAGGTAAATAACTCATAATATCCAGAAAAATGACTCTTTCTTAGAAAATGCCTTAAAAATAGATCCCTTGGCCAATAAATCTCCCCAAAATACCCCCAGATTCATAAAATGATCCCCTATATTACTAAACCCTTAGTTCTGGATTTTGAAGCACAAATATTGATGATATTCAATTTAAGGTGAAATGCTTCTTTTGGGTTCATTTAATTTGTATAATTAACTTGAGAAAGAAAGAGTAAAAGAAAACATTGTTTAAAGAAATAATCAGGTAAACATTCCTTTTATTGCATTCATTTTGATGTGGTTGTACTACACATACTTGCACTTGACTTACATCTAGTGTGGGAAATATATTATCATCATACATCTAACATGGGCCAAGGAATCATACATCCATGTTAGGCAACATACATCCACACCAGGCTATGTGCTCTAGTAGCTACAACCCATCATACTCATTTATGTTCTATTAGATTTGGCGAAGTATAACTCATAGTAGTTCAACCAAGCAATCATATCCAAATACGAGCATTCAAGATATTACATATCATAAGCAACCAGAAATCTAGTCTTATACTTATAAGACCACACACCTGAGTTCAGAGATTCCTATTTGTATTCTAGATCATCTACATCTCTGGTCATCACCTGATTAATAACAATTAATCATCATTAATAAATATTCATCATATTATAGGTATATTAGGTCCAAAATTAGGGTTTAGGTCAAATCTAAGGTTCAAACTGACCTAAACTTGTCTATGGTATTTTTCTACTTTTGGATACGTCATAAATTAGGTCTGGTTCAATTTTCATAATTTTCCGATTCTTTATCTATTTTCTAGAATTAATATGAAATTAAAGCATGTAACTAGTCATTAATGAAGAAAGACCTATTATTTCAGCATAATAATTAGATCAGAGCCCACACTTGGTTTCCAAGTGGTATTAGGGTTCCAAGAATATTTTTCTCGTATTTTATATCCATCATTCCATGTGCATCTCCTAGCTTCGGAAATAACTCGAGAAGAACCACGGCCTCCCAGGGAACTCATGGGTGGTTCCAGATCATTGTTGAAAGCCCACTGGGTCATTCCCCCAACTCCTCCTTCCGTCTGGTAATGGTGGAGCTCGTAGGCTCCAGGGAAAACCTGACCACTGACAAGTAAGTGGTTGAGGTAGTTTGTGGGCGTGGTGGCTAACTCATACTACCCATGAGTTCTCCTCTAACTCCTTCCTTCCCCGTATCACCATCACCTCCTCTTATGCAAATTTAGGTGGAGAAGGTAGAGTAATAGAGGGAAAGAACTGCCACGTCTAGCCACGAGAGCACTCCATTTAGGGGTCTATGAGATCGTATTTGTGGGGTGGTATAAATCCTTGCAACCTGATCTGAAGGGGGCACTCCTATATAGCGATTATGAGGTGGACTGAGGTGGGACCTTCCATTGATTTTGAGCATGAAATCATGATGTTGAAATATGATGTTGGTCTTGAATTGTTGAAATATGAAATCTCAATCATGGACCCCACATAGGCCAATGTAGAAGCTAGAACCCTAAATGTTGGGATTGAAAGTCAGGATGCACTCTTGATGCAAGAGCCCTATTTGTTCGACTTAGAAATGTGATCTCTCAAAATTGGTGATCTATATGACAAACTCTCCATATATGTGACTCATGTAATGATGTCCCCAATTAGAGAATCCATGTGAATATGTGTTAACTTTGATGCTCAATTTCTCAATTTGATATGATGACAAACTACTCAGTTGGAATACCAAGATAATTATGACATGAAAATGAAATCCCAATCTCAATCAATGACTTGATTTAATTTTGGGGACAATATTTCTTTTAAGGTGGGGAGAATGTGATGACCTAGTGTAAGGACCCTGACCTCCGTTTAGGGTTTACCCTGTTTGCTTTGCTTAACCCTAATGATTAGTTGCTTGCTAATCTCCTTTAGTGGTGACTAGGGTTTGGTTGTGCTTTGTTGAGAGTTGGAGGTGCTACATGCAATATACCCAAGTTTAGGGTTTTTGGGCAAGTTTTCCACCTTGTGAGGTGTTCCTCCCTCTCCTTGCTTCCTCTAGAGTAAAGAGGAAGGTTTGGGCTCATTGCTTGAGTTCCTTTGGGCTTGGTTGAGCTTGTTGGGCTTTGATGAGCCTTGCCTTTATCTTGTTGGACCCTTGTGTCGGCCAGGAGTGCTTGTGTCGCCCATGGTGGTGGTGGTGGTGTATCGTCCAGGAGTGTCGCCCATGAACCTTTGACCATCTTTGACCTCGTTTGTGTCACCACTAGTGGACACTTGGTGCTTGATGCTTGCATGTGGTAATGGCCTTGGACATGTGTTTAAGACATGCTAGAGTGGTGGTTTTTGCACATGGACAAGTGTCCCTAGGTGGGCGACACCTTTCTTTGCTCTACCTTGTTTTCTCCTCCACCCTCTTCTATATATGTGATTCCCTTCTCTTGCTAAGGATCCCTTTAGTTCCTTAGTTTCTCCTCCACCTTGGTGCACAATACACTCTCTTCTCTTGCAAGCTTGGTGGCCGATCCTCCTTGGAAGTCTCCTCCTTCCTTGGTGGTGCTTGGAGCTAGGAGCTTGGAGCTTGCTTAAGGCGGGTTACATAACTCCTAACCCTAACTATACTACCTTCTTTCTATGTCCTTATATGTTGCTCGTTAGTTCCTTGCTTAAGTTGTCCTTGTTGGCTGAACCTGTGATCTAGGGTTTCTTGGTGAGCAATACTCCTTTCTCTCCTTGGTGCAGAGGAGTGAGCTTGAGTTCTAGTAACATGGGCAACACCCCTCTCTCGTTTTAGTTGAGAGGTGAGCTTGTGTTCTAGTTGCTTGAGCAACACCCTCCTCTCACCATGGACTTGAAGGGTGAGCTTTGTGGTGGCGATGGATGATACCCCCGGTCTCTAACCTTGTGATGGGTGTCGCCCCTTAATCTTAGCCTGTGTGTCGTCCGATAGGCATGGCTAGTCTTGCAATGGGCGTTATGCCTACTCTGCTGCACGCGTTATGCCTGTGAGTGATGTGCCTTGTCTGATGGCGTTGCACGTTACACCGCCTAGCACGACACTGTGTTGCCGACACCATGATGCCCGACAGAGTTGCACGACATGGTGCGCATCACACCCTGCACGGCACGTCCATGGGCTGGGGTGCACGACAGACTTTGATGCCCAGTGTTGCCAGATATGTATGTAAAGCACGACACAGCGTTATGCGTTATACCCCTGAGCTTGGCCGATAAGTACGGGTGTGCCTGGCCATTATGTGATGATCGTTGTGTTTTGGACGATAGGTGAGGGTGCCCTACCCGATACCTCTTTCTGGTGAGGGTAGAGGGTACTTTTAGTAAGGGTCTTACTTCTCATGAAAAATCGACATGGTGGATAATGTTCTTATTAACACGTTGGTGACCCTTGATATGTTTTTTTGTTTTATGGTAATCATTATGGTAAGCTTGTCCATGTAACTTATCATGACTTGACATCGGCTCATAATCGTCTTGAATCCCCTTTATAATGCTAAGGGAAATATAAGCATGTAATGTGGTTTGCTTAATGATGTGCCATGTGCTCATGATCATAAGTTGAAGCATGATCGATAAAGCATATAATCACTAATGTCACATTATATTGATAGCTTGGTCTTTTTGTTAAGCCTAGGATTATTGTGTATACTAACCATGCAGGTGATGCATAGCCAAGTAAAAGGCTATGAGGTATACATATGATGTGTTTTGGTCTGAGGACCTGAGTTTGGATAGAGTGCCTGAGTTGATGAGAATGCCTTGAGAGGCAATGGAAGTATATGATGAGGGATTGAGATCCCATGGCAATATGATGATCCTTGAGATGGATCTAGATGATTGGCAAAAGGCCAAGTAGTAGCATGTAATGTTGGATCCTTGTGGTGGATCAACATGATGTTGATTACAATGAAAGTATAATGTTAAGCATCATATTGTTTATTCTTGTTATCGTTTGCATGTTATACAACTTGGTTGAATCTTGCAATCCATATAAAAGATACTAATTAATCACAGTGGAATATATCATGTAGTTGCCCTGGCCATAGATCCATCATCGTCAGGAGCTGGTGATGGTGAAACGAGTTCTCCTGCGGGTTAACCCAGAGCGCATATTATTGAATATGCGAGGTTTCTCCTAGCCTAAAATAGTGAGGATTCGAGTGCAGCTACGGTTGCAGACTCGGGATGTGTATAGGAGGATGGTGAACAAGCCCATGGCTCAGGATATGTGATATGGGAGCATGAATGCGTTCATGGCTCAGAGCATGGTGAACAGGCACGTGGCTTAGATATACTAGCGATGAGACCTATACCAAGGCGGGATAGCGGATGGGTAGCCTATGGAGCTGACCCTGTGGTTGAGGCCACTAAAGCACGAGACTGTGGTCCTGCTTGTGTTGTACTCATACACTGACTACGAGGTGGGAGGTCGTGGAGTCCGGCTCTTCCATTGACCTTGTATGGCACCGGCTTTGGGTTTCACAACCAAAGGTTGGATTTGAGCGGTACGACTCACTTCCTCATGGCATAATAATATGTAATACAGCCGTATAGAATTTACTGCTTAAAGCAAAATATGGAACATTGGTTGAGGCCTTGCTTGTGCAGTTAATCTTGTTATACTTGCAGTTGCTTATGTCATGTGATAAGATCTTATAAGTCTTATCTTGTCAATCATGTTCCATAAAGAGATAATTGGTGATATGCCTTCGGGACAGCTTGGTAAGCTGGATGATATGAATAGCTTCGTTATGTATATAGACTATTATTATTCTACATTTTACTGTTTATCTTCTGTTGTTGCTTTATCCTCTTGGTTTTATAGTTTTGGCGGGAGTTATGTTTCTTGCTGGGACAATGTTAAATTGTCTCACCCCGTTGGTTTTTAGGTGTTCGAGCTAGACGTGGTGGTGGTCGCGGAGTTGCGGCCGAGCAGCAAGACGAGCAGTAGAAGGTAAGAGATGGATATGCTGCTATTTTGGATGATTTGTAGTAGAGTCTTAGAGTCATCCCTGTACTCTCAGGTCCTTGGAGGTGTTTTGACGTTGTTTCACGATGTATAGCTGTTGATGGTTTGCATATCCTGCTGCTGGCCGGATGTGGGCCGTTATGTATATATATATAACAGGTGATGAACTCTCGTGGTGGCTTGTCAGCTGATCCCCTAAGCTGGGGACACGTATCAAGGCTTGTAAATGTTTATATCACATGTTTTCTTACAGTATGAGGACCGAAATGTAATACTTTCCCAGTTTATCCGCTTCCTACTATTAGTTTTAATTAACCCATGTTTTTCATAATCTGTGGTTATGGTGATTTCTGCACATTTTTGCATAACACCTCGCTGTCTATGTGATAGTGGGATGTGTTGCCACAAGTTTGGTATCAGAGATCTAGGTTTGCTGAGTCTATAGGGATTTAGGACTAGGTTGTGTCTGTTCTTGTGAGTTTTCCAGATTTTCTTACAATCATCTTCTGCCCTCAGCAGAAGAAGAGTCAAGATGTCTGGAAACCATGAAGAACATGTTGCTGAGAACAGCGATGTTGCATCAGTTGATGGAGCAGAAGGGCAGGCACATGGAGATCGGGTGCCTGAGGTCCCCCAACCTGACCCAGCCATTCTTGAACACCCTACCTATCAACAACTTATGGGGCAGATGATGGCTACGATGAATCTCATGGTAGAAAGATTGCCAGTGCCTCCACCAAGAGCATAGGCTCCCCATGGTGAAACATCGGGTATTGGGAAGACCTTTGAGCGGCTTCGCCGAGTCAGAGCTTCGGAATATGCTGGAACGGCTGATCCAGCGGATGCAGATATGTGGCTAACAAGTCTTGAGAAGGCTTTCCAGATCCTCGACATCCCCAAAGCAGACAAAGTAAAGCACGTTGTTTACCTTCTGAAGGGTAGTGATGGTCACTGGTGGACCATCGAGGAAGAGAAGCGGCCTGGTGAGGTGATCGGTTGGGAGGTTTTTCGACGTGAGTTCGTCAGCAGATACTTTCTAAAGACGTATATGGATGAAAAGATCAGTCAGTTCGAACACTTGCACCAAGGAACAATGAACTTCACCGAGTATGAGGCTAAGTTCATGGATCTATTGAGGTTTTATCCTCACATGGCAGCAACAGATGAGGAGCGGATCAGACGTTTCGAGAAGGGTCTGAGTGCTGAGCTGACAACACCTGTTTCTGCGTTGGAGAATCGTGAGTGGTTTGCTACGTTTGTGGAATCTGTCCGGAGGATTGAACGATCAGTAAGGGAGAAAAGAGAATCTATGTCCCACAAAAGGCCTGCTCAATTCCAAGGACATAGGTTTGGTGGCTTCAAAAAGCCAAGGTTTCCAGCACCTTTTGTGATGAGAAGTTCCAGTGTACCATCACAGTGGTCTCTGAGTAAGAGAAGAGGATATGTTTCTTCACCGACAAAGGTGCATAGTATAGCTTCAGTGGCAGTGACAGGGCCATCTAGGCCACGGTTTGAAGATAGGGCATGCTATCTTTGTGGTCAAACCGGGCATCTCAAGTTACATTGCCCGAATAGAGATGTTGAAGTGACGCAGCAGCCAAGACAGAATCAACAAGGATCAGATAGACAGTAGCCCAGTGGTAGCATAGGGTGAGGACGCGGTCAAGCATCGCAAGCGGGATCGTCTGCTCAAGGAAGCAGAGGGCGGGGACAGCAAGCAACGGCTCGATTCTATGCTATGAGTCAGCCGGAGGTGATAGTCAACCCGCGAGTGGTGGCAGGTCAGATGGAGTTATTTCATTCTGATATGTCTTCTTCTTGCTTTATATCTATTCTGGTTGACCTGGGTGCTACACACTCTTTTATCACCTATAGTATGCTTGAAAACTGTCAATTACCTGTTAGTTGAAAGAAGGATAGCTTGTTGTTAGAAACCCCTCTTGATGGTTCCTCGATGCTTCGAGAAGAGTGTCCATCTTGTGTCTTATCTTTTTTGGAACACAGTATACAAGTGGATCTTATACCACTTGATATGCATGGTTTCGATGTTATCCTTGGGATGGATACGTTAGAGAAGTATAAGGTTGTTTTGGACTGTGGTTCCAAGCAAGCTGTGTTTGATGATGGTGGTAAGAAGTGGATCTTCCAAGGAGATAGGAAGATTCTTCTGACATGTCTGGTATCAGCTATGGTGGCAGAAAAGCTGTTACGACAAGGATGTGAGGCGTTCTTAGCTCACGTGGTGGATATCGTTGTGGCTACCAAAGCGAAAGGTCCTAGTCTCGAAGAGGTGTCAGTTGTTTGAGATTTTGCGGATGTGTTTCCAGATGAGTTCCCTGGTGTTCCTCCACCCCGAGAGATTGATTTCGAGATCAATCTGGTTCCAGGAACGCAACCAGCTGCACAGATGCCGTATAGGATGGCTCCAGTGGAGATGGCAGAGCTTAAGAAGCAGTTGCAAGAGTTGTTGGAGAAAGGTTTCATCTGACCGAGTATGTCTCCTTGGGGTGCTCCAGTGTTGTTCGTCAAGAAGAAGGACGGGTCGATGCGGTTATGTATAGATTACCGGCAATTGAACAAGGTCACGATCAAGAACAAGTACCCATTACCGAGGATAGATGATCTGTTCGATCAGTTGCGTGGTGCTATAGTGTTTTCAAAGATCGATCTACGGTCCAGATATCATCAGTTGAGGATTAAGGTGGATGACATACCAAAGTCAACTTTTAGGACAAGGTATGGTCACTTCGAGTTCGTGGTTATGTCGTTTGGGCTAACCAATGCACCTGCTGCTTTCATGGATTTGATGAACATAGTGTTTCGTCCATTCTTAGATCAGTTTGTTGTAGTCTTTATAGATGACATTTTGATCTATAGTCAGGACAAGCTAGAGCATGAGCAACATCTTCGACTAACGCTGACTCTTCTTCGCCAGTGTAACATCCCCGACCTGGGTTATGCTTTAACCCTAGGTGTTTTGATTAAGAAAGATGATTATATGCTTAATCTTATCTTTTGAAAAGTGATTAGGGCTCATGAGGAACTTATGTTTCAATTTTGGTCCTGTATGAACAATGTTAAAGTAATGATTGCTTGTTTTGGACTAAAGTGCAAATTACCCAAGTTGAGGGGTTAACTTGCAAATTGCATATGATAAGATGTTCCTCTGATGTTGAGACATCATAAGGATGAATATGATGTAGTAGTATGGTTTCCACAAGCCTGGACACCAAGATAGAGCTTGTTGGACAATGTTGTGCATTAAAACCTAGTTTTGGAGTAAAGTGCAATTTACCCAAAATCTAGGGTTCAATATGCAAATTACCACTTCAACAAGGTCCCTAATGTTTCTTGGCATCATGTAGAGCAAATAAAATGAGAGGGGTGCTTCATTTGAATTAAGTTGGAGGAGAGAGAATCTTGATATTAAAATAATCAAGATTAATGCCTAATTGAAACCCTAATTCGATTTAGGGCAAAAATGAATAAAAATAATTGAAGGGCTTTTAACCAAAATGTTTTGGGTCGATTTTGAATAAGGATGGACGTTCCTTTGCCAAGATAAGGAACGAAAATATCCTAAGTAGGTGAAATTCCACTCACCATTATTATAAGGAAAAGAAAACCCACTCACATATGGATATTAATATAATAAGCATTAAGGTGCTTAATTTGATTTTCTTTAAATCATGGATAATGGAGAGGAATAAGAGGCAATGAAGATAGCCTCGTCCTTAAGGATTTTGAGGAGAATTTGAGGGGGAAGAGGCGGCACCAATTTTGGAATTAAATGCATTTTAATAATGCATTTTCTCTTTCATTGAATTTTTTATAAAAAGGCCTTTTCCTAGCCAAATGAAAGGCTATTTCGACCCCACTTCTTCTCTTAGCTTGGAAACCGACCAAGGAAGCTAGGTAGGACCAGGAGGACGAACCCCAACCTGTGGGTAAGCTCTTGACCTTCGTTCTCCTTGATTTCATGGTGGAAATCGAAAATAAATTATGGATTCCTTCTTATTTCGATCTCCTCTTCAACCCTAGCCAACTTTTGCAATCAAAAGCTTGAAGACGAGCCTAGGGGGAGTTGCTAGAGCTTCATCCACCATTAATGGCGTGAGATTGGAGCTTTGGAGCTCAATTGGAGGCGGGTTTTATAACTCAAACCCTTAAACATTGCTATTGCGTCAATTCTCTATGCTTTGTTGATTGATTTCTTCAATTTGATGTACTCTTGTTTCTTGCTGCAATTTCCATCAAGAACGGTTGCTGTTCTTGGTTGTTCGAAGGAAGGGGATGATGACATCATCCTAGATGCTTATCCAAAGAAAATTACCAAGCAAAACCGTTTTGATAGCTACTCCAAATCGTTTTAATTTGATTGGCTATGCGGTTTCAGCAAACCGTTTAAGGGAAAACGGTTTGAAACCGTTTGGGAGAAAACGGTTTCAAGACCGTTTGAGATGGTTGACCAAGCGTTGACCGTTTGGGAATTTTGTTCCTAATTATGTAGGATGATAACCCTCCAAATTTTAGGGATTAACTCCAAAGGAATCGAGAGTTGAAGGCCAATCAATTAGGCAATCAGATTGAATTATGTGCTGATTTTCAACCTGATTAACTTGACCTGGTTGAGCAAACGGTTTCAAGACCGTTTGAGATGGTTGACCAAGCATTGACCGTTTGGGATTCCTGTTCATAATTATGTTTATTAATAACCCTCCAAATTTGAGGGATTAACTCCAAAGGAATCGTGAGTTGAAGCCTAATAAATTAGGGAAACCTAATTGGATTAAGTGCTGATTTTCAAACTGATTTAATTGAACTTTTTGGGCAAACGGTCTCAAGACCGTTTGAGTGCGTTGACCAAGAGTTTACCGTTTGGAATTACTGTTCCTAATGATGTGTTATAATGACTCACCGAATTTGAGGTATTAACTCCCAAGGAATCATGAGTTGAAGGCTATTCAATTAGGCAAACCCTAATTGAAAACAGTGCTGAAATTCCAATGAGTTAAGTTGAGATTTTGGGTTGATTAGCCCAAACGGTTTCAAGACCGTTTGGGGATCACCCCAAGACCGTTTGGAGGTCTGGGGTCAAGTATAGTTGACCAATTTAAGGTCCAAAGGTACTAATCATATTGCAATGTAGTGCTGATCTGTTGATCAACTCGATAGACCAATCCATGATGATTTTTCACTAGAATCCAAAGGTTGGATGGGCCAAACGGTCTCAAGACCGTTTGGAGCTCATCCAAACGGTCTCAAGACCGTTTGGTGGTCACCCAAGACCGTTTGGAGGTCTAGGGTTGAGTATGGTTAGGTGTTTGAAGGTCTAAAGGTACCAAGCTGTTATACAATGCAATGCTGATTTGGTGATCAATCCAATGATCCAAACCTTAATTGGATGGCTTGGATTTGAGTAATATGATGGGCAAACGGTCTCAAGACCATTTGGAGGTCATCCAAACGACCTCAAGACCGTTTGGGGTCAGGTCATACCCAATTTGGATAATGGTTCAATAGTTTCAAAGTAACCAATCTTGCATTGATGAGTGTTGTTGGATCTTCGATTCCAAACCCTAATTCAATTGAATCAAGCCCTAATTGATGACCAATTGAGGGTCAATTGAGGGTCAAATTAGTTTAAGGTTGACCTATTAAACTCAATTGAAGTATGAGCATAGGTCCAATTGATGATTGGTTCCATGAATTCAATGGTTGAAGGTCCAATGCAATCAATTGAAACACAATTAGTAGCATGATTGATGATCAACTTCAAAGCTCTAATTGGTGTTTATAAACCCTAATCCCATTGAGATCAGACCATAATTGAAGTCCCAATTGAGGGGTGATCCATGATTCAAATGATGATTGAGTTGATGATCCAATTGGTTGAAGTTCCATTGATTAGAATTGAGTGTGGTTCAATTTGGTTAATTCAATTGGATACCTCATGTTATTGAAGGTCTAATTGATCAAACCTTTTTGAAAACCTAATGTGATTAGGTGGGAGATACCTTTAATGGTACTAGTCATTAATGCATAACAAATGCATGGACCCAATACATGATGTAAACCCTAATTGAGGCTAATTCAATGTATAACCTTAATAAGAGGTTGTCTACATGTGAAATCACTTATTAGGATGTCAGTAAACCCTAGTTGAGGGTGTATCCTTGTGAAACCCTAGTTGAGGGTGTATCCTTGTGAAACCCTAGTTGAGGGTGTATCCTTGTGAAACCCTAGTGTAGGGTGTATCATTGTGAACCCTGGTTGAGGGTGTATCCTTGTGAAACCCTAGTTGAGGGTGTATCACTGCGATTGGTTATAGGCAACTTTATAATAAAGTTATGCCTTAAATTAAGATAAGTTCATATCATGTGAGATAGCTGGACAATTCTAATGTGTGGCCTATGCATTATATGCTAAGGGCGAGTATTATGTGATGGAATGTATTAAGAGGGGAAATACCTTAATACAAGATAAAGTTGGTTAACTCAAGAGGGTCTGAATTAATGAGAAATGGGAAACCCTAACCCTGGTAAGGGAATAGTGGTGTTACCCTTGAATAATGATGTTATATATTGTTTTGCATGGTGCTGATATGAAATTGATGTATTATCATCTGTACTAACCATGCAGGTATGATGTGATGATGAACATAGCCAGGTATGAGCTATGACATTTTATGTATTGACATTGTTTATTGGGCCTTATGTGCCATGCTATACCTTATTGCCTAGTATGAGGTAATAAGAGAAGTAATGGGCCTTAAGTGCCATGAGAAGATGTTTATGTAATAAGCATCATATTTACCTTGGTCAGGTGACCTGAAGGTGATAATTACCTGAAAAAGTGGTAATAATGCTCAATGATGAGCTAAGGGTTTGAATACCCAGAACCATATGATTATGTCATTGAGTTGCAAAGGAATGAAAATTCCCAATATTGAAATGAGGGACTGAGATCCCCATGTCTTATAAAGACTGAGAAGTGATTAATGGAAATAGTACATGTTTTCTTTATAGCATTTGTCTTATTAAGTTATGTTTGGAAACTTGGCTGATGCTAAAAGAATATGATAATGTACTTAATTAATCAAGTGATACCATATAATGTAGTTGCCCTGATCACAGATCCATCAGCGTCAGAATTAGCTAAATGGTGAAACGAGTTTACTCGGAACGCATATTTTTGAATATGTGTGGGTAATTGGGCAATTATATCCTTATGTCCCATAGGCATTGCTACGGGCTATGTCCTATGAACGGGATTGGTTACGGACCATACCCCAATAAGAGCATGGCTACGGGCCATGACTCCAAAAAATAATATCGGGCATTGGCTACGGGCCATATCCTGAAGAGAGTATATGCTATGGGCTATAACTCTAATAGCGATGTTGCCAGTATACCCTGGAAAGCTATCTAGCAGAGACACAAGATGTCCTGCATGTTATCTCGTACTGACCGAGATAGTTGAGGTCATGGGAATCCGGCTCTTCCATTGACCTATGTGTGGTACCGATGCTTTATGTAACCGTGGTCGGTTGGAGTATGAGCGGTATACCTCATCTCCTCAGGGCATAAGTATGATTGTAAAATGTAATCAGCCGTGTAGCATATTTGCTTAGGGTTGAATTGCGAGAATCAATGGTTGATGATACATGGTCTATTATATCATAGTTAGATAAATGATATACATGTTCTTCATATTCCTTCTTAAATGAATGACTTGCTGCTTAATCAAGTTATAATTGAAATGATTGCATAGAGAATACTGCTCTGCATATCTTATTCAATGATTTACCTATTGTTGAGTAAATATAATTCTACTGCTCAGTGTTATTCTATTATCAGCAATAACAATGTTTCTGGCAGAGAGTTATATCTCTCGCTGGGACAATTTTTATAATTGTCTCACCCCCCGTGGGATTAAATTTTTAGGTAATCGCCGAAGAAGAGGAAGAAACCTTTTAGTGGGTGAGCAATAGCAGCAGCAGTCATAAGGACAACAGTGATCCAACAGGTGGAGACATTGGCTGTCTGGTTTTGTGTAGATAGTCCTATGAGTCGTCTCTGTACTCTCGGGTCCTAGGAGTTAGTGTTTTGATTCTCCGGTCTGAGATTTTGTGCAAAGAGGCATGATATGTATATATATGAACCAGGATGTAATGTTTTACTTTGGTTCTAAATGAAAGAGTTTTCCTATGAATGGATCTCTTGATAAATGGTTTTAAATTTTCAGTGATTTTCAGTAATCCGTTGCAAATAATTCGCTTCCGCATTAGTTAATCCTGTTTTCGCGAGACGGTCGTTACAATTAGTGGTATCAGAGCTCTAGGTTCGTTGAGTCTACAGAGACATAGGACTAAGTTGTTGAGTCTGTGTTAGTGTCCTCCAGTATACCCTATAATGATTTCTGCTTGTGCAGAGAAAGGGTAAAGTTTAAAATGACTGGAGAGCACAATGAACACATTGCTTAGGGCAATGTTGTTGCACGAAGAAGAGGTGCAAGGGATCATGCAAGAATAGAATGAGTGCCTGAGAATCCCCATTAAGACGTGATCATGATAGAGAATCCTATGATCATGCTCTTGTTGGGAAGATTAGGGAAATAGTAATGCATATGAGTGGACTGGATGCTAGGCTTACAACCTAGGTTATCAGTCCTTAATACTGAAAGATTGAGCTTTAAATGAGTTCCTAAATGACTTAGTCATGTTGGAACAAGGGAAAATATGGAAAATATTAACTTATGGCAAGAAAGTGGACTCTGCTATGAGTTCAGACAGATAATAAATATGTGATGGTAGTGCCCAAGAAGGGGCAATAAGATGAGAAGTAGGGAATGGTCTCTATAATTCTAGAGACATTTGCCTAATGGTTTTAAAAAGCCAAGTTTTTGGTACTAATAGTGTAATAAATGTAACATCCCTGACCTGGGTTATGAATTAACCCTAGATGTTTTGCTTAATAAGGTTGAGTAGATTCTTAATCTTATCTTGGGAAAAGTAATTAGGGCTTATGAGAAACTTATGTTTCAATTTTGGTCCTGTTTGAACAATGTTGAAGCAATGTTTGCTTATTTTGGACCAAAGTGCAAATTACCCAAGTTGAGGGGTTAAATTGCAAATGTTGCATGATAAGATGTTCCTCTGTTGTTGAGACCCCATGAGAATGAATATGATGTAGTGGTAAGGTTTCTACAAGCCTAGACACCAAGATAGAGCTTGTTGGACAATGTTGTGCAATAAAACCCAGTTTTGGTGTAAAGTGCAATTTACCCAAAACCTAGGATTCAATATGCAAATTACCACTTCAATAAGGTCCTTAATTTTTCTTGGCATCATGTAGAGAAAAGAAAATGAGAAGGGAACCTCAATTGAATTAAGTTGGAGGAGAGAGAATCTTGATATTAAAATAATCAAGATTTAATCATAAGTGAAACCCTAATTCAATTTAGGGCAAATATGAATATATTAATTAAAGGGCTTTCAACCAAAATGTTTTGGGTTGATTTTGAATAAGTATGGACGTCCCTTTTCCAAGATAAGGAACGAAAATATCCTAAGGAGGTGAAATTCCACTCACCTTATTATAAGGAAAAGAATTCCCACTCAAAAAGATATATTATTATTATAATGGATTAAGGTGCTTAATTTCTTTTCCATTAATTCTTGGATAATGAAGAGCTTTTACGAAAGTTTGAAGGTGGTTTCGTGATCAAGTAATGAAGGAGGATTAGGGGGAAATTAGTATGGAATTAAAAGAAAATGATTTCATTTTCTCTTTCATAAAAGACACATATACATGTTCTTTATATATACCTTATTTCAATAACACATAAGGAACGAACCCTTAGTCTTTTCCTCCTCATTCTTGCTTTGGCCAACCTAGGGAGAGTCCAGGAGCAGGAGAAGGACGAACACCACCTGTTGGTAAGGTTAGATCATCTTCTACCTTGGATTCATGGTGAAAATCCTAAATCAATGCTTGATTCTAGGTTTTCTTCACTCGATTTCCATTTCTAGCCATTCATTTCATCCAAAAGCTCAAGAACGAACCTTGGATAGCTTCTGGAGCTTCATACACCATTAAAGCCACGGAGCTTGAAGCTTGGAGATCAAATTTGAGGCGGGTTTTATAACTCAAACCCTTAATCATTGCTATTGCATCAATCATCTATGCTTTGTTGATTGTTTTCTTCAGTTTGATACATATTTGCTTCTTTGCTGCAAATTCCATCAAGAACGGTTGCTGTTCTTGGGTGCACGAAGGAAGGTGATGATGACATCATCATAAGCAAGCACCTCACCAAATATCTTGGGAGCAAACGTTTTCTAAAGGTGGGAACCAAACGGTTTCATCAAAACCGTTTGGTGACCAAACGGTTTGCAAACCGTTTGGAGGCAAACGGTTTCAAGACCGTTTGGTTGAGTTGACCAAGCGTGAACCGTTTGGGAATCTTGTTCCTAATTATGTAGGATAATGACCCTCCACATTTGAGGGGTTAACTCCAAAGGAATCATAGGTTGAAGGCCAATCAATTAGGCAAATCGAATTGAATTAAGTGCTGATTTTCAACCTGATTAATTGGACCTGTTTGGGAAAACGGTTTCAAGACCGTTTGAAATGGTTGACCAAACGTTGACCGTTTGGGATTCCTGTTCCTAATGATGATGGTTAATGACCCTCCAAATTTGAGGGTTTAACTCCAAAGTAATCGTGAGTTGAAGCCTAATCAATTAGGGAAACCTAATTGGATTAAGTGCTGATTTTCAACCTGATCAACTTGACCTGCTTGGGAAAACGGTTTCAAGACCGTTTGAGTGCGTTGAACAAGCGTTGACCGTTTGCGATTATTGATCCTAATTATGTTGTATAATGACTCACCAAGTTTTAGGGATTAACTCCCAAGGAATCGTGATTTGAAGCCTAATCAATTAGGGAAACCTAATTGGATTAAGTGCTGATTTTCAATCTGATTTAATTGTACTTTTTGGGAAAACGGTTTCAAGACCGTTTGGTAGAGTTGACCAAGCTTTGACCGTTTGAGATTACTGTTAATAATGATATTGTTTAATGAACCTCCAAATTTGAGGGTTTAACTCCAAAGGGATCATGAGTTGAAGGCTAATCAATTAGGCAAACCCTAATTGAAAACAGTGCTGAAATTCCAATGAGTTAAGTTGAGATTTTGGGTTGATTAGCCCAAACGGTTTCAAGACCGTTTGGGGATCACCCAAACGGTCTCAAGACCGTTTGGGGATCACGCCAAGATCGTTTGTAGGTCTGGGGTCAAGTATTGTTGACCAATTGAAGGTCCAAAGGTACTAATCATATTGCAATGTAGTGTTGATTTGTTGATCAACTCGATAGACCAATACATGATGATTTTTCACTAGAATCCAAAGGTTGGATGGGCCAAACGGTCTCAAGACCATTTGGATCTCATCCAAACGGTCTCAAGACCGTTTGGTGGTCACCCAAGACCGTTTGGAGGTCTAGGGTTGAGTATGGTTAGGTGTTTGAAGGTCTAAAGGTACCAAGCTGTTATACAATGCAATGCTGATTTGGTGATCAATCCAATGAACCAAACCCCAATTGGATTGCTTAGATTTGAGTGATATGATGGGAAAACGGTCTCAAGACCGTTTGGAGGTCATGCAAACGACCTCAAGACCGTTTGGGGTCAGGTCATACCCCATTTGGATGGTGGTTCAATAGTTATGAAGTAACTAGTTACACATTGATGAATATTGAAGGTTCATTGATTCTAAACCCTAATTCAATTGATTCCAACCCCAATTGATGATCAATTGAGGGTCAATTGAGGTTCAAATCAGTTTAAGGTGACCTATTAAACTCAATTGAAGTATGGGTGAAGGTCCAATTGATGATTGGTTCCATGAATTCAATGATTGAAGGAATCAACATTGAAAACCCTAATTCATTTGGATACCTTATGTAATGGAGGTCCAATGTAATTCAATCTTTGGGAAGTAAGATGATGAATGTACTATTGATCCAATGATGATTAATAATGATAATCAATGAAATTACAGAGTTTGAAACCCTAATAGTACTTAAGTGATTAAGTGACAATTAAGGGATGAATCTCTAATTGCTTATAGGATCAATGACTTGATACACTATGTTAATCATAGTTGTATGTACTCGACTGAAGAGTTGATATGACCTAATCAAGTTAAGAAGTTGATAGCATGAATTCATACATGAATATGATTCATGTGGTGAATAAGGGTTATGATCCTTAAGCAAAGAGATCATGAAACCCTAAACATGAACATAAACCCTAATTGACAGGGTTATTGAATTCAACCGTAGTTGAGGGTGATTCCATGTGAAACCCTAGTTGAGGGTGATTCCAAGTGAAACCCTAATTGAGGGTGCATCCATGTGGAACCCTAATTGTGGGTTATTTCATGAGAAACCCTAATTGGGAATGCATCCCTAATTGCTTATAGGACCAATGATTTGGTACACTGTGTTAATCATAGTTGTATGCATTTGATTGAAGGGTTGATGTGACCTAATCAAGTTGAAAGGATCAAATAATAGAATTCATATATATAAATATGATTCATGTGATGATCCTATGTAGCACGGCCGTGCAAGGCAGCACGGCCGTGGCGACTCTACTCAGCACGACCGTGCAGGGTAGCACGGCCGTGGTAGCTTCACTTTGCACGACCGTGCAAGGTAGCACGGCCGTGGTGGCATCCCTTTGCATGGCCGTTATTGGTTACACAGCCGTGGTGCTCTATGCTTGACTTAGAGCTGAATTGAAAGTGACCTAACATGGTCGTTTTGTTAATTTCCAACTTAAGGATGAGAGAGATACTCATACCTTGTGATGATAATCATTTAATGATAACTGATGATAATAAATAAGTATGATTGAATACTTATGGTATAAATGTTGGCTCTTAGATGTGGGGAGCAATGAACTAGGGTTTGATCATTGATAATATGATATTGAAAACCTAAATGGTTAATAATGGAAAACCCTATTCTTAATGAAGGGTAATGATATGTGAGAGAAAGCCCTAATTGATGGTAAACCCTAACCCTAGTAAGGGAATAGTGGTGTTACCTTGTATTGCATGATGTGTTGTGAACTTGATAAGTCTATTATCATGTGTGACAATCATGCAGGTCTCATGAGGTGATGATCATAGCCAGGTATGAGCTATGATGTTTAATTGATAAGTATTGATTGGCCATATGTGCCATTATGTTTTTGTTACTTAGAAAGAAGTAACAAGATGAGTTGGGCTTGTAAGCCTTTGTTTTAAGTTGTTGTCTAGTGAGAGGTGACAAGATGTGAATGGCCTTGTGCGTCATGTGAATAAAGTTGTTGCCTAGTGAGAGGTGACAAGATGTGAATGGTTTTGTGAGCCACGTGTGATGGAAATCCTAATCCTGGTAAAGGATTAAGGGTACTACCCTTGAATTATTAATACATTGTTTTTGCATGGTATTGATAGATAATTGATGTACTGCTATTATATGTGCTAACCATGCAGGTATCATGAGATGATGAGCATATCCAGGTATGAGCTATGATGTGTTATTAGTTTGAATTTGTTTATTGGGCCTTGTGTGCCATAATATACCTTGTGCCTGGTAAGAGGTGGCAAGAGAGTTAATGTGCATCAAGTACCATGATGGATGCTTGTGTAGCAAGTATCATACTTACCTTGGTCAAATGACCTAAAGGTGTTAGTTACCTGAGAAAGAGGTAACAGTGCTCAAGTGATGAACAAAGGGTTTGAATACCCAGGATTTCATGGTTATGGTATTGAAATTGTGAAAGGATGAGAAAAACCCAGTGGTGAAGTGAGGGATTAAGATCCCAACACTTATGAAAAGAGTATGGCTACGGACCATGACTCCACATTGATAATGTCAGGCTTTAGATATATGATCTAAGCCTGAAGAAAGTTAATGCAGTGGTAATGATTCTGTTGTTTGAATAGATGTTATACATGTTCTTGCTATTCATTAAAGGATAAGTGACATGTTAATTCTATCAAGTTATAACTGCAATGCTTCTGATATAGAATAATGTTCTAATCTGTTAGACATTAAAATATTTGTTGTCAAATAAATATGATTCTCATGTTCATATTCATCTTCTCAAGTTGCAATAATAATGTTTCTGGCGGAGAGTTATATCTCTCGCTGGGGCAATTTTTATAATTGTCTCACCCCCGTGGGAACCACATTTTTAGGTGGACGCGGACGAAGAGACAGGAATCCTTCAGGAGGTGAAGGACAACAGCAGCAGCAGGGACAACAGTGAAGTCTCAGGTGGAGACATTGGTTGTCATGTCATGTTCAGATGTATATAGAGTCCTATGTGTCGTCTCTGTACTCTCAGGTCCTCGGAGTAGTAGTTAGTGATTTTGAGATTTTGGCTTAGAGCCTCGAGGGTTTTATACTACCTGTGTATAGTTAAAACAGAGTAGTTAATGTTTGTTTTCCTCGAGAAGAAAAAGTACATGAGATGTATATATATGAACCAGGATGTAAAGTTTTACTTTGGTTCTGAATGAAAGAGTTTTCCAGTGAATGGATCTTTTTGCAAAAAGTTTTAATTTTTAGTGATTTTCGCTAATCCGCTGCTTGATGAACGCTTCCGCATTTGGTTAATTATGTTTTTATGAGTTGTATGCCATAATAAATGCCTAGTGTACCAGGGAAGTAGTCACTAAGTAAGTGCAAAGGTCTTAACCTTTCACCTGTAAGATTCTATGGCTTAGTTTTTGCTTCAGTAATAAGACTAGTAAGACCATGATATGAGTACAAGGTATGTTATAAATGTGTACATGTTGAGTACACTAAACCCTTTTTGTTATAAAAAGGAGGATTGTTGATTTTGTTTTCCCTATTAGTTGCCATATAGGGAAGAAATGATGAGAACTAGAATTTGAATTCTATTCAGTATTCTTTTAAATTATCTATATTGATCATACCTCTATGAAAGAGGAAGAGGTATAGAAGAGATGCCTGGATAAAATCCAGGGATGTTAAATCTTATGTTATGATAATATGAAAAGCAAGAAATATGATAGCATGTAATTGCATACTACTTGATCTCAGTACTTGTAAACCCTGATCAGGTATACAACTATTGATTATAAAGTGAGTATGGAAACTCTTAGATTGATATCTTTTTTATTGCCCTGATCAAGCAATCATTCTGATACAATCTAAAGAGTATCATGAAATTGGAAATATGATATGGATAAATGTATCATATCTTAAGAACAAGAAAGAAGGATCTGATAGGAATTCAGATCAGTATGTGTATATGAGGAAGTAAAAGTATGACCCTCATATGATGAGAAAGAGAACAAGGGAGGTGATCCCTGTTCTATAAAGTTGTAAATATGATAAAAGAAAGATGAGAATATAATGTGTTTTCAACACATGCGACTGATACCAAGGTAAGAGATTCTGGTATCTGAGAATTATCAGATGGTTTAGATTGGCTACCTGGAATGGTCAACTATGAAATCAGTCTGATTATATAAAATGATATGAACATCATATGTTAGGGGTTTATGCTTTGCATAAACATAACAACTAAATATGTCTTTAAGATAAGTTCTCAATTCACTCTATGAGAATATTGTGTGAAGGAACTTTGTGCTGATCAAAGTTCTATGATGTCTCCATAACAATGAGGTATTATGAAGAGACATGATGATATGATGAATGAATAATATCTGTTTCCTTTATCTGGGATTTCGGGGACGAAATCCTTATTAGGGGTTTATAATTTGTAACATCCTCGACCTGGGTTATGCTTTAACCCTAGGTGTTTTGATTAAGAAAGATGATTATATGCTTAATATTATCTTTTGAAAAGTGATTAGGGCTCATGAGGAACTTATGTTTCAATTTTGGTCCTGTTTGAACAATGTTAAAGCAATGATTGCTTGTTTTGGACTAAAATGCAAATTACCCAAGTTGAGGGGTTAACTTGCAAATTGCATATGATAAGATGTTCCTCTGATGTTGAGACATCATAAGGATGAATATGATGTAGTAGTATGGTTTCCACAAGCCTGGACACCAAGATAGAGCTTGTTGGACAATGTTGTGCATTAAAACCTAGTTTTGGAGTAAAGTGCAATTTACTCAAAATCTAGGGTTCAATATGCAAATTACCACTTCAACAAGGTACCTAATGTTTCTTGGAATCATGTAGAGCAAATAAAATGATAGGGGTGCTTCATTTGAATTAAGTTGGAGGAGAGAGAATCTTGATATTAAAATAATCAAGATTAATGCCTAATTGAAACCCTAATTCGATTTAGGGCAAAAATGAATAAAAATAATTGAAGGGCTTTTAACCAAAATGTTTTGGGTAGATTTTGAATAAGGATGGACGTTCCTTTGCCAAGATAAGGAACGAAAATATCCTAAGTAGGTGAAATTCCACTCACCATTATTATAAGGAAAAGAAAACCCACTCACATATGGATATTAATATAATAAGCATTAAGGTGCTTAATTTGATTTTCTTTAAATCATGGATAATGGAGAGGAATAAGAGTCAATGAAGATAGCCTCTTCCTTAAGGATTTTGAGGAGAATTTGAGGGGGAAGAGGCGGCACCAATTTTGGAATTAAATGCATTTTAATAATGCATTTTCTCTTTCATTGAATTTTTATAAAAATGCCTTTTCCTAGCCAAATGAAAGGCTATTTCGACCCCACTTTTTCTCTTAGCTTGGAAACCGACCAAGGAAGCTAGGGAGGACCATGAGGACGAACCCCAACCTGTGGGTAAGCTCTTGACCTTCGTTCTCCTTGATTTCATGGTGGAAATTGAAAATAAATTATGGATTCCTTCTTATTTCGATCTCCTCTTCAACCCTAGCCAACTTTTGCAATCAAAAGCTTGAGGACGAGCCTAGGGGGAGTTGCTAGAGCTTCATACACCATTAATGGCGTGAGCTTGGAGCTTTGGAGCTCAATTGTAGGTGGTTTTTATAACTCAAACCCTTAAACATTGCTATTGCATCAATTCTCTATGCTTTGTTGATTGATTTCTTCAATTTGATGTACTCTTGTTTCTTGCTGCAATTTCCATCAAGAACGGTTTCTGTTCTTGGTTGTTCGAAGGAAGGGGATGATGACATCATCCTAGATGCTTATCCAAAGAAAATTACCAAGCAAAACCGTTTTGATAGCTACTCCAAATCGTTTTAATTTGATTGGCTATGCGGTTTCAGCAAACCGTTTAAGGGAAAACGGTTTGAAACCGTTTGGGAGAAAACGGTTTCAAGACCGTTTGAGATGGTTGACCAAGCATTGACCGTTTGGAAATTTTGTTCCTAATTATGTAGGATGATAACCCTCCAAATTTGAGGGATTAACTCCAAAGGAATCGAGAGTTGAAGGCCAATCAATTAGGCAATCGGATTGAATTATGTGCTGATTTTCAACCTGATTAACTTGACCTGGTTGAGAAAACGGTTTCAAGACCATTTGAGATGGTTGACCAAGCATTGACCGTTTGGTATTCCTGTTCATAATTATGTTTATTAATAACCCTCCAAATTTGAGGGATTAACTCCAAAGGAATCGTGAGTTGAAGCCTAATCAATTAGGGAAACCTAATTGGATTAAGTGCTGATTTTCAATCTGATTTAATTGAACTTTTTGGGCAAACGGTCTCAAGACCGTTTGAGTGCGATGACCAAGCGTTTACCGTTTGGGATTACTGTTCCTAATGATGTGGTCTAATGACTCACCGAATTTTAGGGATTAACTCCCAAGGAATCATGAGTTGAAGGCTATTCAATTAGGCAAACCCTAATTGAAAACAGTGCTGAAATTCCAATGAGTTAAGTTGAGATTTTGGGTTGATTAGCCCAAACGGTTTCAAGACCGTTTGGGGATCACCCAAACGGTCTCAAGACCGTTTGGGGATCACCCCAAGACCGTTTGGAGGTCTGGGGTCAAGTATAGTTGACCAATTGAAGGTCGAAAGGTACTAATCATATTGCAATGTAGTGCTGATCTGTTGATCAACTCGATAGACCAATCCATGATGATTTTTCACTAGAATCCAAAGGTTGGATGGGCCAAACGGTCTCAAGACCGTTTGGAGCTCATCCAAACGGTCTCAAGACCGTTTGGTGGTCACCCAATACCGTTTGGAGGTATAGGGTTGAGTATGGTTAGGTGTTTGAAGGTCTAAAGGTACCAAGCTGTTATACAATGCAATGCTGATTTGGTGATCAATCCAATGATCCAAACCTTAATTGGATGGCTTGGATTTGAGTGATATGATGGGAAAACGGTCTCAAGACCATTTTGAGGTCATCCAAACGACCTCAAGACCGTTTGGGGT
Organism: Alisma plantago-aquatica; assembly: GCA_963693085.1. Taxonomy (NCBI): domain Eukaryota; kingdom Viridiplantae; phylum Streptophyta; class Magnoliopsida; order Alismatales; family Alismataceae; genus Alisma; species Alisma plantago-aquatica. The sequence continues at coordinate 1,010,605,334 of OY856413.1, forward strand.
CAGGTCATACCCAATTTGGATAATGGTTCAATAGTTTCAAAGTAACCAATCTTGCATTGATGAGTGTTGTTGGATCTTCGATTCCAAACCCTAATTCAATTGAATCAAGCCCTAATTGATGACCAATTGAGGGTCAATTGAGGGTAAAATTAGTTGAAGGTTGACCTATTAAACTCAATTGAAGTATGAGCATAGGTCCAATTGATGATTGGTTCCATGAATTCAATGGTTGAAGGTCCAATGCAATCAATTGAAACACAATTAGTAGCATGATTGATGATCAACTTCAAAGCTCTAATTGGTGTTTATAAACCCTAATCCCATTGAGATCAGACCATAATTGAAGTCCCAATTGAGGGGTTAGCCATGATTCAAATGATGATTGAGTTGATGATCCAATTGGTTGAAGTTCCATTGATTAGAATTGAGTGTGGTTCAATTTGGTTAATTCAATTGGATACCTCATGTTATTGAAGGTCTAATTGATCAAACCTTTTTGAAAACCTAATGTGATTAGGTGGGAGATACCTTTAATGGTACTATTCATTAATGCATAACAAATGCATGGACCCAATACATGATGTAAACCCTAATTGAGGCCGATTCAATGTATAACCTTAATAAGAGGTTGTCTACATGTGAAATCACTTATTAGGATGTTAGTAAACCCTAGTTGAGGGTGTATCCTTGTGAAACCCTAGTTGAGGGTGTATCCTTGTGAAACCCTAGTGGAGGGTGTATCATTGTGAACCCTGGTTGAGGGTGTATCCTTGTGAAACCCTAGTTGAGGGTGTATCATTGCGATTGGTTATAGGCAACTTTATAATAAAGTTATGCCTTAAACTAAGATAAGTCCATATCATGTGAGATAGCTGGACAATTCTAATGTGTGGCCTATGAATTATATGCTAAGGGAGAGTATTCTGTGATGGAATGTATTAAGAGGGGAAATACCTTAATACAAGATAAAGTTGGTTAACTCAAGAGGGTCTGAATTAATGAGAAATGGGAAACCCTAACCCTGGTAAGGGAATAGTGGTGTTACCCTTGAATAATGATGTTATATATTGTTTTGCATGGTACTGATATGAAATTGATGTATTATCATCTGTACTAACCATGCAGGTATGATGTGATGATGAACATAGCCAGGTATGAGCTATGACATTTTATGTATTGACATTGTTTATTGGGCCTTATGTGCCATGCTATACCTTATTGCCTAGTATGAGGTAATAAGAGAAGTAATGGGCCTTAAGTGCCATGAGAAGATGTTTATGTAATAAGCATCATATTTACCTTGGTCAGGTGACCTGAAGGTGATAATTACCTGAAAAAGTGGTAATAATGCTCAATGATGAGCTAAGGGTTTGAATACCCATAACCATATGATTATGGCATTGAGTTGCAAAGGAATGAAAATTCCCAGTATTGAAATGAGGGACTGAGATCCCCATGTCTTATAAAGACTGAGAAGTGATTAATGGAAATAGTACATGTTTTCTTTATAGCATTTGTCTTATTAAGTTATGTTTGAAAACTTGGCTGATGCTAAAAGAATATGATAATGTACTTAATTAATCAAGTGATACCATATAATGTAGTTGCCCTGATCACAGATCCATCAGCGTCAGAATTAGCTGAATGGTGAAACGAGTTTACTCGGAACGCATATTTTTGAATATGTGGGGGTAATTGGGCAATTATATCCTTATGTCCCATAGGCATTGCTACGGGCTATGTCCTATGAACGGGATTGGTTACGGACCATACCCCAATAAGAGCATGGCTACGGGCCATGACTCCAAAAAATAATATCGGGCATTGGCTACGGGCCATATCCTGAAGAGAGTATATGCTATGGGCTATAACTCTAATAGCGATGTTGCCAGTATACCCTGGAAAGCTATCTAGTAGAGACACAAGATGTCCTGCATGTTATCTCGTACTGACCGAGATAGTTGAGGTCATGGGAATCCGGCTCTTCCATTGACCTATGTGTGGTACCGATGCTTTACGTAACCGTGGTCGGTTGGAGTATGAGCGGTATACCTCATCTCCTCAGGGCATAAGTATGATTGTAAAACGTAATCAGCCGTGTAGCATATTTGCTTAGGGTTGAATTGCGAGAATCAATGGTTGATGATACATGGTCTATTATATCATAGTTAGATAAATGATATACATGTTCTTCATATTCCTTCTTAAATGAATGACTTGCTGCTTAATCAAGTTATAATTGAAATGATTGCATAGAGAATACTGCTCTGCATATCTTATTCAATGATTTACCTGTTGTTGAATAAATATAATTCTACTGCTCAGTGTTATTCTATTATCAGTAATAACAATGTTTCTGGCAAAGAGTTATATCTCTCGCTGGGACAATTTTTATAATTGTCTCACCCCCGTGGGATTAAATTTTTAGGTAATCGTCGAAGAAGAGGAAGAAACCTTTCAGTGGGTGAGCAATAGCAGCAGCAGTCATAGGGACAGCAGTGATCCAACAGGTGGAGACATTGGCTGTCTGGTTTTGTGTAGATAGTCCTATGAGTCGTCTCTGTACTCTCGGGTCCTAGGAGTTAGTGTTTTGATTCTCCGATCTGAGATTTTGTGCAAAGAGGCATGATATGTATATATATGAACCAGGATGTAATGTTTTACTTTGGTTCTAAATGAAAGAGTTTTCCTATGAATGGATCTCTTGATAAATGGTTTTAAATTTTCAGTGATTTTCAGTAATCCGTTGTAAATAATTCGCTTCCGCATTAGTTAATCCTGTTTTCGCGAGATGGTCATTACAACCAGCATCATTTGTATGCCAAGTTCAGTAAGTGTGAGTTCTGGTTTGAAGAAGTGACTTTCTTGGGTCATGTGATATCTGTTGAAGGAGTCAAAGTGGACCCGAAGAAGGTGGAGTCTGTTGCAGATTGGGAGCAACCGAAGACACCGATAGAAGTTTGTAGTTTCCTAGGTTTAGCAGGATACTACCGGAGGTTCATCAAGGACTTCAGTGTGATTGCGTTGTCGATGACGAAGTTGACTAGAAAGGATGTACTTTTTGTCTGGGATGATAGTTGTCAGCGAGCTTTCCAAAGTTTGAAGGAGAAGCTGACCAGTGCTCCAGTGTTAATCCTGCCAGAGTCTGGTAAGGGCTATATTGTTTTCTGCGATGCTTCCAAGAAGGGTTTAGGATGTGTGCTGATGCAGGAAGATCATGTAGTTTCTTTTGCTTCGCGACAGCTTAAGAAACATGAGGAGAACTATCCGACTCATGATTTGGAGTTGGCGGCGGTGGTTCATGCATTAAAGATTTGGAGACACTATCTTTACGAGGAAGTGTGTCAGATCTTTACGGATCATAAGAATCTGAAGTACATCTTCTCGCAGAACGAGTTAAACATGCGACAGCGTCGATGGATGGAGTTAATCAATGATTATGACTACACCATCGAGTATCATCCTGGTAAGGCGAATGTGGTAGATGATGCGCTTAGTCAAAAGTCTTCTTCTCTTTCTACAAAGAAGGCACGGTTGAGCTCCCTGGTATGCCATAGACGGGATATGCTTGTTTCCTTACGACAGATGAATGTGCATATGGAAGTTTCCTTGTTAGCTGGACTTTTGGCACATATGCAAGTCAATCCTATGATGAGACAATAGATCAAAGATGCACAATAGTCAGATGATGCAGTACAGTTGATCAGATCATAGTTCAGCAGCGAAAAGCGTGATGGGTTCCATGAGTTTGAGGATGGGCTAGTTTGCTATCGTGATAGGATGGTGGTCCCCAATGCTGATGATCTGAGGAAGTTAGTACTTGAGGAAGCACACACGTCGATGTTTGCCATGCATCCTGGTGTCACCAAGATGTATCATAGTCTGAAAGACTTGTATTGGTGGCCCAGCTTGAAGAAAGATGTAGCTGAATTAATGGCTAGATGTGCGGTTTGTCAGCAAGTCAAGGCTGAACATCAGAAGCTGGCAGGCACGTTGCAACCCCTGTTGATGCCGCAGTGGAAATGGGATCATATAACCATGGATTTCGTAGTTGGTCTGCCCAGGACAACTAGGAATCGTGATTCCATTTGGATGATAGTAGACAGATTGACGAAGTCTGCCCATTTCATATCGGTAAAGACAACATATGCAGCCGAGAAGCTTGCTCGAGTATATGTGGATGAGATAGTGAGGTTGCACGATGTGCCAGTAATGATAGTTTCTGACAAAGGTTCGCAGTTTACAAGTCATTTCTGGGAACAGTTGCACAAAGTGTTGGGAACGCAGTTGAGGTTCAATACTACTTTTCACCCACAGACAGATGGACAGTCTGAGAGAACTATTCAGACTTTAGAAGATCTTCTTCGAGCATGTGTTTTGCAGTTCCTAGACAGCTGGGACGTACATCTTAGTTTAATAGAGTTTGCCTACAACAACAGTTATCAGCGGAGCATTGACATGGCTCCTTATGAGACCTTATATGGCAGGAAGTGCAGATCTCTGTTATGTTGGTATGAATCTAGGGAATATCAGCTTTTGGGTCCTGAGTTAATACAGCAGACAACAGAGAATATCAAGGTGATACAACAATAGTTGAAAGTGGCACAGGACAGGCAGAAGTCTTACGTAGACGATCGCTGCCGACCTTTAGAATTCCAGGTAGGAGATAAAGTGTATCTTAAAGTCTCACCATGGAAAGGTGTGCTAAGGTTTGGCTGAAAGGGTAAGCTCGCACCCAGATATATGGGACCATACCCGGTCATAGCATGAGTTGGCAAGGTAGCTTATGAGTTAGAGCTGCCGCCAGAGTTGCACAGGTTACATCCAGTGTTCCATGTCAGTATGTTGAAGAAAAGTCATCCAGATTCGGGAACAGTGATACAGCCAGTCGAAGTTGAGCTTGATGAAGATGTAACCTACGAGGAAGGTCCTGTGGAGATCCTTGACAGAAGAGTTAAGAGGCTGAAGAGGAAGGACCTGGTTCTGGTGAAGGTTCTTTGGCATCATCGTGGCATTGAGGAAGCCACATGGGAGCTTGAGGAAGAGATGAGGAGGAAGTATCCCTCGCTTTTATCTTCGCATTTCGGGGACGAAATCCCTTTGTAGAGGGTTAGTTTGTAAGGACCCTGACTTTCGTTTAGGGTTTACCCTGTTTGCTTTGCTTAACCCTGATGCTTAGTTGCTTGCTAATCTCCTTTAGTGTTGATTAGGGTTTGGTTGTGCTTTGTTGAGAGTTGGAGGTGCTACTTGCAATATACCCAAGTTTAGGGTTTGTGGGCAAGTTTGCCACCTTGTGAGGTGTTCCTCCCTCTCCTTGCTTCCTCTAGAGTAAAGAGGAAGGTTTGGGCTCGTTTCTTGAGTTCCTTTGGGCTTGGTTGAGCTTGTTGGGCTTTGATGAGCCTTGTCGTTATCTTGTTGGACCCTTGTGTCGCCAGGAGTTCTTGTGTCGCCCAGGGCTGTGTCGCCCATGGTGGTGATGGTGGTGTATCATCCAGAAGTGTCGTCCATGAACCTTTGACCATATTTGACCTCGTTTGTGTCACCACTAGTGGACACTTGGTGCTTGATGCTTGCATGTGGAAATGGCCTTCGACATGTGTTTAAGACATGCTAGAGTGGTGGTTTTTGCACATGGATAAGTTTCCTTAGGTGGGCGACACCTTGCTTTGCTCTACCTTGTTTTCTCCTCCACCCTCTGCTATATATGTGATTCCCTTCTCTTGCTAAGGATCCCTTTAGTTCCTTAGTTTCTCCTCCACCTTGGTGCACGATACACTCTCTTCTCTTGCAAGCTTGGTGGCCAATCCTCCTTAGAAGTCTCCTCCTTCTTTGGTGTTTCTTGGAGCTAGGAGCTTGGAGCTTGCTTAAGGCGGGTTACATAACTCCTAACCCTAACTATACTACCTTTTTTCTATGTCCTTATATGTTGCTCGTTAGTTCCTTGCTTAAGTTTTCCTTGTTGGCCAAACCTATGATCTAGGGTTTCTTGGTGAGCAATACTCCTTTCTCTCCTTGGTCTAGAGGAGTGAGCTTGAGTTCTAGTAACATGGGCAACACCCCTCTCTCGTTTTAGTTGAGAGGTGAGCTTGTGTTCTAGTTGCTTGAGCAACACCCTCCTCTCACCATGGACTTGAAGGGTGAGCTTTGTGGTGGTGATGGATGATACCCCTGGTCTCTGACCTTGTGATGGGCGTCACCCCTTGATCTTAGCCTGTGTGTCGGCCGATAGGCATGGCTAGTCTTGCAATGGGTGTTATGCCTACTTTGTTGCACGCGTTATACCTGTGAGCGATGTGCCTTGTCTGATGGTGTTGCACGTTACACCCCCTAGCACGACACTGCGTTGCCGACACCATGATGCCCGATAGAGTTGCACGACATGGTGCGCGTCACACCCTGCACGGCACGCCCATGGGCTGGGGTGCACGACAGACTCTGATGCCTAGCATTGCCAGATATGTATGTAAAGCAGGACACATCATTATGTGTTATACCCCTGAGCTTGGTCGATAAGTAAGGGTGTGCCTGGCCATTATGTGCTGATCGTTGTGTGTTGGACGATAGGTGAGGGTGCCCTGCCCGATACCACTTTCTAGTGAGGGTAGAGGGTACTTTTAGTAAGGGTCTTACTTCTCATGAAAAATCGACATGGTGGATAATGTTCTTATTAACACGTTGGTGACCCTTGATATGTTTTTTTTTGTTTTATGGTAATCATTATGCTAAGCTTGTCCATGTAACTTATCATGACTTGACATCTGCTCATAATCATCTTGAATCCCCTTTATAATGCTAACGGAAATATAAGCATGTAATGTGGTTTGCTTAATGATGTGCCATGTGGTCATGATCACATGTGACGTCCCTGGATTTTGATTTCTCCAAACCTTATTGGGAATGAGATGTCAGAATCTGAAAACATCATCCAATCATATCAGAGAGTGATGTGAAAGCATAATACACATACATGAACATACAACCATAACATACTCAACATTCACATGTATATATATACAATATGAATTATTACAAATGATTTACATTTACATATTGAAAGAAGATTTACAAGTCTAATAACATGTATGCTAACAAGATCTTAACACAATAGGTACAACCTGTACAACTGCTCACTTTCTTTATTTTATCTCACGCTAGCTCTGAACCTAAAACATACGTGAAACAACGAATCAACACAGAAGGTGTTGTGTACGTGGGTAGAAAGATACATACTAATATGTTTGCATAATTGAAATAACTTGAGAAAGAAAGAGTAAAAGAAAACATTGTTTAAAGTGATAATCAGGTAAACATTCCTTTTATTGCATTCACTTTGATGCGGTTGTACTACACATACTTGCACTTGACTTACATCTAGTGTGGGCAATATATTATCATCATACATCTAACATGGGCCAAGGAATCATACATCCATGTTAGGCAACATACATCCACACCAGGATATGTGCTCTAGTAGCTACAACCCATCATACTCATTTATGTTCTATTAGATTTGGCGAAGTATAACTCATAGTAGTTCAACCAAGCAATCATATCCAAATACGATCATTCAAGATATTACATATCATAAGCAACCAGAAATCTAGTCTTATACTTATAAGACCACGTACCTGAGTTCAAAGATTCCTATTTGTATTCTGGATCATCTACATCTCTGGTCATCACCTGATTAATAACAATTAATCATCATTAATAAATATTCATCATATTATAGGTATATTAGGTCGAAAATTAGGGTTTAGGTCAAATCTAAGGTTCAAACTGACCTAAACTTGTCTATGATATTTTTCTACTGTTGTATACGTCATAAATTAGGTCTGGTTCAATTTTCATAATTTTCTGATTCTTTATCTATTTTCTAGAATTAATATGAGATTAAAGCATGTAACTAGTCATTAATGAAGAAAGACCTATTATTTTAGCATAATAATTAGATCGGAGCCCACACTTGGTTTCCAAGTGGTATTAGGATTCCAAGAATATTTTTCTCGTATTTTATATCCATCATTTGCTAATTATACAAATTAAATGAACCCAAAAGAAGCATTTCACCCTAAATTGAATATCATCAATATTTGTGCTTCAAAATCCAGAACTAAGGGTTTAGTAATATAGGGGATCATTTTATGAGTCTGGGGGTATTTTGGGGAGATTTATTGGCCAAGGGATCTATTTTTAAGGCATTTTCTAAGAAAGAGTCATTTTTCTGGATATTATGAGTTATTTACCTTGTCATTGCCTGAGGTGGCGGTGCTTCATAGGTCCATGTTGGTGAACAGTGTCGACGTGGCTCAGTGGCCTGGTCTGGTCCGACCGGTTCATCTGGGTTCCACGGGGTCGAGCAAAGGCTCATACCCCTCTGTCTGATCTGCCTATTCCACAACGCGAGAACAATGTTCTCTTCCTAGCGCAACCGCCGTGCGGGTAGACTTCGGTGAGCGATTGGCAGACGGAAGCTCGTCCTCCACCTGATTCCATGATTCTAAAAGCTTCTTGGAGGAACCCAAATCCATAACGGCCGCTCCTGGATGTGGTATGTGGTCAGAAACACCACGACAATCATCATCTTGGATCGGTGGTGAAAAAGGTGCGGTGAGATTGGGGCTTTGCTCCCTGTGCGTCTCCTAGCTTCAAAAATAACTCGAGAAGAACCACAGCCTCCCAGGGAACTCATGGGTGGTTCCAGATCGTTGTTGAAAGCCCAATGGGTCATTCCCCCAACTCCTCCTTCTGTCTGGTAATGGTGGAGCTCGTCGGCTCCAGGGAAAACCTGACCACTGACAAGTAAGTGGCTGAGGTAGTTTGTGGGCGTGGTGGCTAACTCATACTACCCATGAGTTCTCCTCTAACTCCTTCCTTCCCCGTATCACCATCACCTCCTCTTCTGCAAATTTAGGTGGAGAGGGCAGAGTAAGAGAGGGAAAGAACTGCCACATCTAGCCACGAGAGCACTCCATTTAGGAGTCTATGAGATCGTATTTGTGGGGTGGTATAAATCCTTGCAACCGGATCTGAAGGGGGCACTCCTATATAGCGATTATCACCTAGCTAGATGTAACATCCTCAATTTCATAGCTAAAGTAAGCTTTTAATGTGGGGTTTTCTAGTAAAGGCATGCCAAGGGACGTAATGAACTAACCATGGTTAGGTACGCAAAAGTTCACAAAAAGTGTAATACAAGTCATCTGATTAACCAATACACACAGAACGACTTAAATATGTATGATTGTAGTCGGTTGTATATGAATATAAATGAATTATTCCTATGAACAATAATGTGACAAATATATAATATGATGAGTCCAGTTCATGGCTTGAGCCTTAGGCCTAGCTGAGGTCTCCATGTTATGTAACTAAAGAAATATTAATCACATATGTCATACATGAGCTTCAATTGAGAAATTATAATTGATTGAAGACATATTTTCATAATTTAGAATACAATTAAGCTCATGGACCCTTTGAAATACTAAGGGATGGGCCATGTCCCCTAGATCCCAATTCCAACCCTATTGGATCAATTAAGTTTCACACATGGGTCCTTGGAATTCAAATTTGGGGATTTAGCATTTTGTGTTCATAATAAATACTCACTGTAATTTTGATAGATGGATATTTGATATACAAGATCAAGGGAGAAAATTTAGATGTTTTGATGTATATGGTGACCTAGGTAATTAAATTAATAATTATAATATTTTTATTTAAAAGACAAGTTTGAAGCATTTATCTAGTAAGTTTTGACTTGATATCTTGTTCATATATAAGTGACAAACATGGAGTGTTTCTCCCAAAATTTGAGGTCAAACTGACCTATAGGATAGGCTATATAAATATTTCTGATATATGGACTTTTAGCAAATAGAAAAATAAAAAATAAAATAAAAAAGGGGGGCAAACCCCCGTCCGCGACCCCTATTTTCTGGGTCCAAACGACGCCCGTGATGGGCAGTCGTATCCCAAGATAGGGTCAGAGTTGGGGTATAAAACCCCTGGATCTTGGATGCTTGGTGGCGGCCGGACCCTATGCTAGGCCTTCGACGCGAATCGAGAGGGGTAGAGAGCAAGAAAGAAGAACAAAGAAGGTGAAGGGGAGCACGATGGCGGCGGCCATGAGTTCTTCTTGCAGCTTTGATCACGGCCCCTTCACTGGCATCTATGGCGCCGCCCATCCAGGCGAGCCAATCCGTGGTCAAGGACGGCTCACCTCGCACGAGGATGGCCTACTCACCGGCCGCCGAAGCCTCCAGACCGTTGCTCTGTTCTTACGGAGAAATAGGGGAGAAGAACCCCTTTCTCATCGGGTGAAGAAGACACAGATCCCGCCCGATCCGTCTAGGATGAGGATGGGATCGCTGATCCTTCTCAGCAGTTAGATCAAGTTTGAATGGTTAGCATCACTTTGGTAAAGTAGTTCTTCCAAAATTCATATCTTAATATGTAGAGCTCATTTTGGGACAAACAAGATACCTACAGATTGCTCATGATGAGTACTATCATATAAAAATACTTCCAGATTACAATTTTGATATCTGATATTTATTAAAAACAGTGTATTCAAAACTATATGATTTTGATGTTTGGTCAATTAAAAATAGTAAACGCCTTTAGAAATTCATACAAATTTTACTGAATGTGTATTTTTATATGTTTAACATTACTTCAGAGCCTGATCTTTCATATGTGAAGTCTTAATGAGATTTTTAATGTAAACCCTAATAAGGGTATTTTGGGTATTTCACCCTTGATATGATTTTTAGATGACATGTTATTTTAATACATGATCTTACTACATTGTATGATCACCTTTCTGAAAGTTTTGATGGAGTTTCATATATAATCGAATTCATATTTAGTTTTTGGCCTAAGTGGCCATTATGAAAGATGATTCATGAGTATTTTGAGGCAAAATGTATTTTATGTGCCTATTTAGTATGGAAGATTATTACAATTATATTTTCATCTGATTTTTATAAATGAGTCAGTAAGAGTAGTATATGTGTCTATGTATGGAGTTTACTCTTGGTCTATGAGGTATGTACTTATATATTGGTGTATATGCTATTTTTGGTATAATGAATATATTAGTATGTGTATGTTGTATAATGTGTGAACCAAGTTTTATTCAATGTTTAAACATGAATCATGCTTTAAATCAGAGTTAGTCTTAGTTAAATATGATTCCTAATTCAGTCTAGGAGATTAGGATGATGGGGTTTGAGATTTAGAAACGAAGAGAGGAGATTACACATGGACTTATACAATTTTGTTGATGACTAGGTATATATGTTGTGAACCAAGGAAACAAGGCTACATCAAGAACATATTCAATATAAAGGTAAGTGGTTCATACCCATGAGTATTCATATTTATCAAACTCAACATATTTTCATAAGACTTCATACTTTATGTGATCCACTGTTCTAAGATTTTATGTTAAGGTATGCAAGTAAGATTTTCATACATTCATAGCTATTTCCTTACATGCGCCTAATATCTCAAGAAGAGATATGTTACTAAGATTTATAAGAATGATAGAAACTCATGAACCAGGTTCATGAGAAGACTAGAGAATTATGTTTCTATAAGAACTATTAGTGATGATTCATATTGATGAATATGACTACAAGATAAGATATGCAACCAAGATAGTCATACATGATAATGTGGGATAAGAATGTATTGAGATTTCAAGTAGAACATGTTGTTAATATTCCCCTCATTTATGGATGTAATTGTGTGCTAAGAATTCAAGTAGGAACATGTTATCAAGGTTTCTTATATATATGTAGAGATCTAAGAGTTTAGAAGTGAAATAGATTTCTTAGAAAGATTAGTGCTTAAAAGTTAAGTTATGTGGTAATGTGGATGTTGCACATGGTAGGCCATGGCCCAATTTCCAAGGTAAAGGTACTATTGGGATTATAATATATCATAACATGAGTTTATGATTATGAGAGATTAAGTCATGATTAAGTTGCCGAGATGAGACTCTATATGATTCCTACTTTAAGATTTAAGATTTAAGTTCATATGAATGTATTGAGATCATATTTAATGAGATTTTATAGAAATTAAGTTACCTTGTCAGAAATTACATTCTTTTAGATATTTGATACTTGAGAACTCTCATATACTTCATATTCTCATATTTAGTTCAGATCCTTTTCCTACGCCTTCAGACTTAGTTGTCATATATTTAGTATCAAAAGTAGTGAAGTCATTTCTATCAGATTGAAGTATTAGATTAAGGATTATCCAGATAATAACAATATTAGATGTAGATTCAGGCTTAGACTACTCATGGTGTGAGTAGTTAGATTTTGAATAAAGATACATGATAAGGGTTTTAGACCCAATCCCGATTATGAAGTAATTGATATCTATATTCATACTCATATGTAGATTCAGTTCATAATTTAAGAATAAGAGATTCATAATTCAGTACATGCTCAGTCATCAGTATTCAATCTCAGATAAGTTCAGTGTTCAGTTTTAATATAAGATAAGTTCAGATTCAGTATTCAGCAAAGCTATCAGTATTCAGCTTCAATTCAGATTAAGAATTAAGTAAGTTTAGACTTAAGATAAATAAGTTGAAACCTTCACATAAGACATTATATGATAAGTCCTCATTCAGTAGTCCTGGGACGATTCAGAGGCATCTGTTGCCAATTCAGAGGAGTGTTTACTCCAATTCAGAGGTGTTGCGACACCAATTCAGGGCATAGTCACGCCAATTTAGAGACACCTCGGTGTCATTCAGGGCATGTAGTGCCATTTCAGGGTACCTTGGTACCAATTCAGGGCGTAGATACGCCAATTCAGGAGGACTTATTGTATAATGGTGGCCATAGTCAGATAAAAATCATAAGTAAAAGATACCTTAGTTTAGAGCATGCCCATAATCTCATCCATGAGTATGATGAGAGGGAATTAGATAAGATAAGTATGACCCAAGCACTTTGGTGTAGGTCTTGAGATCCATGTACCAGGATACATGTCTCCAGAATAACATAAGGTAGAAAGATAAAGATTTAGATTGAGAAATAAGATGTTTTATGTTTCAGTTTACACACAGTTTGATGTTAGTTCATGTTTATAATACCCAATTTCAGCTCTTTAGCAATGTATATTTCATAATACTCATGCCACTTACTCTAACGACTGTTATTTTTCCCAATGCATGACTGGGGACATGATGTCCGCAGGTTTTAGAGTAGCTGAGGATTAAAGGAACAAGTAAAGGTCTAGGAGATTTCCAAGCTTGCCTAGTGGGGTGCCATCTATCGAGGCGGTCTAGAGTTTAGACAGATCTTTTTATGCTTAGTCTTGTTTAAAGAGTATGTTAGATGAGTTGTAGTTTTCTTTTTATAAATGACTATGTATGAATCAATTTTACTCAGTGCAAAGTGTTTTATTTGCTTTAATTGTAATGACTATCATGTTTGTGACACTCCCAGATGAAAAAAAAAAATATTGCTTCCGCTCATGTGTTATGAAAATCTGGGTGTTACACTAGATGTTAGACTCAGTCTCCTCTTCTGCTCCTTCTATTTCGGAGCTAGAAGAAGATGCCATCATCGTCAGATAATGATCCAAGGGTTGCTCCAGTAGCGTGACATATAAGCAGGGGGAAAGTAGTTGCGCCAAAGTCCAGGCTGTGTGACACTTCAATGTCACAGCCTTTGATGTTTTCTTAAATTAAATACTAGATGACTAAGGTTTGACAGGACATTAAAATCAAGTATCAATAAATTCAAACTCTTATATCTTCTAGTAGAAACCTCTTATTTACATGAAACTTGAACCATAGGCCCCTCAAAACCCAAGGCCTCATACTACTAAGTTTGAAATGTAAATTCTAACAAATGCTCATCTAACTTAATTCCTTGATTAATATCATAAATAAGTGTATAAACCTTATATAAAAATCAATTAATCTAAAATCTTGATCAAATAAATCTCAAAAGACTTTGTACGATCCACATAACCTTAGGATTCCTCAATTGACCCCTCAAGTTCATTGAAACTACTCAATGGACCTCTTGGCCTCATAAGTACACAAATCATTTAACCAATTCCATTCATCTTATTTGAACACAATTAATGTTCTAATCATTAATTGGATATCTGGTTCACTCTTTGAGTGAGAAGAGTCATTAATTGGATAACCAATTCCTCTATTTGGTATCAATCCTCTAAATGACACACATGGTCTTGAAATACTATATTGGGTATCATAATCCTAAAATTGGGGTCATCACATTCACCCCACCTTATATGAAATTTTGTCCTCGAAATTCAACTAATCTCATCCTTAAGAGGTTATTTAGGAGTTCAGCTTCATATACATCATCATTGCTTAGGTTCTAAGACCACCATAATTGCATGCACTCTAAGTTGTCAACTTGGGGTCTAGAGATTCTTGGGTGTGTCCACCTCACCTTATATATATATGTGGAAGCATCACTTTACCATAACATGACATTATGATATCTTAGGATTACATCACCCCTAAGGGTACGTGTTTTGTTCATACTTTTAAAGTTCAAGAGGAATTCGTTTATATGCCATGGTATTCATATCGTTCACATCTAGCATCATTAACTTCTTACAATGATTTCTGCATTAGAGAAGATTTATCTTCATCCTTGATATTAGGATTTTTCTACATAATAAGGGCTTACGTAACATGCTTGACCATTAGGGTTTCACCCTATGGTGTAATATTCATACTCAACTTAGAAGCATACATTAAGAAGGATCAACGTTACAAACTATATTTCTGATCATATATCCTATGATCCAAAAATATCTTTATATCAAGTTCATGAGTTCTTTTTTTTTGCATGTATTATGTGAAGGGAAAAAGAGAATATACTAAGTTTATCCCATGATCTCATCATCATATCTTTCATGTTTCATATGAAGGGGAGGAGAATATTTTAAAGTCAAACTTATCATGATTTCAATCTTGGGAACTACATGTATTGTATAGGAGGAAATATAGAATAGGTCAAGCTTATTAGAGTGACTCCTCATATATAAATCATCTATATAGCTCAAGTGAGGTTTCTATCATCATATATTAAGAAAGAGAAGAAGAAGGGAGAACATGTATTTTGAGTATCTTTTGCACAAAACATCATACTCTCATAACTAGAGTTCATATATTACCTCACTTGCAACTAATGATGAGATTCACAAAATATGTCACTCTAGCTAGGACCTAACTCAGCCAAAGGATTGACTTTATCATATGGGTCATCTACCCATCCTTTTATTTTACCCAATTCTCATATATAGATTTGAATCATGCATAAGGACTCAACTCAACACTCAAGAGTAATCTAGTGTAGGACATTTTTTTAACACATATCTCATATATTGGAGGCTAGGTCCTATGACCTTCTCCCTGTGGTCTTACTCTCTCTAGAGGTCACCACATATCTCATCCTACCACTAGACATCCTCCTTGTATAAGAGCTCGAGGCTCATGCACACTCATCTCTATCTTAACTTGGCTTATCTTAAGTAGAAAAAGGGAATGTACTTTCATCATCATGACTTAGCATAGATCCTCCAAGAGTGGATTAGGTTCATATATAACTCAAATCTTAATTAGGAAACTTATACCATCATAGATCAACTTAGATAAGATTCTATATGCTTATTTCCTTCATCTTTCTTTTGTCTATCTATCTATCACATTACCTTATGAGGCTCTAGACATCTAATCTAGATCTATTCTCTCTTCTAGACTGATGTCACTCCCTTTCACTTAGATTGCATGAACACCCACTACTCTCCTGTGCGAGGGACACATTTTGATATTTACATATATATAATAAAATATTATATAGTTTTTCTCCGAGAAAGAAGGCGTCAGAGAAAACTTGTCGAGATGCGAGCCAATTGGAAAACAAAACCAAACCAGCAAACTCGAGTGTCCAACACACAATAGATAGTTTGGTGCCATGTAACCTAGTGAAATGGTGAGAACATGGTGTAGGCTAGTGTAGCTACCCCATACATATGAGCTCTATATTGAAAGGGTTTCACACACTTGTCTAAATCTAGTTCTCGAACATCTAGGTTCTAACCTAGAGGCTACGTCAAACTTAATCTTATTCAACAACTTACTAAGTTTCTAAGGTTTCAAGTGAAAGGTTCAATTTATTTTTATGTTTCATGGTGAGCAATTGTTAGGTGTAGCTATTGTTCATGCTCTGATACCAACTGTGACGTCCCCGGATTTTGATTTCTCCAAACCCTATTGGGAATGAGATGTCAGAATCTGAAAACATCATCCAATCATATCAGAGAGCGATGCGGAAGCATAATACGCATACATGAACATACAACCATAAAATACTCAACATTCACATGTATATTTATACAATATGAATTATTACAAATGATTTACATTTACATATTGAAAGAAGATTTACAAGTCTAATAACATGTATGCTAACAGGATCTTAACACAATAGGTACAACCTGGACAACTTCTCACTTCCTTTCTTTTATCCCACACTAGCTCTGAACCTAAAACATGTGTGAAACAATGAATCAACACACAAGGTGTTGTGTACGTGGGTAGAAAGATACATACTAATATGTTTGCATAATTGAAATAACTTGAGAAAGAAAGAGTAAAAGAAAACATTGTTTAAAGCAATAATCAGGTAAACATTCCTTTTATTGCATTCACTTTGATGCGGTTGTACTACACATACTTGCACTTGACTTACATCTAGTGTGGGCAATATATTATCATCATACATCTAACATGGGCCAAGGAATCATACATCCATGTTAGGCAACATACATCCACACCAGGCTATGTGCTCTAGTAGCTACAACCCATCATACTCATTTATGTTCTATTAGATTTGGCGAAGTATAACTCATAGTAGTTCAACCAAGCAATCATATCCAAATACGAGCATTCAAGATATTACATATCATAAGAAACCAAAAATCTAGTCGTATACTTATAAGACCACGTACCTGAGTTCAGAGATTCCTATTTGTATTCTGGATCATCTACATCTCTGGTCATCACCTGATTAATAACAATTAATCATCATTAATAAATATTCATCATATTATAGGTATATTAGGTCCAAAATTAGGGTTTTGGTCAAATCTAAGGTTCAAATTGACCTAAACGTGTCTATGATATTTTTCTACTATTGTATACATCATAAATTAGGTCTAGTTCAATTTTCATAATTTTCTGATTCTTTATCTATTTTCTAGAATTAATATGAGATTAAAGCATGTAACTAGTCATTAATGAAGAAAGACCTATTATTTCAGCATAATAATTAGATCAAAGCCCACACTTGGTTTCCAAGTGGTATTAGGGTTCTAAGAATATTTTTCTCGTATTTTATATCCATCATTTGCTAATTATACAAATTAAATGAACCCAAAAGAAGCATTTCACCCTAAATTGAATATCATCAATATTTGTGCTTCAAAATCTAGAACTAAGGGTTTAGTAATATAGGGGATCATTTTATGAATCTGGGGGTATTTTGGGGGAGATTTATTGGCTAAGGGATCTATTTTTAAGGCATTTTCTAAGAAAGAGTCATTTTTCTGGATATTATGAGTTATTTACCTTGTCATTGCCTGAGGTGGCGGCGCTTCATAGGTCCATGTTGGTGAACAGTGTCGGCGTGGCTCAGCGGCCTGGTCTGGTCCGACCGGTTCATCTGGGTTCCACGGGGTCGAGCAAAGGCTCATACCCCTCTGTCTGATCTACCTGTTCCACAACGCGAGAACAATGTTCTCTTCCTAGCGCAGCCGCCGTGCGGGTAGACTTCAGTGAGAGATTGGCAGACGGAAGCTCGTCCTCCACCTGATTCCATGATTCTAAAAGCTTCTTGGAGGAACCCAAATCCATAACAGCCGCTCCTGGATGTGGTATGTGGTCGGAAACACCACGACGATCATCATCTTGAATAGGTGGCAAAAAAGGTGCGGTGAGATTGGGGCTTTGCTCCCTGTGCGTCTCCTAGCTTCGGAAATAACTCGAGAAGAACCACGGCCTCCCAGGGAACTCATGGGTGGTTCCAGATTGTTGTTGAAAGCCCACTGGGTCATTCCCCCAACTCCTCCTTCCGTCTGGTAATGGTGAAGCTCGTCGGCTCCAGGGAAAACTGACCACTGACAAGTAAGTGGCTGAGGTAGTTTGTGGGCGTGGTGGCTAACTCATACTACCCATGAGTTCTCCTCTAACTCCTTCCTTCCCCGTATCACCATCACCTCCTCTTCTGCAAATTTAGTTGGAGAGGGCAGAGTAAGAGAGGGAAAGAACTGCCACGTCTAGCCACGAGAGCACTCCATTTAGGGGTCTATGAGATCGTATTTGTGGGGTGGTATATATCCTTGCAACCGGATCTGAAGGGGGCACTCCTATATAGCGATTATCACCTAGCTAGATGTTGGACTCGATCTCCTCTTCTGTTCCTTCTATTTCGGAGCTAGAAGAAGATGCCATCATCATCAGATAATGATCCCAGGGTTGCTCCAGTAGTGTGACATATAAGCAGGGGGAAAGTAGATGCGCCAAAGTCCAGGCTGTGTGACACTTCAATGTCACAGCCTTTGATGTTTTCTTAAATTAAATACCAGATGACTAAGGTTTGACAGGACATTAAAATCAAGTATCAATAAATTCAAACTCCTATATCTTCTAGTAGAAACCTCTTATTTACATGAAACTTGAACCATAGGCCCCTCAAAACCCAAGGCCTCATACTACTAAGTTTGAAATGTAAATTCTAACAAATGCTCATCTAACTTAATTCCTTGATTAATATCATAAATAAGTGTATAAAACTTATATAAAAATCAATTAATCTAAAATTTTGATCAAATAAATCTCAAAAGACTTTGTACGATCCACATAACCTCAGGATTCCTCAATTGACCCCTCAAGTTCATTGAAACTACTCAATGGACCTCTTGGCCTCATAAGTACACAAATCATTTAACCAATTCCATTCATCTTATTTGAACACAATTAATGTTCTAATCATTAATTGGGTATCTGGTTCACTCTTTGAGTGAGAAGAGTCATTAATTGGATAACCAATTCATCTATTTGGTATCAATCCTCTAAATGACACACATGGTCTTAAAATACTATATTGGGTATCATAATTCTAAAATTGGGGTCATCACATCATAAGTTGAAGCATGATCGATAAAGCATATAATCACTAATGTCACATTATATTGATAGCATGGTCTTTCTATTAAGCCTAGGATTATTGTGTATACTAACCATGCAGGTGATGCATAGCCAAGTAAAAGGAGATGAGGTATACATATGATGTGTTTTGGTCTGAGGACCTAAGTTTGGCTAGAGTGCCTGAGTTGATGAGAATGCCTTGAGAGGCAGTGGCAGTATATGATGAGGGATTGAGATCCCATGGCAATATGATGATCCTTGAGATGGATCTAGATGATTGGCAAAAGGCCAAGTGGTAGCATGTAATGTTGGATCTCTGTGGTGGATCAAGATGATGTTGATTGCAATGAAAGTATAGTGTTAAGCTTCATATTGTTTATTCTTGTTATCGTTTGCATGTTATACAACTTGGTTGAATCTTGCAATCCATATAAAAGATATTAATTAATCACAGTGGAATATATCATGTAGTTGCCCTGGCCATAGATCCATCATCGTCAGGAGCTGGTGATGGTGAAACAGGTTCTCCTGCGGGTTAACCCAGAGTACATATTATTGAATATGCAAGGTTTCTCCTAGCCTAAAATAGTGAGGATTCGAGTGCAGCTACGGTTGCAGACTCGGGATGTGTATAGGAGCATGGTGAACAGGCCCATGGCTCAGGATATGTGATATGGGAGCATGAATGCGTTCATGGCTCAGAGCACGGTGAATAGGCCCGTGGCTGAGATATACTAGCGCCGAGACCTGTACCAAGGCGGGTTAGCGGATGGGTAGCCTATTGAGCTGACCCTGTGGTTGAGGCCACTAAAGCACGAGACTGCGGTCCTGCTTGTGTTGTACTCATACACTGACTACGAGGTGGGAGGTCGTGGAGTCCGGTTCTTCCATTGATCTTGTATGGCACCGGCTTTGGGTTTCGCAACCGAAGGTTGGATTTGAGCAGTACGACTCACTTCCTCATGGCATAATAATACGTAATCCAGCCGTATAGAATGTACTGCTTAAAGCAAAATACGGAACATTGGTTGAGGCCTTGCTTGTGCAGTTAATCTTGTTATACTTGCAGTTGCTTATGTCATGTGATAAGATCTTATAAGTCTTATCTTGTCAATCATGTTCCATAAAGAGATAATTGGTGATATGCCTTCGGTACAGCTTGGTAAGCTGGACGGTACAAATAGCTTCGTTATGTATATATACTGTTATTATTCTACGTTTTACTATTTATATTCTGCTGTTGCTTTATCCTCTTGGTTTTATAGTTTTGGCGGGAGTTATGTTTCTCGCTGGGACAATGTTCAATTGTCTCACCCCGCTGGTTTTCAGGTGTTCGAGCTAGACGTGGTGGTGGTCGCGGAGTTGCGGCCGAGCAGCAAGACGAGCAGTAGAAGGCAAGAGATGGATATGCTGCTGTTTTGGATGATTTTTAGTAGAGTCTTAGAGTCATCCCTGTACTCTCAGGTCCTTGGAGGTGTTTTGACGTTGTTTCACGATGTATAGCTGTTGATGGTTTGCATATCCTGCTGCTGGTCGGATGTGGGCCGTTATGTATATATATATATAACAGGTGATGAACTCTCGTGGTGGCTTGTCAACTGATCCCCTAAGCTGGGGACACGTATCAAGGCTTGTAAATGTTTATATCACATGTTTTCTTACAGGATGAGGAACGAAATGTAATAGTTTCCCAATTTATCCGCTTCCTGCAATTGGTTTTAATTAACCCGTGTTTTTCATAATTTGTGGTTATGGTGATTTCTGCACGTTTTTGCGTAACACCTCGTTGTCTATGGGATAGTGGGATGTGTTGCCACACCTAGACTTTTCTCTCTCTTCATGTAAGTTCTATGCACTTGTCCTTGCACTGTTCCTTACTCTAACCCTCAATTTCATGAATGAATGAGCCTTGATGCTTGGTTGAATCGTCTCATACACATGTGTCTTGTGTTGAAACTCATTTTACTTTCAAACCTAAGTTTCAACTTCTTAACTTAACACCCTCTTACAAATTACTTTGAACCAATTTATGTCCTCAAACAAAATATCCAATGTGTCTCATCTTGTAGATATTGTTCTCGCGATTCCAATGCACCTTTTCTTGCTCATTTTGGAGCTAGCACGAGAATTTTATGACCCAATGAAATGCCCTAGTTTCTAACCTTGTTCCTATGCTTTTCTATTTTCGTTTTGTGACCTTCGAGTCGGCCCACTAGGGCCTAGTCATATGCCGGCCCACATGCACACCCTTCCCTTCTTTCCATGACTCCCTCGTCTTTATCTCTTTCGTGTGAGGGTTGTACGACCACCCATAGTCTATCATGTTGCATCTTCTCCACCTCTTTTCTCCTTCTCCCCTCACCTAATTACCCTTTGGAGCCGCTTGACTATCTGCACTAAGCAGTGGGGTGCCAGGCTGGCCACCGCCACCACAACTTGCACTCTCTGAACCCTAAAACACATTGCCCTTGCTTCCTCTCCTCCTTTTAAACCCCTCCATCCCCTCTACCTCAGGGTTAGCTCCTCCACCCGCAGTGGAAGCACTACCTTCCCTGCTCCGCACCCACATGCCCCAATAGCTCACAAGCCCAACACCACCTGCTTGAATGAGATTCTGAAATGTGAACATTGTCATGAAGATGATCAAGGAGCAAGATAGCTGTGCTTCTCCCTGTAGTCTCCCTCCCTCTTTGATCTCTCACTCTTCTGGATCAGGCCCGATGAGCCTGGTGCAACCTGAGGCCACCCTGTCGGTGGCGCACGAGCCACTGCCATGCCACTCCAGACGAAGACCAGAAAGGTCATGCACCGTCGTGTCCTCCCACCTATGCCCCTCATTGCCCGAGATCTGGAGTTGTGACTCGTAGTTTAGGTTCCCTTGATGGTAGTCGGCCCTAGATCAGGCTTCACATGGTTCAGAGGCACCCCCTTGCCTCAGTTCCGTCTCTGACGAGGTGGGTGCTGGGCAAGGTAGCTGCTTCGCACTGCTTCACGTCGGTATTGTAGAAGACGAGCGGGGAGCTGAGGGTTCTGATGACCTGGTCGGGTGCCTGGGTCCGCGAAGGGTGAAAGGCGGTAGAAAGTGTTAGTAGGTCGTGTGGGGATGCCGCTCGAGCGTCTTGTGGCAATGGGCAGAAGTGGGAGAGGTTGGAGCTGAGTGTGAACCTCTGGCCAATGTTTTTGGGCAACATGGAGCATCGGGCATGAGTCCTCGGTGTGAGAGGCTGTGGGATCGAGATCTGACGGTCCCATGCACCGCATAAATATTTGGTAACGCCCCCTCTCACCCTAAAGTGTGCAATGCATATCTTCTAAAAATAATATCCTCTACATCCTTTGGCCAAATATGGCATGTTATATATGAATTTTGATCCTCTCGGTGATATCTATCTAATGATGCTAGTTTCGTGAACTGATTTTGTTTGCAGTTCCAATGATGTGCTAAAAATTATCACTTTGATGTCTTTTGCATGATTCAACCTATTTAATGCATCATGCACGGTCTTTAGTCTTTCATATCCCCTGAAATAGGATACATTAACTTCTAGTTGATGTGATTGAGGTCTTGGACCATCTAATGCACCATAATGTTTCATCTTGACCTTTCATGACTAGCTTTGCCCTAAAATGACTTTTTTGTGTGATTACTTGATGCAACTTGTCTATATATGAGGTTGTGACCTAATTTATCATCATACCATGTTGAACCTCAAAATCAGTAAACTTTATGATCTTTTGTGCCATGCTTGACTAATACTTTGTGCATCGTTACCTTAAATATCTCTTGTGCACCTAGATGTGCCCTAATTTGAAATGTTTAGGACTTATGAAAATGGAATCTAATGCTTGTGCTAAAATGAATCCTTAATACTCAGATCTCTATGTTTACTTCCAAATTGGTCCCTAAATGACTTGTTTTGATACATGCCAAGCAGCATAGTCATGTACTCCTTTGACAACATATAATACCTAGTGTGATCTATATGCACATGTTGCTTGTTTGAAATCTAACCTTGCTAAGATTATGCTCTAATAATACACATGATATCTTAAAGACTCCAAATCAGTAGATTTACTCTACTCGTAGCACTATAAGCCAAGTTGATCTACCCTAGGCTCTTTTATGCATCTTTGACTTATAATTAAGACCCTAATGCATGAAACCTATCCAATGTGACTTAAACATGATATTGCATGCTTGTTTGGAACTAAGATTGAATACTTGAAATCGAGATCTTGGGGAACATCCACATGTATCATATGATGATTATATTATCAAACCCTTTGGATCTAAGACACCATGCTATATCTTTTCCTTGTGAGGTACCCTTGGTTTGGACAATCTCTAGGATCTTACTAATGAATCATAACTTCTATGGTACGCTTACTCTCTTGACCCTACTATGGTATTGGCTTATTTGTATGTATGCTCATATGAATGCTTGGCTAGTTAGCTACTTGTTTGAGCTACTTGTTCCCTATGATTATTATGTTTTTTTTGCTTGAAATATGTTAAACAAACCTCTAACATAATTGAACGTGTCCATTATACAAACCTCGTGTACATGCCTGTATTCTCGGGGTAAGGACACAAGGTTGGGTGTCTTATTTGAGATGTCAAGATAAGACAGACCATTTTGATAAAAGGGTTGGCTAATCTTGAGCACCCTTACAGACCCTTCCAATGGGAAGTTGGTCAATGGCCATGATATGTTGTTGAGTATAATGAAAAATACACTTAAAACACGGTTTGTATAAAATATTGTTGTTAAATGTTCACGCCTTTTTTATACTTCTTGCTTATATGATGTTTCTAGCCAAGCTACTTTTATACTACTCTTAAACTGTTGACATGCCTTTTCGTAGCGTACTTAATGCTTTGTTTATTGAATTTGTAGTTCCCAAATGAAGATTCGCTGCACTCAAGACTCTAAGATAAAAAAAATGAAACACCAATGGGGTATGCTTGAATCTAGAAATGGGTACATATCTCGTATCTCAGTGTTTAGTATCATGTTATCTCTTTAGTCTTGTTGTTATGGCTTATATATATATATATATATATATATATATATATATATATATATATATATATATATATATATATATATTGCATGTGTGAAATATTCAATCCATTCTACAAAGTGGCACCCAAGTCCACTCGTTGTTGGCTATGTAGAAATTAGGAGTGTGGACCTAGGATAACAAACAGTTCTGTGACAAATGGTATTAGAGCCATACACATGGGCCTCTGTATATGTTTAAGGCATAACACATATTAAGAACCCAGGGAGGACTAAAATCCTTTCCTTAAAGGTTAGAGAGTCTTCTAGCACCTCATCTCTTCATTAAGGACCACCTAAGACACCCAAGTAGATGAAGATTAGTTAGCTTTCTTGTCTCCTCATGTGGCTCTTCCTCCCTGACTATTAATCACATGAATTCTCAATTTGGGTAGCTTATGCATGGGAAAACTAAAATTCACATGCAACCATGAAAGTTGATTAAGATGATAATGCCATGATCTAACCTAAAATGAAAACCCTATTTGATGTGTGAATGTACTCTTGAAAGTTTTGTACTCATGTGCAGTGTTATGAAAACTCAATGTTACCAAATCGGATATAAGTGCTTTCTATGTTTGAGGAAAATTGCTAGTATGGTGAAATAAGGTAGAACTCATGTTTTACACCTCACTTTGATGAGGTCCCTTTTGATTAAACCTATGTTGCCCTATTGTAGATTAAACCTCAAACATAGTCGAGCAAACTCTTCACGTATTTTGATATGTGTAATGATCATGCCATGAAATGACCATGTCTTTGGAACCCTAGATCATGAGGTGAGGACTTATTACAAGAGGAAAATCCCCTATTGACTGTTATTTCTATTTGTAGAGTCAATTTGAATAATATGATGGACCTAGATCCCAATCTTGCATTATTATGCTCCAACTCTTGAGCTCCCAGTTTGACTTCTCGGTTTCCAAAATCCATCCTTACCTTGACCATGAAAGGGAAGGAATGTAATTATGACCTTGAACTCACAAAATCTTGTAATATGGATACCTTATTAATGATCATGATGTGGGACTCGTGATCTCATGAGTAATAATTGATACTTGCCCTATTTGGATATGCTCAATTAATTATGATTAATATGGGCTAATGTTCTAGATCAAGGGGTAGTTGACTTATGACTCCCCTAACCTAGGTCACGTATCTATTTGGACTACCTCTAAATTTTCATCTCGTTGATTATTTAGAGTTCGTGAAGGTAATCCCTTCCAAATGATTTTGATTTCTTAAACTAAGTCTGTTATAGGTTAGATATATGATGATATTGATACTCAATCCTGATTCTCTAATTAATGATGGTATTGAAATATGATGACGTTGACTAAGGCTTGTAGTTGGATCCCTAAAAGGACCTAGGTTTATATCATTCATACATGAAAAATACCACAACCATGAAATTTGTGTTGATGCCACAAAATGTCGCTCGATTGTTGCTCAATTTACGTATATGGATGAATGATCACCCCTATGGTCTAAACAGGAATCTAGATCATAGCCTTTAAATGGGACCTATGATTTTGATGTCCAAACTTGACTCTCAACATTAATTTATGATAATGATCTTGATATTAATTTGACTCCGACAATCACCCCATTTGGATCTTGAGATCACACTCGATATATGATTGATGGCTTTCATGTGCCCAAATATCAAAATGGAAATGAAGATTATGATGATTTTCTCGATTTATGACTTAGGGATGAACTCCATGTGGACTAAGGTGGGACCTTCCATCGATTTTGAGCACGAAATCATGATGTTGAAATATGATGTTGGTCTTGAATTGTTAAAATATGAAATCTCAATCATGGACCCCACCTAGGCCAATGTAGAAGCTAGAACCCTAAACGTTGGGATTGAAAGTCATGATGCACTCTTGATGCAAGAGCCCTATTTGTTCGACTTAAAAATGTGATCTCTCAAAATTGGTGATATATATGACAAACTCTCCAAATATGTGACTTGTGTAATGATCTTCCCAATTAGAGAATCCATGCGACCATGTGTTAAATTTAATGCTCGATTTCTCAATTTGATATGACGATAAACTACTCAATTGGAATCCAAGATAATTATGACATGAAAATGAAATCCCAATCTCAATCGATGATTTTATTTAATTTTGGGGACAAAATTTCTTTTAAGACGGGGATGATGTGATGACCCAAACTTTTCTCTCTCTTCATGTAAGTGCTATGCACTTGTCCTTGCGCTATTCCTCACTCTAACCCTCAATTTCATGAATGAATGAGATTCGATGCTTGGTTGAATCGTCTCATACACATGTGTCTTGTGTTGACACTCATTTTGCTTTCAAACCTAAGTTTCAACTTCTTAACTTAACACCCTCTTACAAAGTACTTTGAACCAATTCATGTCCTCAAACATAATCTCTAATGTATCTCATCTTGTAGAGCTCATTCTCACTATTCCAATGCACCTTTTCTTGCTAATTTTGGAGCTAGCACAAGAATTTTATGACCTAATGAAATGCCCTAGTTTCTAACCTTGGTCCTATGCTTTTCTATATTCATTTTGTGACCATGGGGCCGTCCCACTAGGGCCTAGTCATATGTTGGCCCACATGCACACCCTTCCCTTCTTTCTCGGACTCCCTCATCTTTATCTCTTTCGCGTGAGGGTCGTACGACCACCTAGAGACTATCATGATGCATCTCCTCCACCTCTTTTCCCCTTCTCCCCTCATCTAACTCCCCTTTGGAGTCGCTTGACCAACTACACTAAGCAGTGGGGCACCAGACTGGCCGCCGCCACCACAACTTGCACTCTCTGAACCCTAAAAATCCTTGCCCTTGCTTCCCCTCCTCCTTTTAAACCCCTCCAACCCCTCTAACTTGGGGTTTAGCTCCTCCACCCGCAGTGGAAGCACTACCTTCCCTGCTCCGCATCCACTTGCCCCAGTAGCTTGCAAGCCCAACACCACCTACTTAGACGAGTTTCTGAAATGTGAACGTCATCATGAAGACGACCGAGGAGCAAGACAACTGTGCTTCTCCCTATCTCCCTCCCTCTTTGATCTCTCCCTATCCTGGATCGGGCCCAATGAGGCTGCTGCAACCCGAGGCCACCCCTGTGGCGGCACATGAGCCGCTATAATGGCACTCCAGATGATGACCAGAAAGGTCGTGCAACGCCGCGTCTTCCCACTTGTGCCCCTCCTTGCCGAAGATCTGGAGTTGAGACCGGACTTTTAGGTTCTCTTGATGGTGGTCGGCCCTGGATCAGGCTTCGTAGGGTTCGGAGGCGCCCCTTTGCCTTGGTTTTGGCTCTGATGAGGTGGACGCTGGGCAAGGTAGCTGCTTTGCACTGCTTCACACTGGTGTTGTAGAAAACGAGCGGGAGCTGAGGGCTTTGATGACCTGGTCGGGTTCCTGGGTCCACGAAGGGTGAAAGGCGGCAATAGGCATCAACAGGTTGCGTGGGGACGCCTCTCGAGCGTCCGATGGTGATGGGCAGAAGTGGGAGCAGTTGGAGCCAAGTGTGAACCTTCGGCCAATGCGTCTGGGAGACATGGAGCGGTGAGCGTGAGCCTTGGGTGTGAGTGGTCGTGGGATCGAGATCTGACGGTCCCAGGCGCCACAAATATTTGGTAACACCCCCTCTTTCCCTAAAGTGTGCAATGCATATCTTCCAAAAATGATATCTTCTACATCCTTTGGCCAAATAGCACATGTTATATATGAATTTTGATCCTCTCGATGAGATCTATCCAATGATGCTAGTTTCATGAACTAATTCTGTTTGTAATTCCACTGATGTGCTAAAAATGATCACTTTGACGTCTTTTGCATGATTCAACCTATTTAATGCATCATGCACAATCTTTAGTATTTCATATCCCCTGAAACAAGAATCATTAACTTCTAATTGTTGTGATTAAGGTCTTGGACCATCTAATGCACCATAATGTTTCATCTTGACCTTTCATGACTAGCTTTGCCCTAAAATGACTCTTTCGTGTGATTACTTGATGCAACTTGTCTATATATGAGGTTGTGACCTAATTTATCATCATACCATGTTGAACCTCAAAATCAATAAACTTTATGATCTTTTGTGCGATGCTTGACTAGTACTTTGTGCATCCTTACCTTAAATATCTCTTGTGCATCTAGATGTGCCCTAATTGGAAATGTTTAGGACTTATGAAAATGGAATCTAATGCTTGTGCTAAAATGAATCCTTAATGCTATGATCTCTATGTTTACTTCCAATTCAGTCCCTAAATGACTTGTTTTACTACATGCCAAGTAGCATAGTCATGTACTCCTTTTGACAACATATAATACCTAGTGTGATCTATATGCACATGTTGCTTGCTTGAATTCTAATATTGCTAAGAATATGCTCTAATAATGCACATGATATCTTAAAGACTCCAAATAAGTAGATTTACTCTACTTGTAGCAGTATAAGACAAGTTGATCTACCTTAGGCTCTTTTATGCATCTATGACTTGGAATTTAGACCCAAGTGCATGAAACCTATCCAATGTGACTTAAACATGACATTGCATGATTGTTTGGAGCTAAGATTGAATACTTAAAACCTAGGTCTAGGGAAAAATCCACATGTATCATATGATGATTATATTATCAAACCCTTTGGATCTAAAACACTATGTTGTATCTTTTTCTTACAAGGTACCCTTGGTTTGGACAATCTCTAGGATCTTACTCATGAATCATAACTCCTAAGGTACGCTTACTCTCTTTGACCCCACTATGGTATTGACTTGTTTGTATGTATGCTCATATGAATGCTTGGCTAGTTAGTTACTTGTTTGAGCTACTTGTTCCTTGTGTTTAGTATGTTCGTTTTACTTGAAATATGTTGAACAAACCTCAAACATAATTGAACTTATCCATTATACACACCTCGTGTACCTGCTTGTATTATCGGGGTAAGGACACAAGGTTGGACACTTTACTTAAGATGTCAAGATAAGACAGACCATGTCGATAAAAGGGTTGGCTAATCTTGAGCACCCTTATGGACCCTTCCAATGAGAAGTTGGTCAATGGCCATGATATGTTGTTGAGTATAATGGAAAATACACTTAAAACACAGTATGTATAAAAGATTGTTGTTAAATGTTCACGTCTTGTTTCTACTTCTTGTTTATATGATGTTTCTAGCCAAATAACTTTTACACTACTCTTAAACCGTTTACATGCCTTTTCATAGTGTACTTAATGCTTTAGCGTTAATATGTTTTGTTTATCGAATTTGTAATTTACAAATGAAGATCCGCTGCACTCAAGACTCTAACGGCATGTTTGGTTCCCTAGATACAGAGAGGGATGAGACTCCTAATCCCGCTTGAAATCTGATCCTATCTTTGGTTGTGAAAAATTCGCATTAGGATAGGTAATTAGCGGTACTGAAGTCCTAATCAACTGGGACTTTTGAGTTCCGGACCCTACCCCTCCCCGCTCCCAATAAATCATTCTCGACAATCAGCCCGAGCCCCGATACACTTTCGTCGACGATGCTGCTTAGTGCAACACCTACGCCACATACAACGTCTGAGTACCCCTGCACTCTACCATTACGAAGTCCTATAACAACCGCTGCCTGTCAGTGAATCTTGACCACTACACATATGTCAGCTCCGACGTTGATAGCCCCAAGATCGTCGAGGTTGATCCCAACCGTCCCAAGACGTCGGCGTCAAGAACGCGAAGGTCTGCCAGATTCGGAGGCGGAATCCCTACTTCGGCCGCTGCTGCTTCTTGGTGCTCCACCACCACCGACTCATCCATGACACCGTTGCCGTCACACTCCTCGCCGCTGCCTCACCCGCCACAGCCGGCGAGGCTGATCATCCCGACGCTTCTCTACGGCGCAAAGCACACCACGATTCCCAGCCGTACCTTTTTCCTCCTTTCTGAATTAGTTGTTTGAACCTATGTAAAAGGATGCATAAGCTGCAAAAAAGGCAAGCCACCGTCCTGAAGCCCTGCCCACTGTTTTCTAGCTGATAAGTTACAATTTATCAAAATTATTTGAACTTTGGTACTGATTTGTTCATTCATATTGCCGCCTGAGTCAATGTCTGTGCTTTTTGGCTTTCTTGATTAAATAATAGATGATACATCTTATTGTGTCGGTTGAACCTGAAGATGTAGAGACTGCCATTCATGAACAAATAGAAGATGACCAAGAAGACAAAGAGGAAAACTGTGTGCATCCAAACATGAGAAAGGATAACAAAAAACCTATCCTTTACCAATTCCATCCTATGCTAACCATTCGCATATCCCATAAAAGTCCTTTCCTGCCAACCAAACACAGCCTAAGATCAGAAATGAAACACCAATGGGGTATGCTTGAATATAGAAATGGGTACATATCTCTTGTCTCAATGTTTAGTATCGTGTTATCTCTTTAGTCTTGTTGTTATTGCTTTACATATATATTGTCTGAATGAAATATTCGATCCATTCTACGGACCGGCGCCCAAGTCCACTCGCCGATGGTTATGTATCCTAAGATGACAAACCGTTCCCTTCCGTGACAATTTCAGCCTCCGTTCATAACGAAACCTCACTGTTTTAGTCTTACTATTTCTGGAATTGACATGATATTCTGATTAAAATCTACTTGGAAGCAATCTGCCACCAAATATGGTTAAGTCCGACTCGAATTGCGAATGTCAATAAGTTATTCCACGCGTTCAATACCGTTCGTTGGTAAACACCAAACAGGGCTAAAACATGATGAGTGGTCACCGATGACGTGGATATTAGGTGGGCCCAGAAGATGGGCGACACAACAGACTAGGCCCGATTGCTCCCTAACCGAGTGACCGAGCGCCACTGTCCTCCCCGTTTTCCGGCTAGCCTCAAAACCCTAAAATTCCCGCAAAACCCAAACCGTTTGTCGCCTATCGCGCCCGCTCGTCCCATTCCATGGACGAGGAGCGCCCCTCGCCGGAGGAGCGGACGAAGGAGCAAGAAGCAGCGGATGCGCTGTACGCCCTGGTGTCCGGCCCGCTTTCCACCGCGCAGACGAGGCTAGCCGCTCACTCGCGAGCAATCCCGTCCTCGACAGACTTTTACTTCTACAACAACTTCGACCAGTTCAAGACCCCTGCGAGGGAGGTCTACAAGAAAACGGTCGATCTCCTTGGGCGTTGTATGTGCGGGCTGCTTCCCGAAAGTCCGACGAAGCTGCCGGATGACCCGGAAGACGCCTGCGACCTGGTCGTGACCTGCAACGACGACCTGCTGGAGAAGTTTGGGGCGGCCATGGACGAGTTCAAGAGTCGGAGGGAGGAGGTAGAGGCGAAGGCCGTGGCTGAGGGGAAGGCTGCGAGAGCCGCGATGGAGGAGGGCGGGTTCCAGATAGTGCACGGGAAGAAAAAGAAGAAAGGCTCTCTGGTCGATGACGGTACAACGGATTCCGGAACTCCAGACGCTAAGGCAGTACCGGGTGACAGAAAGATCACACCAGCGCGGTTTCATATACCCTCCATTCGCAGGCCCCAAGAAGAATATAACATACTGGTGAACAACACGAGCAAACCGTTTGAACATGTATGGCTGGAGAGGAAAGAAGACGAGAGTGTTGTACATCCTCTGGTTAGTGGCGTTTAGTTATGATCCTTATTTCGTGTGTGTGCTGATTACGACCTACATGGCATATGGCCATCACAGCCTATTCTATCTCGCTACTGTAATATAAGGAGCATCTTCCACGAATCGTTCCATCTCATAGAGTTAGCAAATGAAACAGATTGTTCAGTTTTGGTTCACATAATTTAGAGCTTAATCCTGCATATTTGGCTTTAATTTTCTTTCCCTTCTCATTCTTGACAGTAGATCATGCTTTCCAGTTTGAATTCAATATGTTTCCAAGGAGGCAGATCAAACAGTCATACATGATCTTAGGTGTGTATCTATCATCGTAGCATGAGCCAAACAATTTCTAGGGGCATTGCAAATAGGTTTCGATGATAGGGTTTTGGGAAAGAGTAACGCTACCCATAGCAAAGTCTACACCCGCTCACATACCGGATTCTCGGGAATATGTAAAAAGTTGTCCAACCATTTTCTCTCATGCAGTTAACATTAACTCCACGCCAACTAACCACATGCAGAAATTAAGAGTCTCAAAGTTCTCTTTCCACTCTTCTCTCATGTCCCAATTTCGAAAATATATTTTTTCTCTTGCAACTCCTCTCTCACCTTCATTCATGTAAGTTATTTCCGGATTAGTAGAGTACGCCATTACATATTTGTATTTGTAAAACACTTATAATTGAAGTACAATACTTTCAACAAGTCGTACATGAAGTATAATAAATCGTCATACATTAAAAAAGTAGTAGTACTAGAAACATTATACTAGAAACATAGTACGAACAACCACATTTTGGAGTACAAAATATATAATATAATGTTACAGTAGGAGACATATGTACAATACAAGACGTAAAGTACAAGACGTACAATACTAACAATATCTTTTACATGTATTGCACACATTTTATTCTTTACATAATATTATAGTACAAGACGTACAGTACATGACGTACAATGCTAATAACAAATTTTACAAATATTTTACTAATAACATTAGTAATGTATGTGTCGTACTGTACATCTTATACTGTATGTGAAATCTGAGTTAAAAATGATATTATTCATAAACAAATATTGCAATATGTAATGTAGTGTAAAATATATATATATATATATATATATATATATATATATATATATATATATATGATTAAGATTTGGAAACTGTATTGGTGTGTATATATAATAGTATTACATGCAACATATGAAATAAATTATAAAATAATAAGTATCAGTAAGCGTACGTACAATATGTGCGTATTTGAGATGAAATCTGGACTAAGGAGAAATCTGGAGGAACATAACTTTTGAAAAAAAATGGAAGAATATGAAAACGAAAAAAATTATATCTAAGCACTTTTCGTAATCTGTAGTGAGTGGGATATCATATGTACAAGCAATTGGAGAGTATAACAACACTTGCATGCCATTAATTGACTTTTGCATGGCAATAATATAGAAAGTCGGCTGCAGGTGGGATGCATTAAAGCTCTCTTTTTCCCATTTCGGGTATGCCAGCGGTAGGACTAATGCCTATGGCTAGAATTACTCTTTGGGAAACCCCTGCTGTCCTCGTGCTCCCTGATTTGGGCATTCTTTTGTAGTACAAACTATTCCAAAAAGATCCATTCATAAGTGGTTCTCTTGAGAGGTGTGTATAGGGATATCAACGTGATACATGTCATAGTCTGGAGATCTAAACCTGTATCTTTTCTCTGTAAATGGTTGCATCACATTACCTTCGGTGGATATTTTCATATTGCTTACTTAAACTAGAAACTGTGCGCAATTGTTGTTTAAAACACATGTTCCTGCTTTTTTTTAAACTGTGAGTAGTCACTATAGCAGAAGAGTAAGTGGAACATGACCTTAACCTTGTAATGTTAAGCTTGAGTGTCCTTTTAGGCAACTTCAGCACAACTTAAGCACCATGGTAAATGACGTCTACTTTATGTCAAGAAGATATGCGGAACTACAAGCTTGTGGAAACTAAAAGGATGTCGAGGAAGTTGCAAAATGTGTGCCTTATCAGATCTGGCCTAAAAATGAAATTGTGTTCCCGGTGCCACTCGTTTCACACTAAGGTTGTTCTAGAAAAAAATCCATTTGTAGCTTGGTTGTCACTATATAGAGTAGCTTCGGTCTGAATTTTTCTTTCAAACTCTTTCATAATAGATTCTACCATGGTAAATCATAACAAGCATGAGCCCGATCTTGTCCCAATATAAAGCAGTGAAGAGTCAGCCGGCCATATACTAGTCTCTCTCCCATGAGGTTGATATTCAACTTTGGTGTTGGAGCAGGCAACCACAAATTGTTTCTTGCTTCTCCTGGCTACT
This sequence comes from Alisma plantago-aquatica, assembly GCA_963693085.1. Taxonomy (NCBI): domain Eukaryota; kingdom Viridiplantae; phylum Streptophyta; class Magnoliopsida; order Alismatales; family Alismataceae; genus Alisma; species Alisma plantago-aquatica. The sequence goes on from OY856413.1 coordinate 1,010,639,593, forward strand.
AGGTGGCCATATACTAGTCTCTCTCCCATGAGGTTGATATTCAACGTCATTGCTGGAGCGGGCAACCACAAGTTGTTTCTTGCTTCTCCTAGCTACTGAGTGGTTGCCTAGCATGATGCAAAAACCAGACGTGGAGCGACAATGTTGTGCATCCCCCGCTAATTTGCATATGCATATCTGAATGCTTAGGCCAACCATAGAATAATCCTTTTCCTAGCATAGGATGCATTGAATATTGCACTAGTGAACTTGAAGTGGGTTACTCATATGCTGATTGACCACGTCAACAACATAGGTGATGTTAGGTTGAGTGATTGTTAGATAAATTAGTTTTCCAACTACTGATACTTTTCTGATACAGAGAAGAGCTCCCCTCATTTGGAGTCTTTGTGTGTTAGTCTGTTGGAGTGGAGATGGGTTCTGAATATTTAATGCCTGCCTTGTGAAGTCCAAACCATAATGTCATTGAGACAAGCTGATCTCTATGGTGGAGCAAAGGATTTCTATGTTGAGAAAGCATCACATATTTCGTAGATCCTTTTATGGAAGTGAGCTTGTAAGGACTGCATTAGGTTGGAGATGGCACTTTTGTTGCTGCCAATGATAATATCATCCACATATACAACAAGGATGCTATGTCCCTTGGAGGACCAAGAAGAAAATAGTGGGTGTTGGTGGATGATATGTCACTTGGAGGACCAAGAAGAAAATAGTTAGTGATCTGTCACAAATAGTGTAAACCAAGCTTTTCAAGGGCCATGCTTAGTTTATTGAACCAGGATGTTGCGGATTGCTTTCGTCGTATAAAGAATGGCAAAATCGGTAGGCTTTATGAAATGACTCCGCCCTCAACAACAGAGCCCAAAGGTTGTTGCATTATACCTCCATGAGATCACCATGCAGAGAAGCGTAAGCGTTCTTGATATTTGGTTGAAGTAGTGGTCAGTCAAAATACGCCATCAAATAGATCGCTCGTGGATAAAAGCAATCCTTGTAACTGGGAAGGTCCCAAAGCAGTCCATGCCAAATTTTTAGGCAAAGCCTTTAGCAACCACCCATGCCTTTAGACGCTCAACAATGCCATCAAATTGGTGTTTAATTGAGAATACCCGTCGACAACCAACAATGTTCCTTCCAGGTGGAGGATCAACTAGGTCCCATGTTCCCAGGGTTGTCAAACTCGAATCGGTCAGCGAACCGGTGAGGCCTCTGGTTCCCGATTCATGGGTTCAACCAGTGGTCTGACCGGTTCAATAGGTGACATCAACATGACATCACTAATAGTTTAAAAATTTATAAATGTCTTTGATACTCACGGAAAATATCCCTGTAAAAGTTATGAAACATTTATAATAGCACAACTGCTCACAATAACTTGATAAACAAACCAAATAAAAAATATTATTCAATTCATGGACATTTATATACCAACATTTATATAGTATATTCAATATTAATTAACAAAAAATAGCAGCAATAATACATTTACTTGCTAAGTGAGAGAATCGGCCGATTGGGCTAAAATCGGACCGGTTCGCCGGTTCAACCGGTCGGTTAACCGGTTTGATGCCAGTCAGACTTCATTTCAGGCTTTGGGAGGGGATCGGCCCGGTAGAGTGATCGGTTCCCAATTCAACCGGCCGGTCCGATTCGGTTCTGATTACCATGCATGTGCCATTGTCACTTAGAGCTTGCATCTCGTTCATCATATTTCTTCCTATCCAATATGACATAGAGCATCTAGTGGATATTTGTGGATGGAGATGGTATCCAAAGTTGTGGCAAAAGAAAAAGTAGAAGGATAGAGGTGAGCTAGGCAACGTGTGTAGAAATGTGATGATTGACGGTACGAGAGCGCATGCCTTTGTGAAGCGCTACCAATAAGTCTAGATTTGATTGGAAATGACAGTGACGTAGGGGCAGTTGCTAGGGTATCAACTTTTGTGCGTCGGTGATAGACCCGGGGGAAGGACCAAGGTGGTGTAGAGGACACTGGTGTAGAGGATTGTGGCGTGGTGAAGGTGGAGGAAAGGGGTCCGAAAGTGAGACTATCTCATTGAGATCAGTTGATAAAGAAGACAAAGAAGAGAAGAAAAACTAGTCCTTATGAAAAGTGACATTAGCAGAAACATAGATGCGGCCGAATGTGCGAATTTTGCATTTATACCTGTTTTGAGAGTAGAGTTATCCTAGAAATATCGTTTTGATTGCTCGGGGAGAAAGTTTGCATGCCTTCGGATCATAACTTTGAGCAAAGGTGACAATAAAAAACCTGAGGAGATAAGTGAAACATTTGTTTGTTTGGATAGAGAACAAAAATGACTTTTCTTTTTGATAGGACATTTGATGATTGACAAAAAACATGACAACATTAGACCTAAAGGTGTTTGGAAGATTGGCATGAATGGTAAGTGAGCGTGTAACGTCAAGAAGATGATGATTTTTACGCTCAACAATACCATTTTACTGAGGAGAATGAAGTGCGAGAGCACTGTTGAATCATCCCCGTATTATGACAAAACAAAGAAACAACCCGTTGAGTGCACTCAAAGGGCATTGTTAGTTCAATTTTTTTAGTGGAAGTTGAAACTTGAACCGAGTCCGTTTAATGAAACATGCAAATAAGGGGAAGAACCTCATCACGAGTTTTAAGAAGATATTACCAAGTTATACGTAATTAATCATCCACAAAGGTAATAAAATATCTGAAACCATCTTAGCTCATTGTCTTGAATGGACCACAAACATCACTGTGTATTAAACCAAACATTCTAGAAGATTGTTTTGTAGAACGAATTGGAAAAGACATACGATGATGTTTTCCCAACTGACAAGCATCACATAAAACTGAGAACAAGATGAAACAAAACTATCTACATCTTGAGTTTGTCAAGCGAATGATGGCTGAATCGACAATGCAATTAGAGTGAAGCGGCTGTAACAAGAGCACTGGGTGGATACGGCTAAGGAGCAGAGAATAGAGATCACCTGAGCACGCTCCGCGCTCAATCATCGTCAAATTTTACCATTCTTGTAAGACAAAACCAGAAGACCCAAAAGTTATGAGACAACTGAGGGAATCAACTAATTTTTCCATAAAGTAAATTTTGCCAATCCCGCAGCCCATTACTGCTCAAGTGTAGGTATGTCGTTAGGCCTCAACAGATAACATGTTCTAAGTTCTAACGTGGCCGCCACTCGCTTGTGATGGACATACAATACCATAATAAGAAGTATTATACCTTTCATTTTTTTTCTGATCCCTCAAGAGAATGATTTCGTAAATCACCTTCACATTCAAGAAAAGAGCTATGACTATTAGGTTTGCTATCTGTAATCGTGTCACACTGTCACCCAAAACAGTTGTTTTAATTCACAACCTAAGCTATCTCTGCATAGTTTCCTATTTAAAGGTATAAGTCTAGCTGGTATTATGTTTTGATATTTTGATGCGACTCAATGCCTCATTCATCATCTTCCTAATAACTGTAAAATATAAACTTGTTAAGTGGTGTCCATTAGTGGATTTTTGACCCATCTGCTCTGACAATTGTTCGCTAGGCTGCATCTTTTAATAAGCATTTGATTTTCACTGATCATATGCTATGATTTATCTAATGCAGGGCATCATGCTAACAAATTAGCTAGTATTTTGTTTCTGATTTTGACTTGGCCTTTACAATCAACAGGAAAAATTGTCTATAAATGACTTTGTCGACAGAAGTCGCATTGATGATAAGCCTGTTGAGCCGCTTCCAATGGAGAGTACCCCCTTCAAACTCGTGAAAGATGTTGCAGAATTGAAGAACTTAGCCTCAAAATTGCGTGGTGTCACTGAATTTGCGGTTCGTGCTAATTAAAATCTACTCTTGCTTGTTAAGTAATGCTTTTTGTGTCTACAATGCATGTTACTTATAACTATATGTGGAATCATATTTGATAATTGGAGTTGATGCCGACCAATTGATATCATATACTATACACTAACAAAGTAACAATAGATTATATATATATTTTACAATAGTATAAATGTATAGATGCCGACCAAGGCTGGATCAACGGGTAGATGGGGCATTCTATTATACATGAGATCATGGCTTGGAATCCCCTCGTGAATAACTTCTAGAAAAACTCTCCTGGCATGTGCCCCTGCCAAAGCCAACCTTGTGCCGATACCCATGCTATTGGGCATGGCGTGGGGATGACCGCCACCACACGTCTGGTCCTGGGGTTTCTTCTATTGGGGTGGGTTCAAACTGATTGCCCCGGAGGGGTTCCTCGAAAGTCGAAACAAAAAATAGTGTAGATGTCTAGAAATACAAACAAAATATGATATGTAGAAAAAACAGTTTGGGCCTGGTTGCTTACTTTTGTTCGCTTTCGGCTGGCATCTAGGACCTGCTCTCAGGTGGGTCCATTAAGCATGCAAGGTGAGCGAGAAATGCGTGCGTAAATTAAGGCTGTCTAATTTCTACCCTTGGGTCAAATGAAGCAGCTGGGGGCTGACCAGCTTTGTACTACTGCTCTAGACTTTTGTTTTTCTGAAACACTTACTATGGAAGCGTAAGTGCCGATGGGTTGCTAGCTCGATTATTAAGTATTGAAGCAATACCACTTAGAGATGCCTCACACTACTCTTCGACTTGTGGATACATCACTTCCTCAACAAGCTTGGATTTCCAAGTGTGTTACCATAAAGTGACTCTGTGATGATAGGATGTGCATTCGTAATCCCCCTATCCAGTATTCTGTGCCTAAAAGGAGGAACCTAGCATATTGAATTTGCTTGAGTTATTATTACTATATGACATCTGTTCATGTTGCCAACTACTTAGTATTTAATGCACGGACTAAGCGTATTTAGCTTGACTGCCAATGAAGTGGTCAAAGTTGATTGAAACTCGTAGATACCATGACATTCAAAATTTGTAGACAGCTTGCAGATCTCATCATTGCCTAAGATAACGGTGAACCATTTTATTCAAAAAACTCAGAGCCTGTTTTTCATACTCTCCATCTTAGGTGATATACACATTTGCTCTAGAACTCTAGTGGCATGTTCTAATATGCAGACTAAACCCTAGTTACATATGCCATTACTACTACTGCTACTACCACTACTACTACTACTATTGCTGTTGTTGCTGCTGCTGCTGCTGTTATTAGTATTATTCATAGTATTTATATCGTCATCGTCATCTTCATTTGGAGGTGAAGATGGATGGTTTGCCAGGATACTATCTAACATCTCTAGGAGATATTAAATGCATCAAGATACAACCTAGCCGACATGAAAAGACCCCCTTTGCCAGACTAAACCCTAGTCACATATGCCATTACTACTACTATTACTATTGTTGTTGCTGCTGCTGTTATTAGTATTATTCATAGTATTTATATCGTCATCGTCATCGTCTTTTGGAGGTGAAGATGGATGGTTTGCCAGGATACCATCTAACATCTCTAGGAGATATTAAATGCATCAAGATACAACCTAGCCGACATGAAAAGACCCCCTTTGCCAGAAAACACACACGTGCTTTTGCAGAACCCCTCCTTATCATATTGCTTTCGGAATCAACCTTCCACAAGGGTCTGGCAAGACGTTGAGGAGAAAGAGTTCTCTTCAGATCAAGCTGTCAAACTGAGTGTTTTCTTCCTATGGCGAGCCATATAAAACACCATCAATACAACTAATGCAAACTCTCAGAAAGCAAGAGGAAGTTATAGATCTCGAAAAACTCAGGAGTCTTCTCTCTGAAAGCAATAGGGGTGAGATACTCTTACAAGTAGTATGGTAAGCCCCAAGAATTTGAAGATCCACTCTCATTGAGTACAGAGTTGTTTTATTGAAGAGAGAATTGTAAGACACCCCAGCTGGAACCACAATCCTTGGAAGAGGCGCAGACCACGAGGGAGAATTGAGGAGGGAGGATCTTGTGAATAAGGCCCCAGGGAGAAGCTCCTCCCTAAGCCTGGTGGGGGCAGTGACAGTTGGTAATCCTAGTGGGTTTTCTGCTCGCTAGGGAGAGGAAAAACAAAACAGAATAGTCCTTGATTTTGTTGGGACCCAGTGACACACACTTGCCATTATTTGCACAAAAAAAGGTAAATATATCACCATGCTACCGTAAAATCTGTTATCGCACTGAATGAATCTATTGGTAATATCTAGTCATATCATCGTTGAAGCTCACCAAAGAAAATCTATTGATCTCTGTTATATTTATTTTATAAGCAAGCAGGGTGTTTCTTAATTACTAATATAGTGCCAACAAAACAATTTTTATCTGGGCTCTCTGCTGGAGTTGTTTCCAGTGAAAGTGTGTATCTGAAATTATTGTGGCACAGTTTGCTTCACTTTTTGTTTATGTATTAGATTGACTCCATGCTTGTTGGATTGATTGTCAGATGGCATTGCTGAAAGGATTCTGCATTCCACATTTCAGGTTGACCTGGAACACAACCAGTATAGATCTTTTCTAGGGTTGACATGTTTGATGCAAATTTCTACTAGAACTGAGGACTTTGTAGTTGACACGTTGAAATTGCGTGTTCATATTGGCCCACACCTCAGGGAAGTTTTTAGAGATCCTACAAAGAGAAAGGTTGGTACCTCTTTATTTAGTATTATTCTATACTTTATGCTAAATCTCTGACTGGTAATGCAGAATATTCCCTCTAAATTTATTTCAGGTCATGCACGGAGCTGACAAGGACATATTATGGCTTCAGAGAGATTTTGGGATTTATGTCTGTAATATGTTTGATACTGGGCAGGTATGCTTGTTAGGGGGCTATTGGTCTTATGTTTCTTTTGCTCTCTTTTTCTATTATATAAGTGTTGTTAATGCATATCAAAAGGAAGGGTACCAGGTTTAATAAATTCTGGAATAATGTCTCCTAGTCCTCTCTACTTATGTTGTCACTCTACAGAGCAATACTCAACTGCAATAACAAGTCGATTTTGTACTAACAATTATAAAGATGAGAGTGTCATAACTCGAATACTCACTGATTGTTTAGGATAGACTGTAACCATAATATGAAAGCTCGTTAGATTCCTTGAAAATTTGATTCTCTGTATGCCATTTTTCTTTGAAGATGAGCTATACTGACCTGGTGCCAGGTAGCTGTAATGTTAGAAGCAATTGACTAAAATTTATTTAGGGAGGGATATAATTCGCCTATAAAGAGATGCATGGATGTTATTAGATCTCAATAGGAATATGGCCCAAAGGAGATACAAACGTGTGCTTGCAACCCACACATACAGCTCTCATTGCCATAATACAAAGCTTATTGTTTCTAATGAAAAATCAACAGATCGTATTTGAGGAGCATGAGAAAGAAGTGTGGGTGATTGCTTGGGATTGGGGGCAATGGTAGGGGGTATAACTGTATAAGCCCATGAGTTGGCTCATCCTCATGTTGATTGGTTCCACACTCCACTCATGCAACTCAGTAGTTCGCCATCCTACAGCAAAAAGAGATCTTAAGAGTGATCCTTATTGGTCCAAGTGCAACTGGGCAATTTGTCATTTTACAGCAAAAAAAAAGATCTCAGTAGTGACCCTTACTGGTCCAAATAAGGTTGCAGTCAACAAATGAATTCAGTTTGATCTGAAAACATTGTTTACAAGCACGCCACAACAATGAATTTCTGAACATATGTATGGCCCAATGCTTAGGCAGAATGGGATGTTTGGCTGTGGAATTTTCTCGAGTGCCCAAGTGATCTAGTAAATAGCAAAAGGGGACACAAAAATAGCCTTATAGTGAAGCCTCGTAGAGGTGACACTGGCCTGGGAAGTGATGAAGAGGGCCGACTGCAGGCCTGGGACAATGATAGAGGCTGGAAGGGTGGGAGACTGAGATCAGAGCAAGATTACACAATCAGGGCCCACAATGGATATTTTCTCTTTTGTATTTTTTTCAATTATAATTGATTACAACCCCTCTTTTATATAACTAGGCTCCAATTACTAGAAGGAACAACATGTTACAAGAAAAAAAAGAATAAGAAACATGAAGGAGAACAAAAGAAAATTATATATCCAACAATCACATTATGGAAAATTTAGTGGACAAGATAACTAGATAGGTCTTTTTCGACAAAACGCTTGTAGGGATCGACAAAATAAGTGATCCATGTACCAAACAAAAATACTGTAAGGTAATCTCAATTGTATGAAAAGTTTGTTGGTGAACGGTGATTATGTTTGAGGCTTGGACTTTTGTCTAAGCATATATGTACAAAAAACCCTCTACCATATGCGTTCTGGCTTTGCTGTTGTTGGCTGTGTGGATATCTCTTGTTTACGTGGGGTATTAGATTCTCAAGTAGGGATTGGGTAAATTATCTGACAGCAACCAAATCAAACATTGTTGTCATTGGCAAGTTATCCAAAGAGCAGTCATTGATTTTGGTTGTTTGATGGCAAATTTGTCATTCTCAACTACTACAAGGAATAAGTTGCTATAAGAAAAAAGAATACAGAGGAGGAATAGGAACAAAAGAAAATGATTTTACAGTAATCACAATACAAACAGTATAGTGATTAAGGTAACTAGAAAGGTCCTTTTTTGACAAAAGGCTTGTAGGGCTTTAAAAGACAAGCGATTTTCATATCAAAGAGAATGCTGCGGGTGTTGTGATCCTCAGCTGTATGATAAGTTGATTGTGGTAATGTTCGGGGTTTGGAGCATTGATCATATCTAAGTATACATATAAACTTAACCCTGTTGCACATTATACTCTGGCTGTGTGCCAATGGTTGCGTGAATACCTCTTGTTTAGGTAGTGCGAGATTCCCAAGTAGGGATTGGGTAAATTATCTGACATCATGCATATCAAGCATATTTGTCACAAGCAAGTTATCACGGGAGTGATATTTGATTTTGGCTGTTTGATGGCAATTTTTTCCTCACAAGACTCACAATAACTTACTGACAAGTAATATAGTGGTCTACTAAGTGGCAACCGTGGTGATGAATTAACTTTTAGCTATTCCTGCTGGTGCATAAGGTAAAATGTCATGTGTACAATGTTGGTCTTTAACTTGATTGAGAGAGTTAGGGAGGAATCACCCGGATTGAGTGTCTTCATGAAAGGAATGCACAATGACTCAAAATAGTTAGATTTTTTAATTTAAACTTTCAATAGTTAATATGTAAAAAGCAGAATTTTTGACTGTGGCTGAAAATTACTTTGGATTTCATCTAATATTATCTCCTCATTAATGCATGGCTTTCAAATCATGACATGTTCCAATAAATTTGAAATTTCCATATTTGCCTGGTACCTGAATATTATGTGTTAGAAAGTAGTATAGGCCTATTTTTAATTATTAAGTGGGCTTAAGTGTCTCGGCCCATATATAGCCTTACTTGAGTCCCAAGTCTGTAATGTTCCCCCCTTTCTTCTATAAACATGACAGGGGTGTGCCGTCTAATATAAAACAACACAAATGAGTTTCCTCACACTTTTCAACATGGTATTAGAGCACTTACCATAACCCTAGAGAGAAAAGAGAGAGAGCCTTTGCCTGCGGGCGTGTGCCATCTTTCCATGGCTTAGGCCGGCCGCCTGCCTAGCATCCTCGCGGCCTCCATGGTCGTTTCTCTTCTTCTCTCATAAAGTTCCTTCATTTATACATCAATGCTATCCTTCCCGACCATCATCTTTGTTTCGTCTACCTTCTATGATTCATTGTCAAGACAACCACAGAGTCTCCCTCGTGGTCGTCACCTTGAGTCACGTTTTCTCTTCCCTGAGGTAGTCCTCCCGGTCATGTGTGCGCTATTCACCCCAACCATCATCTGCCGCCGTTTGCCCCAGAGGTCTCCTCGGTCGTCACAAAAGCAAAGAAAGACATAGCAGTAGGGGAGCCACCTTTCCCCCTTGATCCTCTTGGTTAGTGGTCTAACAAGTGTCCCCTGTGGCTATTGTCATCCTAGAAGCCTCTACTAATTCCTTGGACGACGCAAATTCCCGTCCAGATACGTTTTTGATCTAGAAAAGAGCTATTACTGGCTCAAATTCGCACGATCCATTCTCACAAGTGATGGTGTTGATTCCCGTCAACCCCGATGCGTCTTTCTGAGGTTGTGTTCTCCTGGACGATGCCTATTTTGTCTAGATCGTGCATCAGCGGTTGCCGACGCAACATGTTTTCCAACTTACACAATATGTCACAGTCCAGAAATCATTCGGTACGCAAGGTTTCATTCAGATCGCAAGTTGCACAACTTGTCAGATCTCAACACGTGTTGATTGAAGTTTGTTTCACGCCTACACGACTTGTCTGATTTTCACATGTCATGTTAGCGAAATTTGTTTCAAGTCTTCGACATCCTACACAGCGTGTTAGAATCTCCACACAGCGTGTTGCTGGGAGCATCTCGACCAACAAAGTTACACGCTGCGTCAGGACTTCACATGGCGTGTCTAAAGAAGTATGTCTACTTTCAGTTCAAGTTATGACGCCCTCCAAAGGTTTTTTCTCTCCTTCGATACCTAATTATCCCCGAATGCTATTTTTCTTGACCCAGTCCAACATTTTTTTTTGGTCGGAGGGGGGGGGCTTCGCCTAATCACCCTATATTTGTCGTCCTAAGGGCCAGACATATCTCCTTATTGAGTCAAGAAAAGATCCATTTAATTCTTATAATCGGGTCATGTTGTACTTTTACTCTGGTTATTGGTATCTCTTCTCTACATACTACACCTCCCGTTTTACATTTTTCTTTCCCTCCCTCCCACATTATGAATGTCTTTTTCCACGTGGGGGTGTTATGTCTCTTTTCCACACCACCTACTCGTTGTCTTCCTCTTTGGTGTATGTGGGGAGATATAGAGGAGAGAGAAAGAGTATGGGGAAAGCATATGTGTGAGAGATGATAGATGATATGTTCTAGGCTATCTTCATGGAGCTTCATATTCTTTAGCATATCTGCTCTTCCGATGTCTTTGTGGCTCGTCATTCCCACTAAGCTTCACTTTACATGTGAGTTAACTATATGTGCGTATTCTAGTTGACCACCGCTTTCAGACGACATTGGAGGATCTCAATTGCAAGATTGACACCGCCGCTTTATGTACGTCAGGATAAAAGTTTGCTGCACTAATTACAACCTCTCGTTCTCTTTGATGTTAATGACATTTCAGTTGATCATTCTCGTTGCATTCTCTGGTGTTAATGATGGTTGCTTCTCCAGATCCGACCCCTCCGAAGCTTGTCAATTTCTAGCCTGCAAATTTTGTATCTGTAAGCATATTAATCCAGATTTATCTTCATTGAGCACCTTTCGTCTTCTCTGAGTTGCATCTATTGACATGGCTATTCTGCTGATCTACTTGGGTTTAGCCTTGATAACTGGTCCCCTTCATTCCTATCAAGCTCCTAGGATTCACGTGCCAAATTTATGGAACCAGTATGATAGTAGTCAACACCTCGTCCAACTCGTGTTCATGGCACGTTATGCACATTAATGTCGTCTTTGCTAATTCTGGTTGGCTACACTTTTCAGACAATTGGAAGATACCTCTATTGCTACATTGTCATTGTGCCACGATGTTCGTGCCACATTATGTAACATGAGATGTGTTGACAATGCGCTTGTACCAATCACACATTCCTCTCCAGTGAAGATGGTTAGTCGTGGTACTTATATGCGTGTGCTCCAGTTTGATTGTAGCGAGTTTTTGCTGTGGTGTTTGGATTTCATTTCTTAGATGTTCTTCATTCCAGACACTCTTCAACATACCTTCTCCAAAGCTCGAGTATTTCCAGCCTACAGAACACAACTCAAAGGAGGCGTCATTATGCTTTTAGTTGGGAAGTATTGTTTAAGGGGGAGTGACAATTTTGTATGAGGAGTTACATTTTTATCGTCTAATTGAATCCTGTAAGTCCAAGCTAGGGCATGTGTTTCACACATGCTCCATCTTGAGGGGGACTGTTAGAAAGTAGTATAAGCCTTTTTAGTTAATATGTTAATTACTATATGGATAAAGTGTCTTGGTCTATATAGCCTTGCTTGAGTCCCAAGTTTGTAATGTTTCCCTTATTTCTCCTATAAATAGGACACGTCTAATATAAAACAACACAAGTGAGTTTCCCTCACACTTTTCAACATTCTGCATGCACATTGTCCTTGTGGATAGCTGTGTTCATCTGCCCCCCAACCTAGCCGTGCCAAAACCAGATACCTACCACATGATTACAGAGATTTTGAGAGGTTTGAGCTGAACGTAACCTGAAGATGGTTTGAATGTTAATATTGCTTCATTGTCCAAATCTGTTGGATCAATTAGTGAATGAAGAGAGAGGTATGTAATGGGATTTAAAAAAAAGAAAGGATTATGAAGGTCCTTTTACAAATTCTGTGACTAGAGAAAGACCTTTTAAAAAATTCTTTGGTCTCCGTCTCTAGAGGTTATGCTCCCAATTACAGAACTCCATATGGTCTTGTCCTGTGCATATTATTGGAATCAATTAACGAGCTGCTGCTGAGTTTGGTTATTATCAGTTTCTGTTCCTATTCCTATAAACTTATGCTACTATTAAAGTGTGATCCACTTATAATGATGCAGGCTTCACGTGTGTTGCAACTAGAAAGAAACAGTCTTGAGTATCTTCTTCGGCACTATTGTGGGGTTATCGCAAACAAAGAGTATCATTCCTCTCTGTCTTGTATAAGGTTTCAGCGATATAGCTTTGTACTTTGAGCTTAATAGCTGGACAATATTTTTACAGGTATCAGAATGCTGACTGGAGATTGCGCCCTCTTCCTGAGGAAATGATAAAGTAAACACGGCGAACTGTCATAATGCATTAAATGAGAATTGTTTGTTTGATATTCCGTTTTTTTAGAAATGTGAAGTTGCTACTTCTAATATTTGCAGATATGCTCGGGAAGATACTCACTACTTGTTGTACCTGTATGATGTAATGTCTCGGGAGTTGCAATCTAGCAGCGATCTTGCTAACGATGACAAGCTTCTGGAGGTTACATACCCCCCTGCCCCACCCCCCCCCTTCCAGTGGCACTTCGGCCTACACACTTCACGTCTGTGGCCTCTCTGTAGCTATAACTCATTAGAGTCTTTGGTGCACATGATTGTCTGTCTAATTTTCTTTTTCATTCATTAACCAGAACAAAAGAAACTGTTCTCTATGGCGATTGCATTGTTTAAGGATGACAGTCTTCTTAGTCTTTTTAGTATTTCTCAATGATTGTGTAGATTGACTGTTTATCATGTTTTTGTCTTTGTCTTAATTGTATCAAACACTACTTCATCAGGCTTACAAGCGCAGCTCCGAAGTTTGCATGCAGCTTTATCAGAAAGACCTTTTGACAGAAACGTCGTATATGCATATCTATGGGTACTCTACCTACTCTATTGGGGCCTTGCTACCAACTATTATTCCGTAAATAATCTTTGAACGCATACTTTTTGTATATCTGGGCTCGGTTTTCAGGCTACGAGAGGCTGATTTCAATTCACAACAACTTGCCGCTGTTGCTGTAAGTGATTTCGTTTACAATGTTACATGCACCCAGTATATAGATGATTGGATTCCCAAGTCAAGCTGTTTGATATTACTATAAATACTACAAATTAGTTCGGTTTTTAGCCCATGTTGGAGTCTTAACTAAGATGATTAGTTGCTTTTTGCATCTGGCCTACATGACTAGTTGATTTATGTATTTGAATGATTTAGTTTATCTTATAGCTTTTTTGTTCCATTGGCTAAAGCAGGCATCGGAAAAGTTGATTAAACGATGGCGACATCCGTCTGTGAATAATTTTTGATTTAATTTTTGTGTTCTGTAATGACATCAAGCCTCTACCATCCATATATACGTTTGTATGTAGTGTTTACCTGTTCTTCTAGTGTACGAATTTGTTTTCCAATACTTATACTGAAGTAGATTAGGATTCTAACTTAAGAGCTGTAAATGTTATACTGATGTAGGGCAAAAATATGCTATTTCGTTATGTAGGTGTAAACCTTTTATTTTATACTCATAAGTTTTATTAGCCTTTGGTTTAGTCCCACATTGGCTACCACATATATAGAATCAGTCATAATATATATATATATATATATATATTTATATATATATATATATATATCCGAGCTTTGTAAGCTTCACTAAAAGGAAGACTTGGCGATTGAATCTAAATGATATTTTTATTTGTCGCAGTAAGATAACATAGTTAGATTTTGGTCATTAAGTTCTTCATTAGCAACCATGATCAAACTATAGTGCTTATTTCCTGTAAGACATTAAAAAAGTGTAGGGTTTTAAGCTGTTTGCTCTCTTACTTTATTTTGTTTGGTCGATCAAGTTTATATTTATTTAACTGTCAACCTTTTTTTATTGTATTAGCTGAACAATTGCATAAAAGGTTCTTAAGCAAAGAGAAATTAACAAAAACATGCAAGTATAATTTTCAAAAACACTCCTATAATCTGGAGGGGTCCATAACTACCCTACCAATAAAATAGAGAGGAATCATACCTTGTGGATACTTGATTTGCTACACAACACTTGGAGAGAGATGGAGGCGACTCATATATATTTTGGAGGCAGGCAGCTCATATATATTATCTCCAACCCACACATAAAAGTCATGTATTATTGTAAAGGTCATCAAATCTTAAATGAACTGACAAATCTCGTGAATGTGCTCTGAATACTTGTGCAAGTCACGATTCTTAGCCTTTTGGTTGTGGACTACTGCTATCATTGTTTAGTTTATAGTACTATCACAAGTACTACCATGATTTGGTTTATTTTTATCTTTATAATTAGACTATAATATGGGTTCGACCTAAACCCACCATGCACCTGCATCTCTAAAGAGGGCCCAGTTGTTGACCTTCTATTTTGAGTAGTGTTTGAAAAAGCATTCTGAGCGCCCCATTAATCGTTCGCTTAAGCGTTGCAAGGTCCCTGCCGCATTTAGGAGCTTGCCTGGAGCCCCCAAAGTAAGCAAGCAACTAGGTCCAAAGATATCTTCTTCCCATCTCTAAATCACACTTGTAATTATACTTCTATACAAGTATACTAGCATATAGAATAAATTACTAAGTATCGATATGCAATATTTACTGTGTATAATTTGTATTTATATTGCATAGTAAGCAATCTATAGTCCCCATCTACACAATAGTCCCCATCTACAAGAACAAAGGTGATGTTCATAGCTGCACAAACTACAGAGGTATCAAGTTGATGAGTCATACAATGAAGCTTTTGGAGAGGATTATTGAGCAGAGACTCGTGTCTATAACGCAAATATCAAACAACCAATTTGGTTTCATGCCTGGAAGATCAACAACAGATGCTATTTTTCTGATTAGGAGGCTTATGAAGAAGTATAGAGAAAGCAAAAGAGATCTTCATATGGTGTTTGTTGATTTGGAAAAGGCTTATGATCGAGTACCTAGAGAAGTGTTGTGGATGGTTTTGAAAAAAAGGGTGTGCCAATCCTATACATTGACTTGATCAAATACATGTATGATAGCTCTACTGCTAGTGTGAAGACTCCTGGAGGAGAGACACCAACTTTTCCTATCACAGTTGGGGTATACCAAGGATCCTTACTTAGCCCATATCTGTCCGTTCTTGTTATGGATGAGTTGACAAAGAATGTTCAGGATGATATTCCTTGGTGTATGTTATTGTTAATGATATTATTTTGATTGACGAAACTAAAGATGGATTGAATGATAAAGTTGATCGTTGAAGAAATGCATTGGAATCAAATTGATTGATGATTAGCAGGAGCAGAACTGATTATATGCATTACAATTTCAGCCAATCTCGTAGTGTGAACGATGGAGCCAAGTTGGACGGAGTAGATATACCAAAGTGTGATAAATTCCGTTACTTGGGTTCTATTATTCAAATAGTTGGTGATGTTCAAAAGACGTTTGTCACAAGATCACTGCAGGATGGTTGAAACTTGAAATGGACGAGTGCAACTGGAGTTTTATGTGATCGGAAGATCCCTCTCAGGTCAAAAAGTAAGTTTTATAGAACAGCTATACAGCCAGTCATGCTCTACGACAATGAATGTTGGGCGGTGAAGAAATAAGGTCTCAACAAGATGAACGTGGTTGAAATGCGTATGCTGAGATGGATGTGTGGGAAGACAAGAAAAGATCGCCTGAGAAATGACTATATCAGGAATAAGGTGGGGGTGGCGAGCATTGAGGACAAGTTGCACGAGGGCCGACTCAGATGGTACGAACATGTGCAACGCAGACCGACTAATGCGCCTATACGAAACAATGTTATTGAGTCAAGCACAATAAATAGAAGAAGAGGAAGGCCTAAATTAACATGGGATGAGCTTATAAAGAGAGATTTTGAATCTCTACATCTTAACCAGAAGATGATAGAGCTGAATAGAAACGAAGGATCCATGTAACCGACCCCAACATAGTTGGGACTGAGGCTTAGATGATGATTGCATAGTAAACAATATCTACTTTTATATATGGCATTGTATATTACCATTTTAGCATGCATTCCTATTATGAACTGTATGTTTCTGTGTCATATACAATTGTGTTGCATATCTACAACTCTACAGTACAATAATTGACATTATTGTATTATGTAATCAAATGAATATAGCTGTTTTGTGTTAGGATATATATTTGTATTTTCTATGTTTTTGTTGTAACATTACTATGTATAGACGTATTATCTATATTTGTACTTTAAGTTTGCAAATACAAGTGTTTTCATATCACCTGCACTAGCATTGTGATCTCATTATTATAATATGCAACATATTGTATACCAATGACTATATTACTCTATTACCTAGTTTTATGTTACTGTACAACATATTGTATATGTATATTAATAGAATCACCATAGTAATATTATTATATTGTATACAAATAAATGTTCTTCGCCGAGGGTCTGGTCTGTTCCTGTACCGTTTCTGCCGCAGGGCCTCTCCATCGACAACATAGATCCGCCCTCTTGGGCTTTGGCGGCATCCTCCAGGCTTCATGGGGTCCCTCCCACAAGCTCTGGTGGCGTCCTCCTCGCACTGCAGGCGTTGGCAGCAGGGTGGTCGGCGCTTGGCAGCTGGGTGGCCGATCGTGACCGCGTGGTGGAGTCTTGTTCTTCGCCGTGTGTTCTGATCCTGCTGATCTGGCCCCCTTATGGGGTTCCGACCCAGACACAGCAGAAGGGCTCCCTTTGGGATCCTTGGTGGTGTACTGCCTCGACGCCGAGTCCACTCGGAAGCACATGGGATTCCTCCTCTGCCTCCTCGCTGGTTCTTCACACCTGGCTGGTAGGTGGACGGACTGGAGTCCTCGCTGGGTGTTCACCGACACTGTCGTTGCCTGTTCGCAGGCCGACCACTAGGTGTTCGATGACTTGCCCCTATGGGCAATGGCACAAGTCTCAGGGAGACTCGATTTCAGATGTTGAGTCTGATCACTAGGTTCTGAATCGGATTTCCTTGGTCACCCAAGATCAAGGAATAAGAAGAAATCAGGAAGGAAAAAGAGGGAGGATTAGCTACGTGCATGCTATCTTAACATGGGTTCCTGCTGTTCTTATTTATTGGGGTGGTTAAAACGTTTTCTCTGTGTCACCTTCTTTCCACATTGCTAGTGGTGAAGTGGATGGTATGGAGAAGGCGTGATGGCGATTCTGATTGATTGGAATAGGAGTCTTGTTGCTGGGTAGCAGACATTGCTTGCTACGGTAGCTGGGAGTTGATGATTTCTTTTTGAGGTCTGAGCTTTGGCTAGTGGATTCTTAGGAGGTAGTTTGTATATCTCTCCATTTGGGACAGCTAAAGTTGTTTGTGCTCTTGTTATCCTGCTTGACAACTCTCATTCTTTGTGGGTGAGGTTAATGCATATGAGGTGGTTGTAAAGTTTGGATGGCTCTTGTACCTGGATGGCTCTTGTACCCAGTCTTAGGCGTCTGTAAATGTTTTTTATGTTTCCTGCTGTCTTAGGTTCTGCTTCCTGCGTGAACCCTGGTAATGGTTTGTAAGTGCTGTTAGCACAGGTTCGAGGGGGCGCATCTTTTTTGTACCCAAAGTTTTTGGCAAATGATATAGCAACATAGTTTTTTACCGACCAAAAAAATAAATGTTACAATATGACATGGGTTTAGAAATGTGTATTAGTTCAAAAAGTATACGATTCAATACGTATATGTGTGTAATTATGTATAAAATATAGAGAAATTAAAGCAACCACTTTCAAAAAAGCACCTGCTTAAGCGCCTGCATGGCACTTAAGCGGCCACAAGGTCTTGTCCTCCCGCCTCCTTAGCACTTCTTAAGCATTGATTTTGAGCATTCTCTAGGTGATAACAGATACAAGGCCCAACATAGTTTGATGGCTTGAGTTTCAATTCAGGGATGACCCAATACAACACAACATGATGCTCATCCCTAGCCATAGTATACCCATCTACTACTGTTGGTTATTTGTAAGTTGCTCGTGTATGTATTTCTGTTTTAGCTTTCATACGACTTCCAAGATAGCTTTTCTTCCACGTAGATGGGACTAGGGTTGACCTCAAGGTTAGCTTCTGTTGTGTACCTCTTCGTTTCATGAAGTGTTGGGCGTTCAAGCATTGAATTGCCAATTGCTGTTTGATCCAGTGGCCCCTTTGCTCTCATTGTCTTGCAATTTAGGTTTTAGGAATTGGGCTTAGGCTTTTGACACAATGTCCCTTAGCAAGATCATCTAGCATTGATTGTGAGCCACTCACCCTTTAATAATTGAGGATGAGTGGAACTCAATTCCACAGAGTCGGTTAGGGGCCTTAACATTAGCTCGTTAGGGCGACACAGATGCCACCTGAAGGTTGTCCTCTTGAGTCGAAAGAACAAGACATGAAGGCCTAGTGCCACACGTACTCTCGCGGATCGAGGACCTTGCTCCTATGCTAATATATTAGTGTTGTCATTGCTTATTAGCTTCCTCTGTCTCCTTGATGGCGCTCCTATCTCCCCTTCTTTAGTTTGGGAAAGGAAACACTGACAAGTGTTCCCCATCAGACCACTTGAGCCAACATCACTAAGTGTTATATGTGCCTCATGCTGAAAATTGTTCCTTGGTTATTAATTTTCCAATCAATGATCATTACACTGAATACTGACGATCCACCAGCTGTGAAAACAGAGATCAAGCTCTACACAAATGGGCTGAATTGAAGGACATAAGAGGCTTGAAAGTGGGCTAAAAGGGAAAGAAGATGAAGAAGGAGATATTGGACGTTTTAATGTGTTCTTCACAAGATCTAATAAATGCGATCTCAATATGGTTGCGTGTGGAGTTTATTCCTCGGTTTTTTGGTTCTCTCGTCCGTGTAGGTTTGATATGATAAGGGTTGGAGGATACACACAGATTGTTTTGTTGGTCTTTCACACCATGTTGAATTTCTCTTTGCAAGGTCAAGATTTGAAAATAAATAGTTTGCCTTCTTTTATAAAGTTTGACAATAACAAACTAGATGCAAATTGTAAAATATGCTCTTAAGAGTGCTAACATTGTAGTCAATGCTTTGGTTATTGAATGCTTTCATGTTGCATGCCAATATTTGAAAAGAAGTCAACACTCAACTTTGGGTATAACACTTTGCTACAAAGAATGCGCCCCATGCTGAAAATTGTTCCCTAGGGAGTTTTCCTCATTAATTCTCACAATCAGTGATCATCACAGCCGATTATTGACGATCCACCAGCTATGAAGACAACAAAGAGCAAGCTCCACAAAATTGGGCTGAATTGAAGGACAGAGGCTTGGAAGTGGACTAAGAGGGAGGGAAGGAAGATGAAGAAGGAGATATTGGACATTTTAATGTGTTCTTCTCAACACATAGTAAATGCTGTCTCAATACGACTGCGAGTGGAGTTTATTCCTTGAGTTTTTGGTTGTCTCATCCATGTAAGCTATGGTCTGATAGGGGTTGGAGGATACACAAAGTTTGTTTTGTTGTTCCTACTTCCTACACACCAAGTTAAAATTTCTCTTTGCAAGGTTAGGATATGACAATAAATAGTTTGTGTTCTTTTTTCAGAGTTTGATAATAACAAACTGGGTATAAAATGTAAAATATGCTCTTAAGAGTGCTAACATTCTAATCAAAGATTTAGTCGTTGAATGCTCGCATGTTGTATGCTAATGTTTTAAAAGAAGTTTACACTGCAAGTTTGGGTATACCACTTTGCTACACAATACCTTAAGCATGTCAATCAATTTCTTTGAACCTGATTCAAAGGTTGACTAGAAAAATCTTGGGGGTCTTGGACCAACCTCTAGGTTGACGCATTTGATATCAAACACATATGACATCAACATGGTATCACACACATACATACACATATTTATACATATATAGAGGTTCATACATATATGAACTAAGAGACACATAAAATCAGGCGAGGACATACCTAAGGGTGTAGAAGATGCTATAAATTAGGTTGACTTAAGGCTATGTTTTACGAAATTCCACATTGATAATCTTCTTAAGCATTACATGAATACTTTACATCAAAAATTGAGCTCATTCAGATACTTGTTAGTCATTCGTCAATGGACTACAAAAGTAACGTCTTATAATTTCTCAAATGCATACTATTTACCCTTTAGATGCATGATAAATATAATAATGAGCCAATTTTTTATATAGTCTATTCATATGATGCTAATAAGGATCAATGGTTTGGATTTTTGAAAAGTTGTATGCAAATCGACTCGAATGTATCACATCTCCAATGCACTCAGAGTGTGCTCCAACGTGATTATGCATATATATAACCACCTGTGTGGAAGTGCTAATTAATGTGGCTAGCTTTAAAACAAACATAAAAAGTTAACCAAATACTAATCATACATTATGTTTTCACCATTCAAATACAAAATATGACAAAAAGCAAACTTTGTTAGCTGTTAGAAGTAAAAGGAGATATTAAGTCATGTGAGATGGGCTCGTGTCTATAAGCCCAATCAAATTAGAGTCCAAAAACAATAGGTGCAATAGAGTTCCGTCAAGTTTGGGATGTCTAGTATTCTGTCCACCTCTCCTATATGTTGGAGAGGGGTTCTCTTGTATCAAACACATTATCATTATATCATCTAAACCATGGAACATAACTTCGACGAATTTTGGCAAAATTTCGCCGAAACTTCAAACTTCAACCATAGACGAAGTCGAATCTCAAATACTTCGGCCTCGTCCAAACTTCAGGGTGAAGTTTCACTGTTGTCGACAAAGTTGACTTTGTGTGTATTTTCGTCTTAACTTCGTTGAAGTTGTCGAAGTTTCCTCGAAGTTGGCGAAGGTTGGTTGAAGTTGAGACGACCCAAAACATTGATTCCAACTAGTGCCATAAAGGCCATATAAGGCATAATTGTCACCTCCAACCCTCTTAACAACTTCTAATATCAACTTCTATGTTTGTTGTTGCCACTCTTTCCTAAAAAGGGTGTTGTAACTACTATTTGATTGTATAGTGTCTAGAATACATATGGTTAACTGTATTTATATGTATTACACATTTGACTCTTCCAAGACGCACTGTATAATCAACCTACCTAGGGCTATAGAGTCGTGTATCATGTTGTGTATTAAATTAGCATATACAAGATAAAAGTATAGGATAATTAGAAGTCTTCAATAAAAGTTTTCTTCAAATTCACATCATTTTCTTTAAAAAAAAAACAACATCAAAGTTTATTGAAGTTTGCGTCTAAACTTTCTTGAAGTTTCCACAAACTTCCATTTCAACAATTGGCGAAGTCGACACGAAGTCAAAGTCCTGCACCGTGGTCTAAACACATTGTCAATATATTGTATGTCTATATTTTTATTTCCAACATGGCATCACAACAGTCTTTCTGTGGGTCCTAACCCTAGAGGGAATGGAAGATCATATCTGCTTGTTGGGCGTTGCCATGGTTTGTTGCCCACATGGCCATCTTCGCCCGCATGCGGGGTTTGCTGCTTTGTAGGTGATCTTTGCTGTCTACTTTTCTTCTCAAAACATGCCCAACAATCTTCTCCTTCATCTACCCTCTCCATTTGTCTCCATAAAAGTTGTCTCCCTCGAATATTGTCATACTTCATCATCATCCGCTCATGGTTTCCATTATCAACCTTATCAAGGACAAGAAAAACCGAAGTTGTCTCATTTCAATCGGTCGTTGTCGTCAGTTCAGGCTTTGTCTGTAGTAGCTGCATCACCATTTTAGTCTCATGTCGTAGTAGACATGTACATTCCAAAGATCATCCTCGTTTATAAATCCAGCCGCAACAACAACTTCAACACCATGGTCGCTCCAAGCCAACCATCATGCCCAAATCAACTTTGGGCATTGTCTTTAACGGTATGTCTTGTTTTGGCATCCTTGACCATTGAGAGAGTATGTCTAACTCTTAAAAGAAGCTTTGTTGATGATCTGGACATCTACACTGAGCCTCACCATGTTCCAAATTTGTTTTTGGCATCTCAAGGATTTACGGTCAATCAACTGACCGCAAATGGTCCCATGCATGATATCTGGGCAAACACAATAACAATAGCTATAATGGCCATACCAGTCCGTATAAAGCCCAACCAGACTGTAAGTTCATTTGCAACCCAATTTATGGTTTGGTTGGTGTCTGTATACGGTCTAGTCAGATCATTCATTATCGCAGCTTGGACAAATCCAACGACTTTGAAACAATGGTTATGGGACCTATTCTTATAAATAAACTCCCAATCTCATTCCAAACATGTAGAGACACAAAGAGACATCAATAGACATCATTAAGTGAAGACCTAAAGCCAAAGGTAGATCGATGGCTTCTTTTAGGGTTTTAAGTGTCGAAGAGTTCCTCTCCAAGCAATCGTCTTCTTACCATGATTGGCTTTTGGGTGTAAGTGTAACATGGATTGTGTTCTTCTCTTTTTGTAATTGTTCTCTCTTGAAGTCTATCCGTCAATAATATCATCTCCGTCAGTGGATGTAGGCCCTTCATTGTGAATTTGATGAACCACTATGAATGTTGCTTTTGTGGCTGATTGCTTATTGTTCCTTATTGCTATTGTTGTACGTATTCAATTGACTCATTTGATCTCATGTTTCCACATCTCCGCAACAAGCACATTCGGCCTTGGTGTTTGTAGCTCCCATTCTCGTTGAGCCTTGTTGTTTGTAGCTCCCATTCTCGTGGAGCCTTGTTGTAGCTAACAAGTCAAGATCTGTCACCATTTCCTTACCCTCAAAGTTCCACGAAACAACCATCTTCATCGCCTTTTTGTTCTGAAGACCGTTACACAATGTCTACCCTCATTACATGTCATGTTAGCACCACCATCATCATTCAACACAATTAATCTATAGGTGACTCAACATATACTCAGATCACACACGTTAATCCAGTTGCAGTCTCCATCTTCAATTTTCACACGACATATAGCCGAAGTACACTATACACACCATGTTATCAGGAGCAACAACGAACATATCCCCAACTATTTACATGACGTTTACACATACCATGTCTCCCTATAACCCTTACAAGCAAAGTACACACCCCATGTACCTTCACACACCATGTCATTTCAACACGTAACTTGCCATTTTCTTGTCAGATTTGTCAGTAGTTTCAGACACGCCATGTTCCAATCTAGACGTTGTGCAACTTCCTTCCAGATGTTCCTGTCGTTTTTCAACACGACATGTAGACATTTAACATGATGTGTTTAGCGCGTTCATAGTCTATACGTTGTGTTGCCTTCCGACTGTCGTCTTTCAACATGGCGAGTTACTGTTCTCTGCTCAATGTTGCTGCCTAGGCTATACATTCTATTGGAAGTTGCCAAGGTATGTGTGGTCAACTTGGGATTTTTTTTGCAATGTTGCCCCTTGGAACCCCTAACTCGCATGGAGTTGGATTTGCAGATTAAAGACATGAATTCAACTTCCAAACATCTTATCTCAAGCATGAGGTCATCCTCTCTAATTGTGAAGTTAAGCTCTCTCAGGCGCTGGGTCTCTTTAAGTGCAAGGTTCAACCATTCAAGCACAATGTCCATCATGAGATTCAATTTTCTCAAGCCAATATGCTAGGAAATACATACACGGACACGGGATGGGACACGGACACGACAAAAAAACATATATATGTATATTATTTTATGTATAAATTCAAAAAAGAACAAACCCATTCAAACATAAAGATCATTTCATCCAAGCTATATTCAATTTCATATGCTTATTCAAACACATTGCACATGTCATGAAATTAAGCCATCAAAGGCATATTATCAAGCAAACCCACATTGTAAACACAATAATAGTCAAAGTAATAGAAATTTTATTCCTCAATAAGAACGAGTTAAACACTACAGGTATAAACCTAAAGTAAAATATTTGTACATCTAAATTTGGATACTAAAAAGATAGTGATGGTGGTGAACAACAAAGAAAAAAGAGGAATCATGTTGTAATTTGTAGAAAAGAGTGAAACGTTGATGTACATTTAGAATTAGGAAGAAGAGGATGGGGAATAGGGGGTTGTTGTTGTTGGTGGTGGGTATTGGAGGCGAAGGAAAAACACGAGATTGAGGATGATGAAGAGGAGAGGTAGGTCAACAACAAGTGGAGGAGCCAGTTGAGGGAAGAGGGGTTATTACCTAGGTGGTGTTGTGATAAGAAGGGGGAGACTTGGGTATTAGGAGTGGGAGGAGGAAGTTTTATGTGCAATGAGATGTTTCCTCTTCTTAACTTGTGTTGGGATGTGTCC
The DNA here is from genome assembly GCA_963693085.1 of Alisma plantago-aquatica. Lineage (NCBI taxonomy): Eukaryota > Viridiplantae > Streptophyta > Magnoliopsida > Alismatales > Alismataceae > Alisma > Alisma plantago-aquatica. The sequence continues at coordinate 1,010,664,403 of OY856413.1, forward strand.
TAGTGTGTCCAAACCGTGTTCGGGACGTGCCCAACTCCTCATAAAAAAATGGGGGACTTGGACACACGTCTGGGCCGTGTCCACGTGTGTCCATGGGTTGTCCTAATTGGACACGAACACGTAAACCTCCTGGAAGTGTCCATGCTTCCTAGCCACTAAGCAATCAACACACAACTTCTTCAATGTCAAACTTCTCACTTTTATCTCACTCATATGCCCCAACCAATATTCCCTACTTCCATAAAAGTCTTGTTATATAGGAGATAAGAAGAGAAGAATGGGTATGGAGGAGATGAGATCACTAGTTCATAACTCAAGAGAGAAGACAAAGAGGTGAAAGAAAGAGTCTAGAGATAGATATCTATCTAATTGCTATCTCATGTAGGTTGTCTACTATCTTAGAGATCCAAACTCTTGCATCGTCTATATATATTTCAAGCTGGATGTCAAGTCCCACCATTATCCTTTTGAGTCACCATCTATAGTCTCAATGCCTCATCGTCAAGGCTGGAGGATAGATCCTATGGGTATTGTCTTTGGTTTTATTGGCTTGCTACATGTGTATTTGTCACCCTTGGCTACAGTCGTTCCAGTCAAGTGACACATCAGTCATTTAGCATTGGGAGCATGCTGGAGTATTTGCACAAGTGGTCGTGTGTCGATCCAACACACACATCCTTTCCTTTATAGGAAATTATTCACGCGGCTTCGCCATCAAGACTTTCAGTTTGTTTGCCCGTATCTGTCAAGCACGTTGACCAACTATTGCAATATCATTTTCTTGCGACACAGATCTTGTTCACACTACCACATGCCATTCCAATTAGGGGTGAGCACAATTCGGTTAATAACCGATTTCATTTTTTAGACAATTTGGTTAATTCGGCTAATTTGGTTAATTGTTAAATGGTTAATTTGTCTGTTAAAAATATATTCTGTTTGATTAACCTAATAGGCCCATTTTATTCAAAAAAAATTCTACACATATGTACCTATATATCTATACTTTTATTTTAAAAACCTTCACATTTATATACTAATCAAGTTTTAATGAACTATATAGCTATTTTTTTATATGCAATAATAATATAACAACCAATTCAAAATTTTATGAGTATATCTATTTAATATTGTTACAAGAGGTGTATTTGGTTAACCAAATTAACTATTAACTGATGAACCATAACTAAATTAAATGACACAAGGTTAATGTTTAAAATCTCAAACCACAAATTAATCATTTGAGCGAACCGAACTAGCCATAACTGACTGTATTAGCCGAATGCTCACCCCTAATTTCAATAGCACTAGCAGTCTTCATTAGGAAACTGTTTCATCGATGATAGCGCCTAGTTAGTGACTTAGTGCCTTAGATCTTTCTCTCTATTTCTTCCACATGTCTTCTACTCCGTACACATGTGGTTTTTAATTTTAAGAGAAACATGAAAGATGTCAAGAATGTTGAAGTTTAAGGAGATGAAATTCCTGGGGAATGCACATGTCGTGCAATACGTATCATCTTTACTTTTTGTCTGTTAGTCATGTTTATGTCCACTTTTATTGTTTATCTCATGTTATTGTCTATCTTGTGTACGTCCAAGCTTGGACATGTGATTCTCCTATGCTCTAGCTTGAGGGGAGTGTTAAAAGTAAAAAGGGATATTAACTCTTGTAAGATGGGCTTGTATACATAAGTACAATTAAGTCAAGCGTCCAATAAATTAATAGGTGAAATATGGTTCCTTCATGTGTGGGATATGTTGAGGATTGTGTCCTCTCCTATATATAAGAGAGATCTAGTCTTGCATCAAACACATTTTTGATATATCATCAAATTTGATATTTCCAACATATGCGGCACTGGGCACCTGGAGACAAAATTTACCTATAGGCAACCTACTGGTCAACTGGAGATCCAAGTGGGCATTAGGGAGACACCAATGACTGACAATATGCTGGTCAGGCATGGTGAGCGGCCCAAAGCTGTAGGGGGACTGCTTTGAGACCATGTTAAAGATGTCCAAAGTGTAACACACTCCTGTATTGAGCTAGATCCTTTTATTCCTATTATTATTATGGAAAATTACACTGTGGGTCCTTAAGGAAAATAATAAATAAGAACGATAGCATACAATTACCTTCAATGATGAAATTATTATCCTAATTCTCGAATATCATTAAATATCCAGTCTGGTAAAATTATTTTTATTTAAATTCTTAGTGATTATGCTTTTGTAGTTTACAGTTCCTGGAGAGTTTTCACAACTTTCTGGTTTGCATCTTACTTCTTTGCTGAAACTATTTGTTTATGGTGGTTGATATTGCTTTTTCTTTGTAAGCTATGCTGTGATTTTTTTTCAGAAAGATATTTATTATCATTAATGTCTTGGTTATTAATGTCAAATCTACCGTAGAGCAGGGCCTATGTAAATGGAGAGATGATATTGCTCGCTCGGAGGATGAGAGTACAGGATATATATTACCAAACAGACTTCTGCTTGATATTGGTATGATCGAGAGCGGCAGTGATGTGCCCCAAAATTTTCACTCTATCCTGAAGTGTTGTACATCCTGACTTGCATTTCCCTCTTTTTGTTTTCTTAACATTGAAGCCAGGCATTTGCCCTCCACTAACAACCAATTGCGTCGGTTATTTAAAACAAAGCATCCTTTTGTGGAGCGCCACCTTGGTTCTATAGTTACCGTTATGCAGAAGTCCATTGGAAATGCTGCTGACTTCGAATGTGCTGTTGAACAATTAAGGAAAGAACGACTTGAAGCTGTGAGTTGTGCAGTAATTTCATCTTTCGTATCTCAATTTCTATTATTGCCAAATGCAGTTTCATGTTTTGTTTCTTATATGTTTTAAGATGTCGGAATTGAATAAGGAGTCAGTTTGTGACGACTCTGGGATACCTCAATCATCTGAGGACTCTACTGGGGAGAAGATACTAGCTGAACATGTTCATTCTGATGATTATGATGCATCTATAGTTCTTCATCCGATGGTGGATAGTCAATCATCAACCATATCTCAACTTTGTTCTTCCACTGTCTCTGCTAATGTGTCTACCACAAGTAATGCAAGCATATTGCTGAATTCAACAAAGGTTGTACGTATCAGTTTGTTTTTGTTCGACACTTCCCTTATGAAAACATAAAAAAATAGTTTTTATGTTATTTCCTTTTCCTGAAAAGATAATTAATTGTTGTTTACATAAACTCTTTAAGTGGTTGGACAGACAGAAAGTTATAATCTCACGTTCCTTTCTTTTAGCACTGAATTAACAACAAAGCGACTGACAACTGAATTCTTACACAGGTTACTGCTCCCTCAGTTTCAGTCTTGAAGAAACCCACAGGAATTGGAGCATTGTTAGGCGGTAACAGTCGACAAGCTAAATCTTCTGCAGTTGTGTGCCCTTCCGATTTGGTATTAAATCATATTCGTAGCTAGTACCAATCTAATTTGTCAGCCTTGTTTTGTGATAACTAATGTATCATTATATTTCCGCTTTGATAGAATCAAGGCAAAACCCTTTTTCTACGTTTCTTTGAAAATATTTATATTAAGATCTGCCTTTGTAAACACTTACTAAATGAAGTAACTGAAACAGACAACTGTTATGTAGGTTAGTCACCCTTCTGTCTCCATAACGAAGAAACCCACTGGTGCCTTTGGCACGCTATTTGGAAGCTCCACTAGGAAATCTTGTCCTGCTGCCGTCCTAGGCTCCACGAATGTGGTATAAATTGTGTTTCTTGTGTATTCTTTCATGCGTCTGATTCTGCATTATGAGGACGCCTTTTATAGGCGCTCATTATTAGACGTGCTTGTTTTTTATGTAGCATATATGTATTTTTTGATGATTTATCTGGCCTGAAGTACATCTCATTGTTTGTTATTTGAATAGCTTGTACCCTTCTGTTAGTTTTTAACTCTCGTCAAGTGATCTATCTGACCACGGCACCAACATTTCTTATAGTGTGTAGTTTAGTGACGAGTTAACTCGTTACCGTGTTGATTTTGATTTTCGTCATTTGTGCTGTGGTGTTCTAATAATGGTATAACACCCGTCAAATCCATAATTTGAATTTCAGAAGAATGAGAGCAAATTGCAGCAGATAAAGTCTTCTGTAAGCCTTCCGTTCCATACATTTTCTGGCGTAGAAATGGAGGCGGATGTTCCACAGGACAGTTCTCCTTCTCAGCCGTCAAAATCCCCACTAACAGAGATTGACCCAACTGATAAAATCTTTCAAGCTGAAGAGATGATACCTCTTGAAAATGACACTGATGACGCACGACTCTCCATGGAAACTAATGACACTGTTGATACAAGGAAAGATGCAGAGGGAACATCAGCAGAGCAGACGGAATCCCAAGGACAGCGTGTACGTGAATGCACTTCCTCTCTTGCTGAGCTCTCGTCTGGTTCTGAGTACTGTTTCAGACCCCTCCGGCAGACGGATTACAACTTTGGCAACAAGTCTCAAATAGCTTCCAATCAAATTGACTTCCAGCCATTTGATTATGCTGCTGCTAGGAAAACGGTAAATTTCAGTGGTGGTGCGCAAAGAGATGTCAATGGAAGCGACAATGAAGAGGGTAAAGAAGCTTCAAGAGGTGCTAGAGGAAAAAAGAAGGGATCGTCGTCTATGGCTCCTGGGGAGAGGGCAGAATATCAGGCACCTCGTCGCCGTCAGGCATTTCCTCCAACTGGCAACAGAAGTGGAACATTTCTTTGATCCCTTAGCTCCTGGGACTATTTTGTAACTAGTGGTTATAGATGAAAAACAAACATATAATTCCTTTGTCACAGAATCATCTATTCAGCTGGAAGCCGTGTCTGAACGTTTGGGAACATTTTCAGTATTCTTTGTTATACACGGTGAATAGAATTTTGGAACAGATGATGCTGTTATACACGGTGAATAGAATTTTGGAACAGATGATGCTGGCATTCATTGTGCAAGATGTGCTTTTTTGATAAGATGCGCTAGACGTACTAGTACACACAATATGCATACCCGTATGCAGGTATGTGTATAAAGGGTATTTGCTCTGATAACCTGATCCCGAAATAAAACGATTACGGTTTTTCTTAGCAATCGTTTTTTCTTAGCTCGCAAGGCATGCCTTGCGGTGATACTTGCTGCTTACGAAAAGCATTGTTTGATTTCCCCACAAACATCATTTTCTAAAATGCATTCAAAATTTAAATATATTTAATTGTTCATCATACTGGCCAGGCTAGTCAACAATGATTACCAGGCAAAATCCCCATAGTACTCTGAGGAGCGGTTTGAATTTCAAAATTTATAAGTTTTGGTAGTTATGTGTAAGAGCCAGCCTAGATCAGCGGCCGAAACATACCCTTTGCACTTATCATGGCCGTGTGAATGGATATTTTTCAAAATGTTAACAACTTTTAGCTTCCTTCAAATAAAAAAAAACTTTTAGCAGTATATGGAATAGTAAACACATTGACAAATTGTTTGTGGGACAGGTAAATATGAATACAGAGCACTCTACTGAAGTTGGATGAAAGTTGTAAACACATTGACAAAGGACCATTGTTTAAAAATAACTTAGGTAGTGCATGAAATCGGTATTTTTCATAAATATTCATCCACCAAGTACGTCACAAGTTGGAAACGTATAGGATGATAACTAAATGTCGTTGTGAAAAGCCCAATTTTTATATTTATTGAGATGTTCTTATGTGTTGTAAATCATATTTCTGCAGCAAGCCACGACGGTATGTCTGAACCAATGATGGTAACGGCTTAATCACGGCGCCAAGCGTCAAATCTCATATTTTTGTGATGTCAGTGATTTGTTCGAATGCTGTATGTAAAATGGTAAAATGTTGTTATTATGGGAAAACATTAGTGTACGAGTTAATTTACTAGTTAATATGTTAAATAAAGACCTGGAAGTGCATGATTTCTTATGGGTTCGCTTTATTTTTTGTAACACAGGTCGTTGAAAACAAATATGCAACTATAAGGAGTCGTATACATGCTAGAGAAAAATTCAAATCATACTTCCTATCAATACTTGGAATGAGTTTATGGAATAATGGAGAACTTCTTGGATCATTTACCAACCACTATTGTTCCGTAACAAATGCTTTTCTCATCACCAACTACATTGTTATCTAAAACATAGAACTCCATTTATATTGATTGCTAACATGCTTGTGATGAACACAATGACTAGTGAATTGATGGAAAACATTATTCAAATTTCCAAGCAAATGAAAAAAAAGGAACTATCGTCTTTTACAAAACATCACCTCTAAACATTGCATATGCAACACATTATTAATGTAGTTACCTATACCTAATTCTTGAAAGCCTTAGATAAACTCATAAATACAAATTATAATATTGCACTTGGCAAGTAATGTGAAAAGGAGAATGATGTTGCCCCACTTCTAATATTATCAAATGTCTCAACATGAACATCAACAACTATAATCATAAGAAAAACATACAAAGAAACACCATTAAGTCAAGAGCGTGTAGATAAAGACAACATACTTTGGGTATCACCTACTTACAAGGAAATAATCAACAAGTGACATTACAAGATAATACAATAATGACTTTAGGGAATCACTATTACTCCGACGGGTAACAATATACAAATGGATTCGAGGTATTTTCAATAAATTACATAATTTGGTTTCAGACCCTACTATGTCTTCACGAATACGATGAAGATGCCCTTGTTCCCATCCTTCAAACCATACTTTGCTAGCATTTTTGACATGACACATTTGGCTACAAGAGAGTTTAAGGTAAGATAAAAAATGATAATTATTAGTGGGAGAGGGAGAAATCAAATCACATTTTGTAGTAATTTGGGACTATGTTTGGTGACAGTTTTAATAGACAAGAAAATATAATCCAATAGGGCTTCAATGAAATTGGTTTGCACAATGGTGCTGCATATTGACTTGACACCGACTCCATGTCCCTTATAATTTCTACCCACGATTTGATATCTACAAGAAAAAAAAATGATGGTTCTCATCCCAAATTTGAAGTGGTTACATGTAACGACCCATGTTTAACCTCCATTGATCATGAAGGTTCAGAATTGGGTGTTATAGAAGAAGCATCATGCATAGATTTTTCAACCACTCACTTTCATTTAAACCAACATATATGTTCAAGTTACATTCTTCTTAGTACATGTTCAAACTCAAATGATTACATCTTTGAAGGAAATCCTACTATAAACTATTAACATAAATGAAAATAAAAGCATGAAAGAAAGACTCGATGCTTCTCCCTCCAAGACCAAGTTAGGAGAATCCACATTGTGATACAAACTTTAACCAACAATCAACCTACAATGGCAAGTGGAGTTAGATAAAAGTCTAAGTATGGAGAAGCATATAAAAATTTAAGCATATCATATGAATTGGAACATTTGGCAACATGAGACAAATGTCTATATATGGGAAAGATATATAAGTGAGAAGATGGTACACAAATTGGAATATTTGATAACATGTAATCATACATAATTAGAAAAGAAACAAGATGCATATCATTTCATTGTAACATTCCCCACTCGATCCAGAGGGATTGTTAACCTACCCTAGATCCTACACGTGGTCTACAGCCACAACTAAGGTCACATAGACCAACGGTAACAAATCAAAAATATCACATAGACATCATCTCACTTGTGCCAATTCTACCCTCACAACTTCCTCTCTCCCACCACACATAGACGTGTGGTTTGTAGGCTCCTGATTTGATGCCTACTCAAAGGATAGTCATGCAGCCCTCAGTCTATCCTCGAGATGCGGTCAATCTCTAACCATATCTCTCAATGGCTTGTCATCCTAGTGTAGGTGTCACCACCTCAATGGTCGTATACAAAATCTTTGATGATTTATCTCACAGACCAACAACCCTTGGGCTGCCCCTTAGGTAGGGTAGTTGTAGGGAAAGGCTATCCCTCCTCCCTTCATCATCCCAAGGATACAACCCAGATCCAAACGTAACACATTAAATCAATTTTCCAGCCCTCACCAACTCTAGGACTGTAGAAACAACTCTTCCATGGTGAAATCTCAATGGTAAGCATTTCAATAATAACAAAACCAAGAATACCATAAACCATGGTAAAAATCTCAACATTCTAAACCTTTTATAATTTTCTCAACTATAACTATTTAATCTTGTAAAAACATGATGAAAATCATCAATAATTACAATACTACAAATTTGTAAGGCGAAAACATAAGTCATACCAAAACATCCTTGACATATTATCTTTTATGAAGAATGGGAAGAGACACATACTGAAAAATATTGCACAAGTGGTGTGGTTGATGAAAGGAAAGACATTTGCATATGAAACTTGATAAAAGACTTCTTTGATAGGGAGACTACATCGATAAAATCTGTAAACACTTGAATGTAATATCAAAATTGTATAAACAAATACATTATTTGAAATCTCTAGCATAGGAAGGTGATTTGAGTATGGACTCAGAAAAAGAGGTTTAAATCCCTACCTTTATAGAGTCTGATGTTGGTGGGGACAACACAGTGCATAGATGACTTGTTCAGGATAAAAGAACGTCCGAGTGATGGTCTGGAGCCTAGTGAATGCTTTGCCTCAAACTCTTTTTGATGGTTGTAGAAAATAAAGGAGAATGTGTTGTTGACGGTGTACTTGATGTGTATGATGAGTAAGCTATATATGAGACTCTTGGGTTTATGGATGATGTATATAGTGTTGTGGTTGATGGAGAAGGGAGTATGAAGGTGTGTTTCATCCTAGGCATGCTATTTTTTTAAAGTGGAGAGGAAAGGGGAAGAAGTGGTTATAGTAGTGTTTACTTGGTTCAGATTTGATCTCTAATCCAAGCAAGGGACTCCCATGACATCTGGATTGCTATTTATACCCAATGAATGTCAACTCTAACCCTTGAGATCAACCAAAGAGGGGTGAATTTTCATCTAGAATCTCCCCCTTGTCATATGAAATATAGGTGTGCTAGGAGCTATTTCATGAGGAATGGAGAAGTTAGGGCCTTTTCCATAAGCTTTCCTAGATTCCTGTGCACACCAATAGCAAAAAAGACACATTTCCTTGCTCATGAAGGCTATACACAATGTCGTTGATGTCAAAACGTCAACTCCAAAGACCATGTTCGACAAAGTCTTGTGTGGGGGTGGATGCTTCATATAGGATAGTTTTGGAGACTCCAGGGACTTATCATCACATGGAAGAGTTGAGAAGGTGTCCTGGGCAGTGGTAGAGTGTTATACACAGGATGGGAAGCTCTCCGCAACACTTCCCACCATCTCCATCAACATGGGGGTGCAACGATGGCAATCACATATATGTTTGTATGAGCAGATAGGAGTGGTCTTGTTCCAATTCCAATGCATCTTTCCCTATCAATTTTGGTGCACTATGCACACAACAATGTTGGTCACACTACAACAACCCCAACTGTTTGGACTGGTTGGGAAGAAGGCAGGGAGGAAGAGGAAACAACAATGTCACTACCCGAGGAGGGAGAGAAGACACCGTGGCTAATTGATTTGTTACTGGTGGGTCCGTAGGTGTGAAAGGATGTTGGCTAGAAAGGAGAACATGGAGAGATAGGGAAAAATGGGTGGCCACGTCACATTGGGAGAAGATAAAAAGAGGAGAGAGATTGGGAGAGAGGCACTATCACACTAGTAATCAGTTTATTGGTGGGCCCCATCCTCCCGATGACCGGTTGGTAGAAAAAGAAAAATTAGGTGAGAGATATAGAGAAGGATAGCCATTGAGTAGAGAAAGTGTAATTGGGTGAATGATAACTATTGTATTTCTTTGAACAAATTAAAAAAAAGAAAGAAGATATGGATGACTACATGAGTGGTAGGGGAATGGTTCAGTTCAAGCCAATAGGGAGGAGAGAGGGGGTATGTGAGGATAAATATAAGGGAGAGTGTGTGTGTTATGGATGGGTGTGTGGATTTGAGAAAAGGAGAATCGTGAAAGGAAAAGGGGTGGTGTCTGTTGATGTGTTTGAGTGGGAAAAATTGTGAGCTGTTATTTGAAGTTTTAATTTTAACAAAGGTATGTGCAGTTTGTTTAATAATTACAAACAAGTCCCGGCCCTTGTAGACCCAATAAATTACCAAAATATTTTTTTTTGTACACATCTATCAGTTAATCTTATATAAAATATTGGTACAACTCCTTTTACCCTTTATCTGGCCATTGCTATGCTATTTATTAAATAATTTTTCCTTATCATAAAAACATTAGAAATATATTCTTGCACTTGTTTTTTTGCTACTACGGTTATTTGAAAATTCTTTTGTAGTTATCTAAGTATGGTTTTGATCCTAGATGATTTTTATTAATTGACCATGTTGGTTAACTAAATACATTGTTGTGAAACATTGAGTTGTAACATTATACCAATCAATTAATCTATTCTAGACACCTCACTTGATGGGGGATAAACTATAATCACAAATTTTTAGGTATCTTATAAACATAAGTCAACAAAGATGCATAATATGTAAAACATAAGAAAAATGACACGACCAACATATTACGGAAAAAGATAAACTATAATACAAATTCACCCTGATATGCTAGACCTAAAACATCCCATGATATTTATAAAATTGTTTCTATTCTTAGTGCCCACTATTGATTATACGATAGTTGATAAACTAGTAAATTTAAATATGATTGAACTCACATTCTGGTAATGACACCCTTAATGTTAATTTATCTTGTAATTACATGCTTCATCATTTTCATAGCACATAGAGAAAGACATCACTTCACTAGAGATAAGACTACTTAAGAAAGACATATTTATTAGATTTGTTGACTGAGAGAACAATCTATCTATTATTTCCATTGTTGACACCCCATTTTCTCTTTTGAATGATTCAATCAATCATTTTTATTGTTTAATTTTATCCATATTATTAGAAAATTTCACCAAAATATATGTACTTTAACCATTTGAGGACAATTGGGTTCAATACATTAGTTTAAAGCCTCACTTCGATCTGACCAAAAATCAATTTAAAATTTATAACCTGGGCTTGTGGTTTGGCTCAATGATTGCAACCCAAAAGGAAGTGCTATGCAATTTGGACTCATTTGAAGTGACATCTAGTCAACAATGTTTCTTGACTTCTAATTCAATGTGATGATCGTGAGGGCCCTGATTTTGAGTTTTTATAGTTGAATATTTAAGTGAATAATTGATTTATCCAAAAAGTTAATAATGAATCATGAGGTGTTCTAGAGTCAGAAGAAGTGTTCTTGGGCTTGTTTGATCAAGATTAGATGAATAATTGCATGCAATTTAAGGTTCATACACATAATTATAAGGTTTTTGAATTTTTTTAATCTCGATGACCATTCCATTGGAATTTTTGTCTCAAATTTGGTCATAAGAAGCTTCATGTAGAGAGGGACCCATGCTTAAAATACAAGTTTATTTTGACAATCCTATTACAGAATCTAAATGTTAGAGGGCATGCAATACTTGAAACCATGTTAATTTCTTTCGTGATAGGCATCACATCATACATGTTTTTTTGGGTCAACTACACACACTATTGCACATCATGGTTGTATGGACATCCTATTAAACCTCCTGATACTAGGGGACTAAAATTCAAGAACTTAACTTGTCTCCATCCTCTACTCCCATCACCCTATACTTTTTAGACTTTTTGACTAATGCATAACAACATACCATGAACCCTCCCATAAGTACCTAAGCCACTAGATAGCCCCCCCCATGTTTCCTCCAACTACGAAGCACCTCTTTAAGGATGGCGCTACACCTACTACATACAATAAGACTACTCTCTTCTACTAGTCCATGACCAACCTCGGCTCCATCAAACTCGCAACTATTGTTTTTTCAAACCACAAGTATACTTTGCAACCTCACTCTGCAAAGAAAGATCTCCTTCTTTCTTTCCCTAGAAACTTGGCAAGCCCTGGCACCTACAACTTTTAGAATGACATCTGCATTATAGTTATGCAAGCAGCTACATGTGATGGATGTTTGATGGCTGAACTCTCTTCAAGGAGCTCTGATGATTTATATCGAACTTGAAGAAGGGTCGAGAGGTTCCTATAATATTCAAGAAGAAGAGAAATGGAATGGAAGCTACCCACCTGTTGTTCTCTTTCACCCCTATGGAGAAGAGTCAACTATCTCAAGTAGTCACCACTGTATCTATAGGTTGACCCAATAAAGATTAAGAGATTAGAGGTGCAAGGAAAACACAACGAAGCTCCTAGTGGGAGAATATGAGGATGAGGAGGGTTGTTCGCCATGTTTTTGCACATCAAAAACCTATTACACGATGGTGGTAGCACAAGCCTGAATACCTATAAATGCATTGGAGAGTCCTGGAAGGAGGGGCCTTGCTGAAGCTTCCTGCAATGAGGAGCAACCCCCTCACCCCACGAGGTCTACCTTCTGCTAGGGACTGCGCGCCAGTTCCCCACGAATGTCTCTACTTCTGAGAGGAGAAAATTGGGGTGGGGAGTGCCGCCATGACCCTGGTTAGGGCATGTTGTCAGGAAACATACATAAGTGAGAGACTCACGCCACATGGAGAGCGACATATCAAAGTTGTCTCCCAATTTTTCTTCATGCCCTTATGCAATCAGCTTAAAGGCCTGGTGAGAGTGAGTGGAGTCACAAAAAAATTATTATAGGACTGATCCTATAGTTTTTTATAGGACCACCATTCACATTGCAACATCTCCCTCTCTCTCCTTTTCAACCCCCCTAAAAAAATAAGGAGAGAGAAACACATACTTTACACCATAACAATTTTCTATTAGATCCACCAAGTTATTACAAGATTGGTCCTATAATAAGTTGATCTATAGAATCATAGCCTAGCCCAAGCTTAGTGGGAGAAACCATCAATTATGGTGTCTAGTGTTGGGTCACCCATCCAGAGCCCAACAATGGCCCATAATCAACGAGGGTATTTATTAGCCTCTATTCATCTTTAAACTATTGCTTTATATAGATTAAAGTCTAGATTATGCTAGGATTGATCAAATCTGACAAAGTTATATACTATATTGATAGAAAAATAAGGCCTACACTTTTACGGATGTAGTTTTTGTGTTTGAATCAGTTTATACTTTTACATGTATGAAAGAATGCATAAGATATCAATTATGCATTATGTAAATATATGATCTACCTTTGGAATTTTTAAATGCTTTCATATGCTAAACTTGAATAATTAATGATCTAATTCATCCTAAATCCTTTGATGAGAAATACTTGATTAGTTTTTGAACTGATGTGGAGCTTAATCACCCTTCACATGCTTATGATGCCTATATCATGAATACTATGACCCTTATATGAACACTAATGCTAATTCTTTGATCGTTAACCAATACTAATCTATTATGGCATCAAAACCCTTCCTTGCCACAAAATCAGTAATATTTGACACTCCATGAATACAAATACTCTAATCACAAATTTGTCAATAATAGGTCTTTTTCCATTAGACTGTAATTAAGTTCCTTAATCCTCATAATAATCAAAATAAATAGAAAAGACCTTAGGAAAATATGAAATTTGAATTAGACCCTTATTATGACTTCATAATCACGTAAATATTACCAAAATATATTTAATATCAATATGAACCTAAATTATACCAAACCCTAAACCCATGAACAATAACTAAGAATAATGGTGATCCTTGTTTCAGTGATGCTCAATGTTATAATTAGGTGATGTCTTTGAAATAAACGGTCAAGGATGAATTAGGAACCTATAAATCAGGTAAGGGCTTTAATAATTATATGACTATGGCTTTCTTTCTTGAACTATGATATGTATGTATGCTCGTTTACTTTCTCAGATAATGCCATGTAGTAATAATATTTTACTCGATGTTTCTCTTATTGATCTAATAACTTGAACACATAATACATATCTCCTTTATACAAACCTTGTGCACCTTCCTCTATTCTTGGGGTAAGGGCACGAGGATGGACGTCTTACTTGAGTTGTCAAGGTAGGGCGAACCACATTGATACAAGGGTTAACTCTTTGATATGGCCTTGAGGTCCCTTACGAATAGGGTTAGCCAATCTTGAGCATCCTCACAGACCCTTCCGATGGGAAGCTGGTCAAAGGACTTAGGATACATGATATTTTTGGTATAATTGGAGTAAATTTACTAAAACATGGGTTCTCACTTTTCTAAGTAATTAACTCATTTTTTTCTTATACATTTACTTATAAAAATATTATCAAATTATGCAAATCTTATATATATATATACCACATACTCAATGACCTGTGTGTTAGCTCGCTTGTTTCACATATGTTGTATGTTCAGAGATAGCTTGGGAGTTGATGTCTTGTGAGTAGGTGTTCAAGTGTACTTGTTGTAAGACCCTAGCTTGTTTACATGATAAGACTTGTATAAATATAATTTTAGTATGTAATTGTGAACTTATAATAAAAATGTTGCTTAATCATATTTGTGGATTGTTGATATTATATTGGTGGTTTATCTTGTTATTTGTTCATGTATGCTAAGAATTTCACACTTACACTAGTTCTCTTTGAGACATATGCTTGGTTTACAGAGTTAGGATTCTGACTCAGTGATAGAAGGTCTCAAAGTATGAATAATAACTATACCGAACATTGCTCACATGAAATACAAACTAAACTAAAACATACATATCAACCCTAGAAACTTTACGAGTTGTCCTACGTGGATTAAGTTGACTTAGACTCTAGGTTAGAACCTAGATGTTCTAGATCTAGGTGTAGGCTTGTGTAATCCCTACAACCTTTATTTTCTTCTCCTTCTACTTATAGTATGGGGCCTATGGGCTATAGATTCAGGAGGGTGAGAAAAAGAAGATGTTATTATAGCCCTCGACTTATGTTCATGACATGTGCTTTGGGTATCTATACAAGTATGCACCATGTTCTTGCTAGTTCTCTAGGTGTCGTGGTACTAGACTGCCTAATGAGTGTGGTAACTTACTTTTAGTTTTGGTTTTATCCAAATGGAGTATGGTGGTTTCCATTGCTTAATTCAATGTTGGAGAAAACCTATATTTCATGTATTAGTATATGTACATATGAAAGTGTTACCACCCATAGAAAGGTAGTGCGTGTTCATGTAACCTAGGAGAAAGAGATATAACATCAACTCCAGATGAGAGAGTTTTGATGATAGTTGTTGTCTCTCAAGTTGTCTAGAGTCATGATAAGGGTTAGGATAGTAGTAGTCTAGATGAGTTAAGTTGTTTTTGATGATGATGATGTTGTTGATGTCTATGATGATGATATGAGCATGCTTCAAGATGAACTAAGATTTTTTTGGAAGTTATGTATTTTTGATGATATAAGATGAGTTTTGACCATGAAATAGCTAATACAACACCATGTATAGTATATGTGGCTTGTTTGATGTGCTATACATAGCTAGTGGGTTGACATTATTGCTTGTGCATTGTTTTGTACGTGCGATGATATGATTAGTGAGATATGGTTTGGATCAACACGTGACTCAGTCTCTCTACAAAGGAGGACCTCTAGCATGTGACACAAGTAAAGGGTTAATTATTGATGTGGATAAACACATCATGGAGAAGTCAAAGTACCTAACTTCCAAACTATATGAAATTCAAAAATACATGCATGATGAAATACATGAGATGAGTCCCTAGCTAGATTAATTCTGAGTATATGAATTGACTCTCTAAGTTCCTTTGATGATGTTGTGCCCTAGATTTCCTATGAAAGAATCTAATCCTAGATCAAGAGGTATTCAAAATAAGCATGCTTTTCATATAGGTGAGGGAGACGTTCCAAAACCCTAGATGATGTGTAGATGAGTGATCTCCATGATGAGCCTCATACTCAGGTTAGTGATTTTATGTGAAGGGAATCTAACGATTGTCCTTGTTTTGAAAGTGGGGTAAACGTTTGATATGGTTAGATATTAGTGGTTAGCAGGTCTTGCCTTGACATAGATGGGTCTTAGCTTGAGTGGCTTGAAGTTGTAAAGCTATTTTTAGCTACAAGTGAGATAGCTACAAAACCTCAATGTTGATGATAATGTCCTCAAGATAGTGCATCTTGCATGAAAGAATTTCACTTGAGTTAGACAACTTGATATATGTATGCTAAGTGACTCTTATAAGCTTGACCTAATAAAAATACATGTCTTACATGAGAGATGAAAGTTTGAAATTATGAGCTTGATATGATAATGCTATTGAGACCTTACTTTGAATAGTCATATTGTATACATGCTTAACCCCAGATCTAATGAATGATACCAAACACAATAGGTGAAACTAGACCATGCAAGCCTGTAAAATTACCAACTTAGTGATGAAACATAAATATAATGTTAATCTCAGTTGAAAGTTATGATAATGATTGTGTTCATTTGACTAACGCACGACATGAATCTTGATACCTTTCTTGAACTTTATATTTATGAACAAAGCCCTAATTCTATGGGAATATGGGATGTAAATCTTATTGTTGAAAGTATGTTGTGTTAAGAAAGAGTACATCCTAGATGCTTTCAAAACCTAAGATGGAAACCTACGGGTGCATACCATAGCTATGGATTCCTTGGCACCTAGATGTAATGGACTAAACGTAGTAGAAATCCTATTATGTCCTTTTGATTATGATATTGGATGAATTTCAAGGAAAAGATTCCATATAAGGAGGGGTGGATATGACGAATCTGATTTTGCATATTTAAAGTTGAACATTCAATTGAATTATTAATGGTTCCATAAGAGTTACTAATAAATCATGAGGTGTGTTAGAGTCACAAGAAGTGTTCTTATGATTGTTTGATCATATGTTGATGACCAATTGCATTCAATTTAAGGTTTATACACTTAATTATAAGGTTTTTGAAAAATATAATAAGATGACTGATCATTACAATTTTGATCTCAAACTTGGTCATAGAAGATTTCATGTGGAGAGCAACCCATGGTTCAAATATAAGTTTATTTTGACCAATCCTATTAGAGGATTGAAATCTTAGAAGGCATGAAAAAAATACTTGAAACCATTTTAATTTTTTTGGTGATAGGCATCAAGTCATACTTGCTTTTTGGGTCAACTACACCCACTATTGCACATCATGGTTTTACAGACACTCTTTTCAACCTCCTTCCACTAGGGGACTCAAAGTCAAGAACTTAGCTTCTCTCCATTCTCTACTCCCATCACCCTATACTTTTCTAGAACTTTTGACTAATGCAAAACAACATAGTGTGAACCTTCACATAAGCACCTAATCCAAAAAGTTGCCCCCTCACGTTTCCTCCAACCACAAACACATCTTCAAGGATGGTACTGAACCTAATACCTATTAGAAGGGTCCTCTGTGCTACTAGTCCCTGACCAACGTTGGCTCCATCAAACTCACCAGTACCATTTTCCCAACACCAATATACTTTTTAGGCTCACTCTACAGGTAAGATCTCCTTCTTTCTTTCCCTAGAAACTTGGAAAGCCCTACCACCTACACTTCTTGGAAAGACTTATGAAATCTAATTTTGTAAACCAACTGCATAGATGGATGTCCGTCAGAAAGGATAAATCTCTATAAGAAGCTTCGAGGATTCGAATCGAGCTTGAATAAGGGTAGAGAGGTTCCTACAATATCCAGGAAGAAGAGAGATAGAATGGGAGGCCCTTCACCTATTATTCTCTATCACCCATATGGAGCAGAATCAACAATCGCAAGGACTCACTGTTATAGCTATAGGTTGCCTCGACAAAGACTGAGAGGTTGGCGGTGTAAGGAAAACACAACAAAGCTCGTAGCGGGAGAATACAAGGATGAGGAAGGTTTTTTTCAATGTTTTTGCATGTCAAATACCTGATACACGGTGGTGGAAGAACAAGCCTGAAAACTTGTACCCATGCTGGAGAGTCCTAGAAGGAGGGGCCTTGTTGAATCTTCTTGTAATGAGGAGCATCCCCCTACATGGTCTACTTTCTGTTAGGGACTAATCGCTAGTTCCCCACGGAGGTCTCTACTCATGAGAGGAGAAAACAAGGGTGGGCAAAGCAAGCTCCAGAGAGTTTGCTAGAGTGCCGAGGTGACCATTACTGGAGCAAGCGGCCGCGCAATACACATGAGAGACTTGCACTACATGGAGGGTGACGAATTGGAGTCGTCTGCCTATTTTTCTTCAAGCGCTCGTGCAATCAGCATGAGTTGTTGGGGAGAGTGGTGGAGTCGTAGCCTGGTTTAGTGGGAGCGGCCATCAACCATGCTATCCAGTGTTGGGCCACCCATTGAGAGCCAATCAATGGCCCAAAATCAATGAGGGTATTTATTGACCTCTATTCCTTTTTGAACTTTCTCTATTTTTCTTAAAGCATAGATTATGTTAGGATTGACCAAATATGATAAAGTTATATACTGTTTTGATCAGAAAAATGATACGTACACTACTAGGACATTAGTTTTTGTGTTTGAATCTATTTATATTTTGACATGTTTGAAATAATGCAAAAGAAATCAATTATGCATTATGTTGATATATGAATTACTTTTGAAAATTTCAAATGCTTCCATATGCTAAACTTGAACAATTAATGATCAAATTCTTCTTAAATCTATTGATGAGAAAGCCTTGAATCGTTTTTTAAACCAATGTAGAGATTAATTATCCCTCATGTACTTATGATTCCATATCATGCATACAATGACCCTTATATGAACACTAATGCTAATTCTTTGATCATTAACCAATATTAATCTACTATGGCATAAAAACGCTTCCTTTCCTCAAAATTAGTAATTTTTGACACTCCATGACACAATATACTCTAATCATGAATCTCTCAATGTTAGGTCTTTTTCCATTGAAATATAATTAAGTTCCTTAATCCTCATAATAATCAAAGAAAATAGATAAGACCTTACAAACATATGAAGTTTGAACTAGACCCTTAGTATGACCTCCTCATCACTTGAAAAATAGAAGAATACATTTAAGATCAATTTGAACCTAAGTTTTACCAACCTTAAACCCAAACCTATTAACTAAGAACAATGAGGATCCTTGTTTTAATGATGCTTATTGTTATAATTGGGCGATGTCTTTGAACTAGATAGTCAAGATGAATTAGGAAACTCTAAATTAGGTATGAGCTTTAATAATTATATGACTATGGTTTCGTTTCTTGAATGAAAACATGTATGTATGCTTGTTTACTTTCTAAAATATTGCAGTGTAGTATTCTAATATTGGTGTATGTTATTTGCTGAAGATATTGTTTTGATTGACGAATCTAAAGATAGATTGAATGATTAAGTTGAATGTTGGAGAGATGAATTGGAATCCAATGGATTGATGATTAGCAAGAGAAAAATGGAGTATATGCATTACAATTTCAGCCAATCTCACCGTGCCAATGATGGAGCCAAGTTGGATGGAGTAGATATACCAAAATGTGATAAATTTTGTTACTTGGGATTCAAACAGATGGGGATATCCAAAATGATGTTTGTCACAGGATCATTGCAGGATGGTTAAAATGGAGGAGTGCAACTGGAGTATTATGAGATCGAAAGATCCCTCTCAGGTTGAAAAGTAAGTTTTATATAATAGCTATATAACCAGCCATGCTCTATGAGAGTGAATGTTGGGCGGTGAAGAAATAAGGTCTCAACAAGATGAATGTGGCTGAAATGCATGTGGCTGAAATGCGTATGCTAATATGGATGTGTGGGAAGATAAGAAAATATCGCTTGAGAAATGACTATATCAGGAACAAAGTGGGAGTGGCAAGCATGGAGGACAAGTTACACGAGGGCCGAATCATATGGTACAGACATGTACAACACAGACCGACTAATGCACCTATACAAAGCAATGCTATTGAGTCAAGCACAATACATAGAAGAAGAGGAAGACCTAAATTGACATGGGATGAGCTTATAGAGAGAGATTTTGAATCTCTACATCTCAACTAGAATATGGACCATGATAGAGATGAATGGAAACTAAGGATCCATGTAGCCGACCCAAACATAGTTGGGACTGAGGCTTAGATGATGATGATGAATATTCTAACATTGTACTTGATGTTTTTATCATTGATTTTATAGTTTGAACACATAATATAGATCTACATTATACCAACCTTATGCACCTTCCTATAGTCTCGAGGTAAGGACACAAGGCTGAGCATCTTACTTAAGTTGTCAAGATAGCGTAGACCACGTTGATATAAGGGTTAGCTCTTGGCGATGGCCTTGAGGTCCCTTACGATTAAGGTTAGATAATCTTGAGCACCCTCATAGACCCTTCCACTGGGAATCTGGTCAAAGGCCTTGTGATACATGATATTGTTGGTATAATTGGAGGATTTTGGCTTTGCTAAGTAATTAACTCATTTATTTCTTGTTCATGTACTTCAACCAATCTTTTGAAATTATGCAAATATTATATATATGTATCTTTCTTCCATGCACTCAACACCTTATGTGTTGACCCACTTGTTTTACATATGTTTTAGGTTAAAAAATATCTTGGGAGTTGATGTCTTGTGGGCAGGTTTTCAGGTGTACTTGTTGTAAGATCCTAGCTAGTGTACATGAGCAAACTTGTATCAATATACTTTTAGTATGTAAATGGCATGTTGTAATAAAGAATTCTGCTTAATCATACTTTTGGATTGTTGATATTATGTTGGTGGTTTTATTTAACTATTTATTCATGTACGCTAAGCATTTCATTCTTCTACATTTTGTATTTTTTACATACATTTGGCTTGGGGGTTCATGATTCCAACTCTGTGGAATATGGTATTAGATAATGAACAAAAACTACACCAAACATTTCTCACTTGAAACACGAACTAAACTCAACCTTGCATCTCAACCTAGAAACTTTAGAAGTTATCCTATATGGACTAAGTTGACTTAGCCTCTAGGTTAGAACCTTGATGTTCTAGATCTAGGTGTAGGCTTGTGTTATCCTTAGAACCTTGATTTTATCCTCTTTCTATCTTATAGTATGGGTTGTACATTTAGGAGGGTGAGAAAAATAAGATCTTATTCTAACCCTAGACATATGTTTACAACATGTGATTAGGGTAGCTACACAAGTGAGCACCATGTTCTTTCTAGTTCTCTAGGTGTCATCGTACTAGAATACCTATTGAGTATGGTAACTCACATTTGTTCTTGGTTTTATTTGGATAGATTTTAGTGGTTTCCATTGCTTGTTTCAACATTGGAGAAAACCTATTTCAAGTATTAGTATATGTAACAATCAAAATGTTACCACACGTAGAAAGGCAGTGAGTATACATGTAACCTAAGTGAAATAGATGTAACATCAAGTCGATGATATTTGTAGTCTCTTGAGTTTTCTAGAGGCATGATAAAGGTTAGGCTTGTAGTAGCCCATATGACCTAAGTTGTTGTTGATGATGATTATTATGATGATGTAAATGATGGTATGATCTTGCTTCAAGATGACCTAAGCTTATTTTTAGAAGTCAAGTATATTTGATGACATGCGATGAGTTTTGACCATGCAATAGCTAATCCAACACCACATATAGAATATGTGGCTTGTTTGATGTGCTTCACATAGCTAGTGGGTTGGCATGCTTTCTTGTGCCTAGTTTTGTATGTGTTATAATATGATTAGTGAGATATGGTTCAGGTCAACATGTGCCTAAATCTCTTTACAAAGAAGTACCCTTTTCTAGCTTTGCTGGTAATCTTAGAGTTTGAAGATAATCTTAATGCTTTTCATGCCTTTGTTAGTAATATTTTACCTCGTGCTTTATCTTAATTTTGGTAACCTTAAATACTTGTTTAGACAACTCATACTCATAACTTAAGTATACTATAAAGATCCAAGTTGGAGTTAATATTGTATTAACCCATATATGTATGTAAGAAGAGCGTTAATAATGTTGGAGGAAATAATTAATGAATAATGTTTATTTAATAATATTATCAAAATAAAGTAGTAGTATTTTAGAGAATTCAATTATGAACCCAAAAAAAAGAATGAAATAAATCAGAGTTAAAATGACAGAGTTATGTCCTTTTTAGTAAACATGTATAGATTGTCATGACCGTGATAGTATTGCCGCGGCAGCGATGCTATTATCGCGTTTGCAACGCCAACAATGACCGCGATAGATGCCGCCCAAGACAACTAATCATAAAACAATCATATCTCAGGCTATACTTTTCTATTTTCAATGAAACAAAATGCGTTAGAACCGAAATTCGATCCTCTATCATCTTAGACTCTTTACGCAATGAGAGGATGACCAGGAAGGTGATTTATGGGACAGTGTTTGGGGAAGAATGTGAAAAACGATGAGAATCCAAGGAGTTTGCCATAGATTTTACTTGATAAGTAGTTTTAACCGTTGATTCTTCCTTATCTTCATTTCCCCTTGCTAGGAATCCCTAATACAACAAATATGAGGTTTGGGTTAACCTCTGATCTTCATCTTCTACCTACAACATACCTTCTTTAGGGTCAGGAAATACGTTAAAAGGTTGTTTTGAATGAGATCTTGAGGTTTGAAGCTTGATTCTGACTCGTGTAAGCTAAGATCCAAGATTAGTTGGTGAATAGGCTAAGATCAGTGATCTTGGGAGAAATCTATGAGTAAATAATCTACTTCTAACCTTGATTTAAAGCATACTAACTCAAATAATGGTTTTCCTGCGTTTGATTCTTACTCTATGATATTTGTGATGGTTTTTATAAACATGTGTAGTGATTATCAGTAGTCAAAATACTTTTATAATCATATTAATAGTTATGTAATACTATGTTGAAAGTTGTCATATGAATTGTTATGATTTGACATGGATGGATGTGTAAATTGAGGCACCGAAAGCCGAGTTGCCCTAGTTCATGTTTAAATGAGTTGAATTATAGTTTGTGAGATATATGGAAATTATTAAATGGTTTATTTGTCTAAATGTGAGATGCTTAATTGTTAAAAACAGGGTAATCATTAGCTACGATGATGAAACCTATTAAATCAACTAAATATCACTAGACATTAGATGCCATAGACAATGTAGAATCTTCATAGGATGAGTCCTGTGCTGTGGGGAGGAAACAATTTCCCGACAGGAGGTAGTCCAGATCGAGGTAAGATGGAGCGTACCAGTAGGGTGTGGGGGTTTTGACTAGTAGGACAAACTCCTTACAGTTGTGTGTTACCCAACACCAACTGGAGATACTGGTGGTGCCTGTGTTACATGTTGTACTGATCAGTGGTCGGTAGGTCCACTGATGCAAATTAAGCATGGAGGCTTTGACTCACCACCTGAGTACCTAGGTTGAGAGGTGGAGTCTGAGATATCCAGGCACTCCCATTATCCGCTGAGAGGCAGATGTGCCGATGCCAGCTATAGACGTGTTATTTAGATTAAAGACTTAGGAACCCGAGCATATGCTTCTAAGTCTTGTACAGTGAGATCGTAGCTTGCTGCGATACTTCCACATGTTGTGGTACACCTCATGTGGGTCCAGAGGCATAATAAATGGATTTAAAATAATGTAAATAATTAGGTTATCCTTTTATTGCATTGAATATCTATACAACTACCATGTTGAGTGAATTGCAGTCTTTAAACGACCATGTTTACATGATTGCATTTAAGTTCTATTAATTGTAAACATCATAAATGTCTTGGTTACCTGTTGAGTCTCTAGTCACTGAGCCAGTAGCTCACTAACCTACTGAACAATTTTTCTAGTAAAGGATTAGCTCTTTTGGAGGATTCGGAAGCCAACTTTAATCAAGAGCACATATGTCTTGAGATAAGAGTAGTTAGAATAGATAGATGGTCTCTTATCCTTCCTCTAGATATTGGGATTGAGAGAGAAAGAAAAGAGAGAAGTTTGAAATGTAATTTACATGATGTATCCTAAGTGTGAAACTCTTACTTCTATGTAATAGACAAGTTTTGTTGTATCTTACTATTATGTTTAATCGAGACTTATTGTCAGTAAGTGATATTACAATATATTTTAGAGAAAGAAAAACTATGGTGGATTTTATTCATGTATTTAAAAGTTGATGGTTAGTGTTAATCCTTGTTTGGCAGGCCCAAATCCTGATTAGTGGGTTCGAGTTGCGTCAACCATTTTGGTATCAGAGCATAGGTTGAACCTAAAATGATTTTAGGTTTGGGACATGGGTGATAAGAGACCGATAGGATTATGATGTTTTCCTCTTTGAACAACAAATTTTCTAACATATGTGTTCTATTATGGATATGCAAACAGAAGGAAGAGGACGTAGACATGGTGAGGAACAAGTTGAGAGCCATTATGGCCCTAACCCTCGAGCAATGTATCAAGGTGGAGAAGATAATGAGGGAACTACGATGTATCATATTTTTCTAGAGACAAAAGAAAATTACAAGGTGGACATGAAGTCTTCATCTTCTAGTAAGGATCTGATGAGGTCCTATGAGCTGGTGAAGAAGCTTGGTGGAACTAAATTTTTTTGGAACAAAAGATCAAAGTGTGGTGGAGGTGTGGCTTTGACAACTAAAATAAGTATTTCACCTAATGGAGTTATCAGAACATAAGCAAATCAATCATGTAATTTATTTACTCAAGGGAGATGCTGAGCTGTGGCGGGGAGGAGTGGAAGATAAAAGGAGAAATGCAGAGATGACCTGGAAGGACTTTGTGGATGAGTTTCACCTTAAGTATTTTCATCCTACTTTCCTAAGTTATAATATTAAACAGTTGAAAATATCACACAAAGAAGTATGACAATTGGTGAATACGAGACACATTTCATAAGGTTGACAAATTTCTATCTGCAACTTGTACCCGATGATGTAGAAAAGTGCAGAAGATTTCAACAAGGACTAAGATCAGAAATTAGACACACAATGTCAACCATTGGTTGAAGAGATAGAGAAAACTTTGGGGAATTTGTCGAAGGAGTGAGATGGGTAGAAGAATCACTTAATGCTGACAAGCAGTCTGAGAGTAATAAAAGATCTGGAGACTTCAATAGAGGGGGACATAGTAGTGGTGGATACAGAGGAGGCAGTGGTTTCTTTTCTAAGATAGGACGAGGAATTTCCTATTTTGGGAGACAAAGATCTAGTAGTTCACCAAGTGGAGCAAGAACCAAATTCCAGTAGATGGAATACACAGTCTACATGGACACCTCCAACTAAGTCTTCAGGATCCTCAGTGTAACCATAGAGAAAGGATGTAGCTATATGTGACAATTGTAGCAGGGCACATTCTAGTTAGTGTTGGGGAACTAATGCTCCAATATGTTTTCATTACAGACATATGGGGCATATAAAAAGGGACTACCCAAAGCTTCCATATATTTCATAACAAGGTTCAAAATTATAGTTTCAGACTCTACAGAGGCAGGCTCCAGTTAGAGGGGCAAGTTCTTCAGTGGCTTTAGGTTCTAGAGGGGGAGCACCTAGTACTAATAGTAGACAATGAGGAAAACGTGGCAGAGGGAGAGCTACTGGACACTTCTTCTCAATGACACCATCTGAAGGTGTAGTTTTGCCTAGAGTTGTGACAGATGAGATGCATCTCTTTAACAACATTTCTGTTACAATATTGATAGATCCTGATGCAACACATTCTTTCATTCAAAGATCGATAATTAGTGGACTGAATCTTCTAACCCAAGATTTATCTTATGAGTTGTTAAAAGTTTACTAGGTGAATCTTCAATTTTGACAGAAGTATGTTTTGGATGTCTATTGAGTTTTAGTGGTTATACAATAGCATTAATCTCATACCCCTAGATATTAATTCTTTTCATATCAATTTGGGTATGGACTGCCTTGAGACATATCATGTCCAGTTCAATTGTTGGAAGAAAGAAGCTATCTTTCAACAAGGTGGTTTTTCATGTGTCTTTACCGGGGATAGGAAAGTCTTGCCCACATGTATAGTATCAACTGCTGTAGCTATTCAGATAATGAGAAAGGGGTGTGAGGCCTTTTTAGCATATGTAGTGGATGATAGGGTAGAGAAAAGAGCAATCAGTTACCAAGTTTACCAGCTGAAAGAGATATCGACTTTGAGATACATACTTTACCTGGTAGCATCCAATAGCATTACTTGCCTATAGAATGGCACCTGGAGAGTTGAAGGAATTGAAAACCCAATTACAAGAGTTGCTGAATAAAAGATTTATTCAACCTAGTACATCACCTTGGGGAGCTCTAGTACTGTTCATGAAAAAGAAGGATGGAACCATATAATTATGGATAGACTACAAACAATTGAATAAGATAAACATTAAGAATATATATCTTTTTCCTAGGATTGATGCCCTATTTAATCAACTACGTGAGGCAACGATATTTTCAAAGATAGATCTCATGTCAAGTTATCACGAGACATTCTTCTATGAAATCAAACTTCACATCCTTGATCAGCAAATTTGACAATGGCTTCGCAGTCTTCGAGAAGTCCTTGATAAACCTTCGGTAGTAACTGGCATGTCCCAAGAAGCTTCTGACTCCGGTCATAGATGTGGGTGGAGGGAGCTTGTCTATTTCCTCCACCTTAGATTGATCAACTTTAATGCCTTTATTGGACACTTTATGTCCCAGAACGATTCCTTCCTGTACCATAAAATGGCACTTTTCCCAATTAAGGGTGAGACTTTGTTCTTCACATCTCCTCATTACCAAAGATAGGTTATTCAGACAATCATCAAAAGAGCTTCCATAAACACTAAAGTCATCCACGAAGACTTCCATCTTATCTTCCAAGAAATCTACGAATATGGCATTCATGCACCGCTGAAAGGTTGTGGGTGCATTACAGAGCCTAAAGGGAATTATTCTAAACGCAAAAGTCCCATAGATGCAGGTGAAGGTAATCTTCTCCTAGTCGTCTAGATGAATGGGGATCTAATAGAACCCTGAGTATCCATCCAACCAGCAGAAGTATGAGTGGTGGGCCAGGCGCTCAAGCATCTGGTTGATAAATGGGAGAGGGAAGTAGTCTTTGTGGGTGGCAACATTTAACTTTCTATAGCTTATGCACATACGCAAACCAGTAACGGTCTTGGTTGCAACTTCTGCTCCATTATTTCCCTTGATCAGTGTTATGCCTCCCTTTTTAGGAACTACCTGAATGGGACTCACCCACATGCTGTCACTAATGACATAAATGATTCCTACATCACAGAGCTTCACAACTTCTTTGCTGACCACCTCTCGCAACATCTCGTTCAGCTTTTGTTGTGGCTGGGCGTAAGGCTTAGACTTTTCCTCCAGATGGATTCTGTGCATACACACAGAGGGGCTGATTCCCCTTAGATCTCTGATTGAGTAACCTAGGGCTTTTCTCCATAGCTTCAACTCCACAAGTAGTTGTTCCTTCTGACTGTCAGTCAGCTCTGAGTTGATGATGACTGGGTTCATCCTTTCTTCATCTAGGAATCAATATTCCAAACCTTTCAGAAAAACCTTCAACTCAAACCGGATCTTCTCTTCTGGTTCTTTGGCAGGATCGCTTTGTAGGGAAGCATACATCACCGTCTCCACTGGGCCTTCTTCTTTAGACAGATTTTTGACTTCCAGAAATGCCAGTAGCTCCTTCACTTCCGGGTCCTCGACCACCTATTCTTCATCATCTAAAGCACACATCAACGGGTCTATCATAGTTTTTTCTTCCCTTACCTCATTGTAGGTTTGTTGATAACTTTCAACAAAATAAGAGGACTCAAAGAACGAGGGGGCTTTTATACAATCACAGATGTTGAAGTTGATGTGCTCTCTTCCAACTCTGATTGTTACCATACCTGCCTCCACGTCAATGAGTGCTCTGCCACTTGCAAGGAAGGGTCGCCTGAAGATAATGGGGTAGCTAGCGTCCTCCACGGTGTCGATCAGAATGATTTCACAGGGTATAAAGAACCACCCAACCCTAATGGGAACATATTCAACCAATCCAATTGGTCTTGTAAAAGTGTGGTCTACAAGTTGGATTCTCATATTTGTACTTACCATATCGGTAAGTCCTAACCTCTTTGCAAGGGACAAGGGCATTAAGCTAATACTTGCTCCCAGGTCTGCCAGACCTTTATGGGTCATGTTGTCCCCAACTTGAAAGGGGATGACAAAGGCTCCAAGGTCTTTCTTCTTAGAAAGCATACTTGCCTTGACAAAAGAACTGGACATTGTGCTAGCTTCATGGTTTCAACGTCTTCTCCTCTTTTCTTCCTTGAGATCAAGTCCTTCAGAAACTTTGCGTAGGTGGGCATCTCCTCGATAGCATCCAAGAATGGGATGTCGAGGTGCAACTTCTTTACTGTAGCCATGAACTTATTGTACCTCTTCTTCAATTGGGCCTTCACCAACTTGTACGGGAAAGGTATGCGAGGTGCATACCTATCCGGACGCTCCTCGAAAGTCATGTGTGCTTCACGGGAACTTCTAGTGATTCTTCCGGGGTTACATCCATGACTGGTACTGTTACTATTGTTTCTCTCTTCTCTTAGGTTGGGTGTATCACTGTTCCTGACCTTAGCACAACAATCTTTGCAGTTTAGTTCCCTCGCGGGTTTGCCTCAGTGCTGGAGGGGAATCACCCCACTTGATGGTTGATACTTTGGGCTAGGTTTGCCAGCTGTTCGTCTATCTTCTTGTTATGCCGATGTAGCTCCCCAATCTAGGTCAAAAAACCTCCCATCTGTTGTTGCATTAACTTGAGAAATACCGTACTGTCTATGAAACTTTTGTGTAGCTTTTCATTTAGATCATTCTACTTCTTGGCAAAGGACATCAGCTCGGTCATCATCGACGATCGTTGTTGCTAGCCTTGCTGTCCCTACTGGTAACTTCTATGCTGTGGGAAACCTGCTTGGCATTGCTGATTTTGCGGTCCTCCCGAGGAAGTTCTGCCTACCAACTGGTGAGAATTCTCAGCCACACTGGTGTTCCTATATGAAAAACTAGGGTGATCAGTGCGCCGATATTGGATGTATCTCACATTCTCCATGTTGTCTTCATCAGGCTCACTTTGGGCGGCCGTGTGTGGGCAGAAGTCAGACATGTGATCTGGCTCCCCACACGTGACACATCTCCTAACTACTTCTTGTTAGACCTTCCCTTTATAGTTCTGGTCCTTCAGGGCTTGGACATCAGTCACAATCTTGTCTAACTTAGCCGACAGTGCCTCCATCAACTTGGATTCTCTCAGAGTGGAGTGACTCATTGACTCTCTATCATATTCACTATCCTGCCGGTTCATGGCCATATTGTCTATAATCTCCCTTGCTCTTTGGGCATTGAGTCCCAAGAAATCACTTCCTGCTACAACATTCAGAGATTTTCTTTCTCTAACACATAGCTATTATAGAAGGTGGTGATCAACTTGGGCTCAGAAAAACCATGGTGCGGGTACTCTAGCTGATAGCTTTGGAATATCTCCCAGGTTTCATGCAGATTCTCTGAACTTTCTGTGAGAACCTGGTTATATTGTTTTGGCATTTGATTGTACTTTATATAGGGAAGAACTTGGCGATGAAAGCCTTATCCAGATGTTCCCATTCAGGTAGACTCCCATCTTGGAGACTGGTGTACCATTCTAGAGCTTTGTCCCTCAAGGAGAAAGGAAAGCACTGGGTGTAGATGTAGGATATCAGGACCCTGTTGATCTTGAAAGTATTGAAAGTCCTCTTAAATGTTGTAAGGTGGTTGTACGGATTCTCTTCAATGGTGTTCCCTCCAAACTAGTTGTGTTGCAACAATTGGAGAAAAGCAGGCTTCAACTCAAAGTTGGCTACATTGAGTGGTTGCTCCACCACCGAATTCCTCTCTTCGTTTGCCCTGAATTGGATAAAAGAATGTAGGGACCAAGCTTCAGGTTCTTTCTTAGCCATGGTTTGTTAAACATAGGAGGGTTTGAAGAGGTGAAGAAGTACCTAAAAAGAAGAAGTGTAAAAGTGTGAGTGTGTTGTATAAACTATGTGCAATAAATATTTGTAATATTATATGCATATGTACAAGGTTTTTGGCAAAGTGCAAGTAAAACTTGAGTTCGTAGAATGGTATTCGTTGCCGAATCCCTGACAACGACACCAAAATGTTGACAAGCCTTAAACGTGGGTCCAAAAATGGAGACATGTCTAGGTCATTGGACTTTAGTAATTTATAATAACTGAATGTTTAAGACTCCTGCAACTAGCACATGGTCGAAGTAGTTCGGGCTCGAACACAGGGATTGGAAGAATATAGCTTCAGAACTCAAGTTTTACCTGTCTAAGCACGTCGAAAAGTCGAAGGATAAGGTTTGTTATAACGAGGAAGAATTATAAAGAATCAAACTAAAAACCTATCTCCAAAGGGAGTTACTAGAAGGATTAAAGTTTTGGGTTTAGTGATTTTTATAGGAGTTTTCATATATAGGAAACTGAGGGGATAAAACTATTTCCAGAGTATAGCACGAAGGAACAAAACTCAATCGTAACAAGCGGCAACAGCCTCCATCATGCACTTTCTTCTCTCAAAGAAGATGCTAACCAGCCGTGCACCAAGTTCCCTCTCTGAAGGGTACTAGGAATGGAATAGAGTGGAACGATAGGCTAGGCACATCTCTGATCCCAGGTACTATCGTACACCTAAATCAGACCAATCTCTAGATTTTACGACATCCCTCTCTCAAAGGAGTCAAAACAAGAAACACGCACTATAAAAAAATAGGTTTTTAGTGAAGGTCATTTGTGAAGGACCAAAACCCTTAAAAAATATTGAGTTTTTGTGAAGGACCGTCCTACACAAACCAACTTGTTTCCTTCAGCCGAATTCTTTATGGAAAAGACAATTAGTGAAAGTCTAAAATCCTACTAGAATGCAAAAATTTCGTCATTATGGTTCCCATCAAAATTCCCGCCCCAATACTTAGTACAACTTAACCTAGTTAGATTAGTGGAAACGGTTCCCTCCTCTTGCGCTTTGCCCCAACGTTTCCCTGTTTGCAACCTAGGTACGACGTCCAATGGTGATTCTCCTTCAATCCCGAAAGGCCCCAAGACATATGCTGATGGTTCCTCATCAAAGAAGAATGCTAATGGTACCTCATCAAGCCGGCGAGACCCAGAAACCGAAGTAGGCTGCAATGCCGGCAAGGTCGCCGTGTTTGAGGAGAATAAGCAGGTACCCTCCGTTGTTGACGAGTCTGAGGAGCCGCCATCCGGTAAGATAGGCAAGGGGATGCCCCGTTGGTTGTCATCATTCCGGGACAACACCATGTTTTTTAGGAATGAGCAAAGGGCTCGGCTCACTCGACTCCTCAGGAACTTTGTGGACTGCCACGATTGGACTGCCACAGCCTCTACGCTTAGCATCTTGCTCAGGTTATGGCCCGACCCGAGGCCGCTCAGCTCCACAGTCGACCTGCGTAACAGTTTCCATGTAGGTCATGGTTTGCGATGAGTGTTTGCTGTTAAAGTTACAAAAGCTAATTATCATGCTGATTATCTAATTCAACACCCGTTTGTCTTTGTTTAGTTTGCACTTGAGCTACAATACCGCAAGGGAGGAAGTTACAAAATCCAATCTATCAAGCAAACATACGAGACTTGGTTAAGAAAGCTAACTTTACAAAAGACTGTGCCGCTGAGGTAATATAACGGGATTTTGTTCAATCTGACATTAAAAGCAAAGGGCGTGAGATGGCCGGAGGCTGATTATTTTTTCTTTTTGGTTGTGGGTTTCTTAGGATAACAAATGTTATTCCCCTTTTTTATAAAATCAGATATGATCCTGTAGTTCTCATTCGCTTTTGTATGGTTGGTTTTCAATTTTTTCTGTTTAATAGCTGTAGAGAATTTATAGCTGGCCAACCTTAGAAATTTATCATTTTTAAGCCTCATTCCTCCATCAATGATGATGTGAATTATTGTTTGATTTGTACATCAGTTCTTCATACCCTAAATTCATCATCATTTGTCATCTTAACATCATTATCTCTCCTTTAAAAATATCATTTTCTTCTTCTTAGAAATATTCTCCTTGTGTCTAGGTTGTCCAAGCACTAGGTGGGACCTAGTCATCTGACTTAGAGAATCTTGGTATTCACCTAGACTTTTTTTTAAATAACAGATTCCTTATTTTTTTCAACACTGTCTAGTAAAATGCGTCTAAAAGTGTGCAACATAAGGAAGAAGAGGGGCAATGTACATCTAATCAAGCTATGTATACTTTCTAGAAGAAGAAACAACATAAAAGATATTTCTTACTCATATGCAACTGTCTCTTTCCCTGAACTAGCAGGAATTTTGCATTGGCATTGTAAAATGAACATAAAAAGAAACCAAAAGAAACATATATTTGTTGCAGGCTTTTGAAGCTAGTAGCTAAAGCAAGAAATCTCATATTATTTGTTTCAGTTTCTCAGTTCGATGCTCCCAAGCAGGAAACAACATTGTCAGATGATTATATAAAAGAGTACATGACAGAAAAGGAATATCTTGCCACTTCTTACCCCAAAGGTGGAAGGTGTTCCCGTGGTCGTTCCGAATCATGGACGCCCCTACTGAACTTATTTCTTGCCTTAGGAGAACTCTTTTGAACATGTTTGGAAGTTGTAGGCTTGTAGCCACGGACAACATAAATCCATCCATGTATATATTGCATAGGTAGTATCAAGAAAATTTGGACCTTTTTTTGCGGAAGCTAGGTTATAATTCCATCCATATGAAGAACATTAAGAGGGAAGTCGGGTAAACCCCCCTATGTAGAATGCCATAAACCTACAGAAGCCTGCCTCAATTGGGGTGGATAGATCAATGAGAGGTAGAGTAGATGCAAAGCAGTGCACTAAACTCTGTGCTTTCCTACATACTCTCTTAAGGGAATCAATTCTTGGGTCTTCTTCTGTAGATCGGTCTGATCACTGATATGCTACACCATTTTTGCCCTCACACACCGAAGGAGAGAGAACTCCCGTGATCATAATCATGTGGAGGTCCAAATTATCATTATGTAGGAACTTTTTACATATCTGAACTTATAGTATAGAGTATATAACTAGTACATACACATACTAGTAGATATTAGAGAACTAGTACATACATACATACAGACTGTAGTACATCAATAGTACATGCAGATCATATAGTATATAAATACATAGAGATCATATAATATATATAACTATTACATACATATACTAGTACACAATAGAGAACTAGTACATACATACTAACAGGCATGTTGTACATCAATAGTACATAGAAGAGTACTAGTACATGCATGCAGATCATTTATATACATATATAAATTAATTAGGTATACAGGTTTATAATTAGTACAAAAACATGCACCTTTATTTACTAACAATGTATCTACTAATATAGGTGCAGCGTAAAGAACATACAGGAGTATGAGGTAAAGTCAATGAATAAATACTTTTCCATAAGTTTTTTTAACCCTCCTACTGGGCCAACAACAAGTTTGGGCCTTGTTTTGGGTCCAACATGCACTTTTCAACTAAGCGGGCCAAAGCGGGCACTTAAACAGGGTCTTCAAGCGGGCTGGTATTAAGCGGCCACTTTTTGCTGGCTCGCTTAGTTGGCACTTAAGGCCATTTTCAGGCGGCAGAGGGTTTGAACCGCTCAAGTGGGTGCTTAAGCGGCTGCTCCAAATGCTTTTTAAAACACTGACGAGTCCATAATGCAGGGAATGCCAGTTATAACTCCCCCTTGTCGTATACATGGCTAGAGGACTAACTAGTTCTAAATTATGCAAGTCCAATAAATAATGCTCATTAAACTTTTGGGCATCTTATATCATGACATTTGTAAAAATTGAAGAATTTGAAGAGACACACTGTCGCAGCTAACATTCATGAAACTACACAACCTTACATGTGGAGCAATGAATAAAAGAAAAATATACACACGTCAAATAAGTATTCTAACACATCTATCTGACATGCCCTACTTTAATAGTAATATACACAAGGATTTCTTAGCTGGGAGGCTTGGTGAAACTATCAACAACTTGATCCCCAGACTTCAAATAGGGAGTATTTATCGACTTTCTTAAATAAGCTTTTTGTGCAAAATGGCAGTCAACTTAATGTGCTTTGTCCTCTCATGAAAGACATCTCGTGATGAAGAGGGCAGCCTTGTTGTCAGATAACATTGAAATAGGGTCAGAAACATTAACCAAAAATCCAGTAACAGGGCCTTAACCTATAAGAGTTTGAGCTGTGCAATAGTGTTAGTCATGGCAAGATATCTGCTTCAGTGCTAGATTTAGCCATCACTACCTTCTTGTTCCTCCTCCAGGTTACAATATTACCGTCTTGTACCACATACATATGTGTAATAGCTAGAAGTGCATTTCCTATCAATGTGACCCTTGCATAGTTAGAATCAGAATAGATTTGTATGAATTCTGTATACCAGACCTCTTCATACAACATTTTCAGTTATCTGAAGTGATAGAAAATTTAAATGTGTCATGTCAACATATATGCTTACAAGACCAACTGCAATTTTCATATCAATCCTTGTAACATTCAAATAAATAAGTTTTCCAACTAAACACCTTTGTGTTTTGGTGTGAGAAACAGAGGAAGATATCTCATCATTCCATGGAATATTTGGACCTAATAGAGTATCAGCTGGCCTAGCATTCTGGTGTTTTGCAGTAAATCCATAATATATTTCCTTTGTGATAATGATAAAGCCAATTTTGTTCAACGACTATATCAGCAAGAAAGTATCATACTTTTCCCAAATCTTTTGTGATGAAATTTAAAAGGATACCCCTTTGTATAAATTGTATTCCGATACTCTCACTAGCGGAGATGATGATATCCACCACATACATGTTAATAACGACCCCACTCTTGATTTTCTTGATGGATATACAATAGTCACGTTGGGACCTAAAAACTCATGATGAGGTTAAAATAGAACTCCAACTTTGAAACCAAGTCCATGACATTACTTGAGACTATAGATAGCTTTATATAATTTTCTCACCTTAGAACAATTCCCCTGATCACAAGGCCTGAGAATCACCCCATATAACTCATCTCCTATAAAATTCCATAAAGAAAGGCATTTTCTTCATCTAGCTAAGCCTATTATAAAGGTCGATTGGAGTTGGCTGTAATAGAGATGAGGATCCGCAGAGTTTAGTTGAGCAACAAGATAGAAAGTCTAACAATAGTCATTGTTTGTGTATCTTTCAGAAACTAGGCATGCCTTAAGCCACTCAGTAATTCCATTTGGGGTGTTGTTCAATGGTAAAGACTCAATCAATAGGCATGTACTTGTAATTTCTCTCTAAAGGGTCACGAATGCAAAAAGTTGTGGAGGGATGTGTAATTGAGGAAATGAATTAGTCACTAGTCACTACACAACCTAATGAGAACATGAACTGAATTGACTACATAGAGTCTTTGAATTTGTTTTAAAGGTTGTGATTTCATATGCAGTCAAACATTAGGACATAAATAATTTGATGCGATGCCTAAATGTTGCAATTTGCAACATTTAATGTTTTTTGCCTCCTTTTATATTTTCCCTTGACCTATGAGGTGCCCCCAAAATTTAAATGACAAATGAATCCATATATATCTAATGATATTAATATAGTACTACCGTACTAGAGAATATGACAGATGAGCATAGTTATAAAAAGGTTTATTCGTGGCTATTAACAGTCCTAGATAGCCACAATCTTGTAATCAACAAGAAGGCAACAGAGTAGGCACACACTTACCATTTAACTGTCTCATCTAATACTATGTAATTAGATGCAATCGTGAATGAGCACATGTCAACCACTGATAATAAAAATACATAGCATGCTGAAATATGCTTCTAACCGTTCAAAATCTCTTACATATGTTCCTTAAGTTTTCCTTAAAGCGTTAATTGGTCTCATAATCTGGAGTTCACCCTCAGTGCATACTTCATTGTAGAAAGATATATGTAAATTATTTCAAACGTTTAGTTGGCAAAAGTGAGTGGGAATGGGCACTTACTACTTGCACAGGCAGTTGGCTGGAGAAACGGAAATAAGCATTAAGCAGGCACATAATTCAAATTCTGCTGCGATTGGGTGATACTAACAACTTATACAAGAGTTGGTTGTGCATTTACAAGATTGGGTAATTCAAATTCAGCTACTCTTGTTTGTCAAAATACCTAGGATCCCTTGTAGCTTTATACAGCCAACGATGGTGATTGTTTCTTTCTGTGCAGAATCATGTTTTTCTTCTTCTCATTTTTGAAATTTGCAAAGATCTTTCTCATATTACAGTTCTATGAACTGACATATTTTTGTAAAAGAGATGCTCTTGAACTGATGTTCTCTTTGTTCCTTTCTAACTGTCTGAAAAATTTATCATGCATGCATCATCTAATTTGAGTTTATTGGATTATGATCTCCCTTTTGCGATCTTTTTTGCAATTGCTGCTTCAGTTGAGGTGATTGTATCAATAATCATGGTGGATATTGTGACGTGGCAAGTCTTACTTGTTGCCATTCCAGTAATGATAGTAATCATTAAAGTTCAGGTATATTTTTGTATTGAAATGTTCTTACATTATCTCTTCCGGGTATCTATAATTCATGTCTGACTCATTAACCATTTCATCTTATTTTGAGGTTGATAAAAGACTTTTTTAGTTGCTAAAATTTTATGGTGGGTAGAGCCTATAAACGGGCTGAACCATCTATTTTTCTTTTAGCTGAAAACAGATCATCACCACTGATTTAATATATCTAAACACTTTTAGCTAAAAGAATTATCATCATAATAACATTTGTTGTTTTCCTTTATTATTCTATATTTAATATTTAATGCCGTGTCGATCTTTATTAGGCTGTCGGAAAAATTTACAAAGATGAAGAGGATCTTGAAGCGTATATACGGTCTGATGATTATGGTATTTCAGATAAATCTAGGTAAAATTACTTTAGTTTCTAAAAGCTTGGAACTGTATTATTACTTCTCTTGAGAAATGCATTCTGTATCCTCTTCAAAACTCTCTTCAGATCTTATATACGAGAAGCTAAAGTTTCATTGCTGATAGGTTGCTAAACCTTTTACAACTTATAAGCTTTTAGAATAACATAGTCATGGTTTGGTATACCGGTAAAGCTGGTAAAGCAGAGAGACCCAATTTATTTCTCAAAATACTCGTCTTCTGAAATCTGTAGTGCACCTCGTATTTCAGTCTATAACTGTATACATTCAGCCATAAATGAATAGATGAAGCAAGAGTGTTACACCCTGGATGTTTGTGCTGCTATATGCAAAATTTATATGACATATTTAAGGATTTTAGGTTCATTTATTAATTTTCGGAGTTTTTGACGCTAACTCCATCTGTGGCAGGAACTTGTCGAATCCCTTAATTAGAGGGGCCATTGTGTTTCATGAACAAGGTCCCCAAGTTTTTGACTACAACATACGCTTAAATCACACATGGGCTTTCTCAGGATTTCCTGATGTAAAAACTATAATGGATGTAAATGGACCTTATCTCAATGACTTGGCATTGGGTGTTGATATAGTCCCAACCCTTCAATATAGCTACAGTGGCTTTCTTACTGTAAGTAACTTTTTTCCAGGTCTTGTTATTTTATTCCAGTACCTTATGCCTCAATGATGGTTTATCTTCAGCTATTGGTTTCCCACAGAACATGGCAATTTAACTAGAGGATTGAGTTGCTCCCTTCCCATTCATGAATCAACCTTTCATTTTTTTATATTTGTTTGATTTTGATGGTTGATGACTACAAAAGATTCTTGTATAACATTAGCTCATCTAGAACCTCTTAAACTATATCAGGAAATCATACTTTTGCTATAGCTGAATGTCATGTGCAAAGCATATAAATCTTACACCTCATTAGAGAGTTTGGTTAATTTAGTTAATTAAATTACTTGAGTCTATTTGTGTATGGACCAAAGTGTGCCTTGGCCCATTAGGGTTTAGTTTAAATTCTGTACACTTCCCCATTATCCTATATATAGGAGGGGGATTCCTCTTATCAAATATATCACAGAGCCTTATTTTACTTTACAACTCATCTTATTCACATTGTATACCAGGAAATAGAAAACATTGATAGAAGTGGTTTCTAGGGCTGTTTGATGTGCTGGACGAAAGTCGGATTCCAAGAAACCAGTTAATCAAGTCTTAAATTGGTTGTTTAAAACATTATACTAGCATTATGAGGAAGATGCACGTTTTGACACTTCATAACCATCTTAAGATATGAATGGAAAGTATTTCCCACATTTTTTTTCACATAGAAAAGAGCAATCCACATTGGTCATATAGTCAAGGCATAGCAGAGTTTGGATGGAAGGATGATGAAGCAACATCCCAAACAATCAAGAAAAAATCACTTTCCAAACAGTAAAGATCACCACAAGTGACATAACAGAAAGAAATTAATGTATGTCTTATATAAAAACCTAGAAACTGTTAAATAGAAAATCATGTTACAACAAATAAATTGACATAAGAAACTAAATTTAAGTTTTATTATTAAATGTGTACATCTCAATTATAAGATATGTTTTTCTTTTCTAATTCCTATCTTTCCATTATGTTATAATCAGAATCTTGATCTCTCACAATAATACATCATTAATCTGATTGAAAAGTTAACTGCAGAAGTTATTCATTCCTGTTGTGAAGGGAGCAAAAATCAATTAAAGGCAAGGAAGCAAGTACAACCAATAGAGCTTACAAATATTAAAGTATACAAGTAAGCACCCGTCGCCAATGGAACTCCAGCAACAATAGCACCCTCAGGTAGTGAACGGAGTTGGTTTACACTGATTCCAATAAGTAAAAGCGCAAATGCTTCCCACTGCATACCAAAAAGAGCTCTCCTTTTGTTTGATGCGTGACCTGATCCGTTTGGCTGTTGTGGTACAGATTGTTCCCGGTCTGCAGTTGGTTGATCTGTTTGATGTGTGATCTATTCTCGGTCTGCAGTTGGTCGTTCTTGACTATTTCTTCAGCTATAGCAGCATCATAGAGTACAAATTTTCCCCTCCCTTCAATCCAATTACAGCAGCATGCTTCTTTTTCATAGACTAGAAAGGAATCAAAGAGCAAAGGGCAATGGGCAAGGAGATGGATGTTTACATATCATGGCTGAAAATCTCATTTGATGATATTCTCATTTTTGCATAAGAGTCTATTGAACTACGAGAAAACCATAAAAAGGTACTTTTTCTACAATAATATTATCAATTCTGTGCTACACATGTGTCTGGTTGCACTTGATCCTTTGTGTTTCTTAGCTAGTCGTAAGGTTCACTTCTTTGACATTGAGGAAATCATAGTTTCTGCATTTAAGTTATACAAATGTAGCCCAAGGGTGCATGGACTAACTTCTGAGTAGATATGAGATCCATCATTTTATCGACTTCTCTCTCTTACTACACTGTAACTGTTCTTGCTAGCTTGAACTATTTCTCAGTTAATAATTATTTATTTATGGTGAAGCCCTATGCAATTGTTTAATCAGTCAATATTTTCATAGTGCAGTTTTATAACATAATACAACAAACTCAGAGACTGCAAAGCTGAACCGATGTCCAGCGTTTGGAAGGCTATGATTTATGCAACTTTACTGTGACAATTTTCAGAAATTAGTGTGAGGTGATGTGTTTTGATTTCGATACATATAAATTGCTTTTAAATTTCTTAGGACTGCAGTAAAATCTGACTTGAGCAGCTATTCTTGTGTAACTGAAAATTTTCTAGTTGTTCTACATCATGGAGTTTTAGTTCATATCCTTTTGCTGCTCCTGACATCTCACACTTTCTATTTCTTATAGTCCTTTGTGACTTGTGTAACAAGCTCAGTATTGATAAGTCTAGTGGGAAAGGTGCATGTCCATATCTGATATGCATGTGATCTAGGCTTAAAGACAAAGGTACAAGTGGAAAGATCCAATTGAGGTTTCAACAAGTGTTGCTTGCATCATGTAGCATGACCCGATGTTCTGACTGAAGATGGTGTCATTCCTGCATATCCAAGCTACGAGGCAATTTGCAGCAAAGGTGATTAGACAAGTTTTGGTCTCCCTTGGTGAGTATCCAACTGAGTAGTGACTAAAAATCACTCAAAGAGGCGCCACTGATTGGCGCTAGAAAAAGTAGCTGAAGATAACCCATCATGTAATGAAGATGCCATACACACTAGACAGCTATAGTAAGTGCAGTAGAAACAAAGAGCTGTCAAAAAACTTATATGTCTCTACTTTTCTGAATAGGAAGAGGTCATCCATAGGTTGGTGATCCTGGAGCCTGCACTTTTCATCCTTGGTTTTAAGTCTTCTGATAATGATTTCTCTTTCTAGGGTTTAGGTACTCTTCTAACTATAATTGATTCTGTGTTTGCATGTTTATTGGTGTGCTATCTGGGTTTAGGCACTCTTATATATGGAGAGGGTTACTTCTAGATGGATGAGGAAAACTAAAAGATTGGAAAGGATGGTCCAAAAAGTAAAGATCATTGATATCTCGTTGAATGCAAAGAAGTTGGCTCTACATTCTTTGATGGCTATTACTAGAGGATTATTGGAGGAAATCTGTTCATAACCACTACACTTCCTCTCAACATTGTCATTGGCTAAACGAGTGACAAAGTCAAAATGTAGATAGATATTTA
The DNA here is from genome assembly GCA_963693085.1 of Alisma plantago-aquatica. Taxonomy (NCBI): domain Eukaryota; kingdom Viridiplantae; phylum Streptophyta; class Magnoliopsida; order Alismatales; family Alismataceae; genus Alisma; species Alisma plantago-aquatica. Next base: position 1,010,705,173 of record OY856413.1, read on the forward strand.
TATTGAAATTTGTATTGATTAAGGGAAAAGGCCCATGTCCTTCCCTATGTGATGATGAACAATTTTTCTATGTGAAATAAAAAGAAATGTTTCAAAAGAGTGATTTGTTATGTTTGTTGTGTCTTATTAACTAGATGAGTTACTACAAATATCATTTGGGTCTGATAAAATCCACAAATATATCACTTCATGAAATATAAGAAGGCTAAAACCTCATTGACAAACAAATAAATGTACATCACAATTGTAATTCATGGGAAATTAAGTATATTTGTGAAGGCCCTAGAACCTCATTGAAAGTAGTGAAATTAGCCTTCACAAATGTATTTGGGAGGCCTGGGAAGTCTTTTTGTGAAGGTCAAATAGTCCTTCAGAAATGTATTTTTGAAGGCCCTAGAACCTCATTGAAAGTTGTGAAATTAGCCTTCACAAATGTATTTGGGAGGCTGGGAAAGTCTTTTTGTGAAAGGTAAAATAGTCCTTCAAAATAGTATTTGTGAAGGCTAGAGTCTCTCATCAAAGTATTTGTGAAGAGGCTTTTAGAGTAGGACTTTTTTGTGAAGGAATGTCCTTCAACCGAATTTTTTTTGAAGGAGTTAATGTACATTTGTGAAGGAAGCATCCTTCACAAATAGCCAATTTTCTTGTAGTGACGATTCGATAGCTAGTCAAAAGCATGAATTAGAAAGAAGAGACTATAACTCAGATGTTATAAAGAAACCATCCAACGAAATAAAGCAATACATAGAAAAATATGAGGTAAACTCCACAGATTCCAATAATCATAAAGAAACATAAATGTTTAGTTAAAATGCAGTAATTAAAGGAAATAAATGCTGTAAAGGGAAGATAGGTATCAATCTCCTTGATTTAGGAGATTGATGTACATAGCAGCGGATACCTAAGGTAATGCTAACCCGGTATCGGGTAAGGGCCCTATCGGGATACGACCGTGTTGGGTTCTTGACCATGTCGCGTCGTGAACTGTGATGGGTAAGGGGTGTATCGGGATAGGATCTCTGCCCGATATGGTCGTATCAAGTTGCTGGTCATGTCGGGCTGCAACCATGATGGGTATAGACCATATCGGGTTGGGCACTGTGTCGGGTTAGGATACATACATGGTAAACATTATCTTAAGGCTCTCAGATTCCTCGTTTCAGGTATAGGTGGGAGAGCCGTCTCGGGTTGAAGCCCAGATAGGAACCCAATATTGTTGAAGTAGCCTTGAGGGTCATATCGTGCTGCTTGCTACTACCGGAACGGTTCCCAAGTGAACTCCTCCCATCCCTCTTGGGTTGGGGGTGTGATCACCTAGTATCGCTCAACATACTCTGGAACTTGACACAATAGCTCATGTGCTCTAAGATTTAGCTCTCATAGGGTCCGACCCGTCCCATCGTAGGCTTGTAGCTACAATTTATAGGCAGTGAGTTGACAGGAGTTGTGGCTTTTATTGGACCATGTGCCCTATGTCTGTGGCTCTTTCCTTGTGGCTTCAGGAGGGGCCGATATGTCTGTCTCCTGGCACACGTGTCAGGCTATAAACGTGCTGGGTAGTGGGTGTATCGCGTTACAGTTGTGGCAGGTTGCAAGCTTGGTGGGCTGCTGCACCGAGGGGTGGCCATATCGTATAATCGACTTCGTCAGGTGGCGAACCGTGATGAGTAAGGCACCATATCGGGTAGAGAGCTACAACGGACAAGGCTCCCACACGACATGCCCACATCGGGTTTCTATCGTATCGGGCAGCGACCATGATGGGTAAATGGGCGTGTTGGCCTCATGAGCTATCGGGCTGGGGCGTGGACCTTATTGTTGATGGGCATGATGGGCCATTGGTGCTCTTTTTATAGAAGAAATATGAAAAACCCTACATAAGATGGAAAATATTGTTAGGGGCATAGTGGGCATAATTTATTCATAATAGATAGGACAAAATGAAGAGGAAGTTGGGTTTGAAGGCTATTTTGATGATAAAATATAAGCTCTAGTAGCCATAAAATGGGTGTTATCACTAAGTCTAAGGGCAACCTCTCTCTCAAGATGACTATCCAAAAACTACCAAGAAGAACAAATGACCAAAAGATTTAACATTCCAACATTTTTATGCATTCATACTACTCCATAACACAAGATATTAGTGGTACTACTCTTTCGAGGTACCAATGATCAAACTGCACAAGATGGTAGCTAAGCATACAAGTGTAGCATTAAAACCAGTGCATGGAGATAATCTTGACGAGAGTATATATATATTAAAAAAGGAGAGGCAATATACATGTTGGGAGAGCCTTAGTGGCTACTCCTAACCCAAGTTAAGTGTTTAGTCATACATGTTTACGGGCAGCATAACGACGTCACAAAATGATAGATACATCAAGTTCCATGAAGAGAGGAGGGAAGTATAGTGAGATGGAAGTGATAGATCCAGATAGAGAGAGAAGAACGTGATACAACACAGTACTTCTTTAGATATAGATCCAATAGATTGATGGCGTGGACATTCTCCTTCTTTTGAAGAAGATGGAGCCTTCAGTCTTCTCTCTCCTCAACTTCCACCTTTGGAGATCCAAGACAGATTGGATGGATGAGAATGAGTCTAGAAAATGGCAGCACTTCATGGTCCTTCGAGAGCTGATGATTTGACAAGACGTGTTGGTGGCCTATTTATAGGCGTTCTCCACTGACTTAACTCCTCGACCGCGGTCAAGGTTTGGTCTCAGTCAAAGCCTGATCATGGTTGAGGATTTATTGCCATCATCTCCTTGGTTGAGGTTGGTTATAGTCACCTTCTCGGCCGTAGGATGGATGCTGCATCCTTTGGTCAGACCACGGTCTAAAGCTAGGTCAGGGCTTCACACCGTGGATGTGTGGACCACATGTGTGAGGAGCTGTGGGTGTGCAACATTGGGGTGATCTTGGAGACCCCGACCGTGGTGGGATGGTTCCTGATGGTTGAATGGGCTGTGGTCGAGGTGTCGACCGTGACCTTGGCTCGATGTGACCCTACAACCATGGAAAAAGCGTGCAAGTGAGATACTTGGCATAAAGTGCTAAAATAAGTGGAGAAAATCTATAAAAGGTATGCTAGGGGAGGTATAAAATATATGTGAGAAGTATATAAAATGAGGTGTTATCAACTCCCCCAAACTTGGAATCAAGCCTGTCCTTAGGCTAAGTGTAGGCTCGAAAGCATAGAGAGAAAAAGCAAATTTGTGTGATAAATTTTTGCAAAACTTAGCACTATCAAATTATCTCATTCTTGCATCAAGACTGTTGTGGTATGTTTGCTCAACCCTAAAGTCTCATTCCTCCCCCTTTCCAACAAGAGTTGCACAACTTTGACTTTTTTTCATTTCCTTTGGTAGAAAAGGTCTATCCTTCTCAACGTATCACCCCTTCCGGCATTAGGTTACCAGCCGTACCAATACAACATCTCCCTAAGAGGTAGCTTTCACACTCTTCCTTTATTTTCTGTTGGCCCTATGCTAATGTGTTCGGGTAAGTTTTAGGCTTTAAGTGTTTTCCTCCTCTCTTGAACTTTCTCACCCACAACTCTTGTAGGGACAGTGTTGCCCTTCGAGCTTCTGACGTAAAGTCAAGTGGTTGTGTGAGTTTTGTTCAGGATTGGAGATGGGTAAATTTGGCTTCGAGCTTCCAATTACAAACATGACATATCTACATTCGTGAGTGCGATAATACACCAGTTGTGTGGAAACTTTTGGCATCTTTTGGGAAAAACTCTCATTATAATTTTTTTCTTTTTCTTTTTGGATTTTTATATCTCCTCTCTGGCTTGGGTGAGTGGGATTTATGCGATCTTTTGGGCGGACAAGCCTCTTTTAGTCCCATAGCGGGGATAGATAGACTTGAAAGGGGTAGCTATTTCCCTCTCAACGAAGATGAGGATTTTCGGGTTGGAGCCGTCATGTTAGGGTGGTTGGTCAGGAGTATGGCTTTGTGAAGTTCTCTATATTTCAAGGGTTTCATAAGCTTAAGGTTGTTACACACACAATGTCTTATTGCAAGAATGGGATAAAGATGTATTGCTATTCTTCTCGTTTTACTTTTATATGCATTAGTTGCTCATATTTTCCTCTCTATAAGATGATAGCACTACAACCATTAGTAAGAAAATAGACAAATTTCTAAGGTAACTACACAAAGCTGTGGCTTATAACTAGATTTCCTTAAGAAAAAAGTAAAAGCAGTTTGGCTGGAGCTAAAATATGTACAAGTAAAGTTTTTAAAAATTTAAAAAAATTGAGTGATAAAATGGTGGAAAAATTGTACCTCTCTAGCCCGTTTATGACTCCTCCCCCAAAATTATACTTCACCCCAACCTGGGGTGTCAAAATTTGAGTGAGGCGTATAAACAAACTTTCTTCATTCTAGTTTGTCGATGTTGGAGGCCCACTTAGACTCGAGGAGCATGCTTGTGTACACTCCTCACAGTGGATGATACTGTTCGTATTGCATCTCCTCTACCTTTGTATTTAGATTGGATAGGGCCATCATCCAGGATAAATAGAAGAAGCCACAGTCATTTGACAGAGGCACCTACCGAGGGATCCTATGGAAGAACTATGTCTTTTTGAAGTTTTTGTCTGCTGCATGCTTGTACCCTTTACCGTGGCTTTTTAGCATCTCAATAATCACTTCAGCGCATGTGGCAACCTTTTCTTCGATTGGTGTCTTTGCAGTAGTCATGTTTGTCTTTTTGTTTAGTGCGAAGGCTGCGTCTGAGCTGTTGTATAACACTACAATCGTTTTGATAACGTTGACTACTAGCAAAGTCTAATGATTGTTGTGAACTATAGGCAAGAAAATGTAGTCCAGGATGGACGTCGCTAAGCGTTGTTGCAGACATTCATTTTCACCCGATCTCTTATCCTTTAGAATGTCATCTACCAGTAGAAAATATGCCATATATGCATTTAGCATATTGTCACCTAACAGAGCTTGGTAGGCTGGCATCATGCTGACTGATAGGTACCCTCCTATTTTTAGCATATCGCGGAGGTCATCCTTCAACACACAGATTCCGTATGGTTAGAATATAGCCTCTGTTGGCATGTCATCTTCTTTTAAGGACTTCATTATCATGTTTAGGGATTACAAAGATAGGCTTACACAGCTCCATCTGTCAAAGTCCTTGAAAGTAGGTACTATCTCCCCAACTGGCCCATCCAGTTTTTCTTCAGGCAGATCTTCTTCTTCTTCTACTTCGCCTTCCTCCGACTTCCCTACTATAGGCTGTTCTTCTTTATCTTTTACCACTAGAGGTTGTTCATGTTCTATTTCTGGCATGCTTTCTGCAACTACTCTAGTGTATGTTTTCCAACCTTCTTTCCATACCACTACTCTAGCTGGCTCTTTCGGGTCAATCCACAGAGTTTTGATTTTTTTCCCTCCAAGTAACCATTTTAGGTAGAGTGATCTCTTGATGAAGTCTCTACGATATTGCGTCCGAAGGCATCACCGGGTCACTGAAAAAATGATGGTCGTAGATAATCTCAATCACGTACGTACCACACAACATGTGTAGATCTTCCGTGCATAAGTCTTCCAGTGGGATGACCTTATTGATGGCTTCCATCATTCGTAATACAATGAAGGCACAATCCTCTGTTCCAGCCTCTTCTTGCGGGACCTTCTTGCAAATTAAGAATAGTTTCCATATTCTCTTAAATTTATCGTCTGCTAATTGTATGACTCTCTGCAGATGTAACAACACTTTCAATATATCCCTAGCTTCCTTGTTTTTCTATATTAAGGAAATACTATCTAGCTTGGTTGTGCAACAGATGAACACTGTCGTCTTCTGATTGTATAAATTGACAACAATCAATGCCCAATGCTTCCCATTCCTTATGGGTAGGACCACAAACTTTGTTTCTTTCATGCTCACTGTCTGTTTTAGCTCAGTCACATCAACAACTTTGTAGTCTTCATTGTATAGGAGTCCTTCTAGATCTGTGATGCCATTAAATATTGGTTGCACCTTGTCTGGATGTAAGAACTCTTTGAGGAGGGTGGCACACTGTACTTTGAACATCTTCTTGTGTACGCGTGCCATTTTCATGAACATTCCTCTGAAGTGTTCCCTCGTGAGATGTCTGCCCTTGTTGTGGTATACAACATCAGTTCTAGGCAGTATGTCATCCAGAATATCTGCCAAGGTATGGACATCCCTGCATGTTATCCTAGATAGTGCAGTCATGTCCATATTTTCCATTTTACAAGGTATATGAGGAGCCACACCTAATTATACTTTCTTGGCTGGTGTGCTTCGCTTCCTGGTCAGCTCGTTTGTAAAAAAAGTAGCAAGCCCACCTTTGCCTTGGTCTGAGGTGCCATCCTGTGCTGCCTTTAGGGGTGCTTCCCTGATTGGATGCAGACTTTCTGTACTCATTGGCATCTGGACTGTCATCTTATCTGCAATGTCCTTGGAAGCCTCCACAGTTGTATTGTCTTTGATGTTGCTTTCCTCAGACGGTTGCCCTAGTTCGACAACGTTTAGTGCTGCTAAGGTTGCCTCCATATTCCCGTCGCAAAGATAGTCGTTATGTTCGTTATGGACTGGGGATTGTAGGAAGTAACTACACATGTCCATCCCAGATGTCAAGTCATCTAGGAACTTATTTAGATCTCTAATTTCTCTTGATGTGAGATCTTCTATCGCTATGCTCTCTACTCTGGCGATGACGTCCTGTGTGAGCTCCTCTGCTGCAACCTTGTCTGTAGTCGGCGTAGTTTTTTATTCTTCTGGTGCCCCCTTCCCCTCATCTGATTTTGCTTTGTCCTCTTCAGGACTACTTTTCAAATCGAGCCCCCTTGACAACGTAGTATTTTTCTTCATTTCATTGTTTTTATGAGTGTTCGACTACGATGATGCTTCCTTTGCTTGAGGTTCAACTGTCGAGGTAGTTTTTACATTGGCATTTTCTTCTTTTGGAGTTGTACCTACACCTTTCCCTCCCATGTTGTCGTTGTCATTATCGTCGGGGTTTGGAGGGCTCGATAAAGCTTGCGATGTTGAGGGACCTGCCACACGCTTGCTCTTCTTCCTCTACCGCTGGTTGTCGATCTCTTTGCGTTTGGCTTCCAACTACTAGTGATCTTCCTCCATGCGTTGGCACTCCCTTTGGAGGTCATTCATTTCTGCCTCATAGCCTTTTACTATATGGTCTCTATTGGCTCGTAGGGCGTCCATCTCCCTCCTGATTGCTACCATCTCCTCCATGATGGTCTTTATCACTCCTATCATCATGTTCTGGGTGTTTAGCACCCCTTGCATGAATTGGGGTAGTGCTTCATTCCTCTCATTCAATGACTGCACCTGCATGGTTTGCGTACACAAGGTGGAGGTTATGTTTAAATTTAATTCAAATGTTTGATGCATGTGTTGTCACAGTACATCAAACTTGTTACCCAGTATATTTTTGAAGGTTGGAGGATGTGGTGGCTGTGAGTCCACGTAAGTCGTGGATGCTCTCAGTTCCTCTGGTTGTGGAGTTGGCAAGGTTAGACTGGACACTCTATCCTCTAGCTATCCCGGTGTTTGAAGAATCACTTTTGGAATTTCTAGTTCAGGTACAACTTTGGAGTCTTTGTGTTACTGGTCGGGTTCTTGTTCGCCCAATGCCTGTTGTTTTGCTGTTGTCACTTCAAGGCATGGACTTTTCCTCATCATGTCATCCAGATTCACCTTTACATCTTGCTCTGGTATTTCTTCATTAGGTTGGCATCCCTCGCTCACTGTTGTTTCCACATGCATGGGAGGTGAGGTTGCCTTCAGAGTTGTGGGCTTGTCCAACACTTGTTTCTTTTTCTTCCTTACTGCCAGCTTTTTCCTTTCCTCTAGCTTCTTCTTCTATATCTATGTAGATTTGGATTTATTGCCCTCTTCATCAACTGTTGATGGCTTCTCCACAGTAGTGCGGATGGCTCATGAGTACATCTTGTTGATGCCATCTTGGGTGGGATGCAACTTGTGGGAGTCATAATACATCATTTCTGGGAGGGGAAGGAGTTTCTTGGAGCAGCTTTGTTTGTAGTAGAGTTTGTCTCCCTTCTGTGCCAAGATTCCCGTGTTGATGAGGGACTTGATGTCGATCTTTGTATGCCCCTTTGTTACTTCATACTTCATCAACACATCTTCACTCATGAAGTGGTGGGCTACCTTCGCGATCTGGCCTCCCATGCAGGAATCTTTGTTATGCTTAGATTCCCCTCCCATGACTACTGATAGCCTTTCAACTAGGATTTTTCCTATATTTACTGGCTTCTTTTTGAGCATAGACCATATCATGAAAAGGTCTCCCTTCATCACTCCTCCTATCTCTGATCTCATAAATATCGTATTAACAGTTATCTTCTACATCACCCCGATGAATCATGAAGTGATAAAGGTTGCTTTGGAGTTCTTGGAGTTATGCTCATCTTCTCCTATTAGTTCTTTCCACATTTTGTGGCTAGTGTATCTGACAATTTCCTTTTCTCCAAGTGCGGCAGAATAGGCCTGTGCTTTTGCTGTTGTTCGTGTGAAGATAGTATTGAGCATAGACTCTGTAATTGTGTGAGACTTTCCTGCTAGTCTCACCTCCTGTTTGAAGTCTCCGCCCCCCCTTTTTGTGCTCCTCTTCATTTACTGGGACCTTCTCCATAGAGGATAGATATTCTATTGTCAGTTGCTTCAAGGATGGGGCTTCTGTGGTGCATAGGGTGCGTAGATTTGCACCCTCTAGGAATTTAATAACTCTATTGTAGACTCCCATTTTTCTTTGAAGTCGTCGACGTTGAGATACCTCATAGGTCTGAACACTTTGACTTGTAGCATCCATTCGTAATGCGACTGGTGCACAACGTCCCTTGGCACAAATGCTGACCCATTCTAATTTAGCATTGATCCCTCGATCTCTTCTTTCTTTGTGCAGAGAATTTCTTTCTCCTGCCCTTTTGTTTCCTTTGTAATAGGTATCTTCATATTTTTATGGTGCTTGACCTCCTTGGGCTGAGCCTTCCTTTTCCCCAAGCTCTTCAATTCAACTTCTATAGGCTGGTACTCTGAAGTCTCTGTCTGATACGTACCCTGCGATGCCTCTGACTCTTCTGGTGTCTGATGACCCAGAATGCGCTGATACTTCTCCATTGTTAGCTGTAGTTGTAATCTCCTTACTGGCAATAGGCTTGTATCACTTTTTAAGGCTACTGCTATCTTTTCCACGATTTGTTCTATCTCTTTCAATGTTGTTGCCCTTTTGAGCAATGAGTCGCCAGTTGAGCCCGACATTCTGAAAAGTTTCAAATTAGTTGTATCATTAGCATGGTGATATTAATTTTTAATCCACATTCATTAATTATTTTATTCTATTATCATGCATATGTATAATTATGTTATATTTTTTTTGATTTCTCTCATAATGCCGCAACTGCGACCTTTAAACAAGAGATGGACCTCGACCGCGGTCCAGACCGTGACCGAGGCATCACTTGGTCAAAGAATGCATCATGTGAAATAGAATACAACGTGACTAAGGTGTATTGATTAGAGAGAGAGATTAGGGGGGACCACGGTCGAGAAACAAACAAGAATGACTGCAACCGCATTCGAAAGATCCTTGACCTTGTTATGACTGTGACCCATGGTCAATTCACAGCTGGATATTATTTAAGAAAGACACCGCGACCCATGGTTAAAAGAAGTAAAAACAAGGGTGACCACGACCGCGATCAAAAGAACATCAACAGGGTCTCGACCGCGGCCGAGGTCAGCGTGCAATTGACATTTTGTTCGATAAACACCGCGACCCATAGTCATCAAGCGATACCGCGATCGCAATGTCGTCCTGTTCCATTAAAAAATGAGATGGTGTTTGAGGTCTAAGACCACATTCGACAAGTCATCAACGGTAGTTGAGGCGGCGAGGCTCCGTGATTGAATCACACCCAACTAATCCACCCTAGTTTGAATAGGGAAATCACAAAATGTGGAAAGGGGGGAGGAGAGGAACGTTGAAGAATCGGTGAAAGGAAAGGTGAAAGGAGTAACACTAGCTTCGATGGTGGTCGAAAGGTTTAGATGAATACCTCAGTGGTGGAAAAGCGGTAAAAATGGATGATGAAAGGCTTGCTGCAACGACAATGATGATCTCCTTTGTTGTCAGAGGACAAGATTGTGCTTGGTCATCGTCTCTATCACCGGTGTCGTTGGAGAGAATCGGGAAATACATTTGTCGGTTCGAGAAAATTTTGAGATTAGGTCGTGAAGAACGATGTTTCAAGGGTTTTAGTATATATATGACGAGCACCGCGACTCGAGGTGTGAAAAAACCTTGACCGCGGTCATTCTCCTCCTTGGTATGGACCACGACTGTGGCCTATCAAGACCTTAAGAGTAAGTGCCGTGGGTCACGACGTACGTCCTATTGAGAAAGATTGACACCGCGACCGCGGCCCCTTCAAATCAAAACACCTTGAAAACAAAACAAAATTTTCTCCTCCAAAGAAACCATCTTTGGACAAAAATATAAAATATTTACACTCCTTTTAGAAGAGGGAAACTGAAATATAGGGAAAACTAGAGGTACTTAGCTCATAACACTAGAGTACAAAATAAAGGAAAACATGAATCATGAAAAACAACAAAGCTTGGGTTGCCTCCCAAGAAGTGCTTGTTTAAAGTCTTTAGCTCGACTTCCTCTTTCATCCTGTCTTCATTCTCCTTCCATAGATACAGTTGTTGCCTCATTCATTCCATTTGTTGTTGAGTTGGACTCCCCCAAACTGAGTTCTAACCTCCTCACAAATGCTTCAGATTTGTAGTATCTTTTTACTTTGTCTCCATTTACCTTAAAAGTTCCTATCTTCTCTCCTGATATCTCCATCATCCCTGATGGGTATATTTTTACCACAGAAAATGGGCCTAACCATCTCATTCTAAGATTTCCAGGGAATAACCTGATACTTGAATTAAACAAAAGGACCTTGTCCCCTTCGTGAACATCTTTGTTCTTCAAATGGGCATCATGCCATACTTTTGTTCTTTGTTTATAGATCTTTGCATTTTCATAGGCGTGAAGTCTCAATTCTTCGAGTTCTTGGAGCTGAAAGAACCTTTTCTGTCCAGCCTTATCAAGGTCCATATTCAGAAATTTTATGGCCCATAGAGCCTTGTGCTCTAGTTCGAGTGGTAGATGACATGATTTATCGTAAATCAACCTGTAGGGTGTCGTCCCTATAGATGTTTTGTAAGCCTTTCGGTAAGACCAAAGTGCGTCATCTAGCTTCATTGCCCAATCTTTCCTTGTGCGGCTCACAATCTTTTCTAAGATTTATTTGATCTCTCTATTTGATACTTCCACTTGCCTCAATGTCTGGGGGTGGTAAGGAGTCACGACCTTGTGGTTCACCCCATATTTTCTTAGCAAAGCTTCAAATTGTTTCTCACCAAAATGTGATCCTCTGTCTCTTATTACCGTGCGTGGTACTCCAAAGCGTGGGAATATAGTTTTCTCAAAAAGCTTTATCATGACCTTGGAATCACAAGTTTGAGTAGTGACTTCTTCAACCCACTTGGAAATATAATCGATAACTATGAGGATGTATTGATCCCCTTTAGATGGCAGAAAAGGTCCCTTGTACTCAATTCCCCAAACATCAAAAATTTCAACTTCTACCCAATCTGCCATGGACATCTTGTTCCTCCTACTTATATTTCCCTCCAGTTGACATTCTTTGCATGATTTGAAAAAAGAAGCTACATCCTTGAATAGCATGGGCCAATAAAATCCAGACTATAGGACCTTTGCTAATGTCCTATCCCCACCATGGTGCCCACCATAAGGCGAAGAATGGCACTCTTTTAGGATCAATGGCACCTCCTCTTCTGGTATGCACTGACGATATAGATTGTATGAGCATATTTTGAAGAGCAATGGGTCGCCCCGGTAGCAATTCTTCAAATTAGAAAATAGCTTCTTCTTCTGGTTGTACGTGATATCCGCTGGCAACTGCCCACAAGCTAGATAGTTACAGATATCTGCAAACCAGGATAGTCTCTGCTCATCAGACTGAGCCATTAGTAGGGCTTCATTAGCATAATTGTCATTTACTGGTAGCTGATTTTCTTCGTCAAAGACTATTCTGGACAAGTGGTCTGCAACCGCATTCTCCTTCCCTTTCTTGTCAATTATTTCATGATCAAACTCTTGCAACAATAGTGCCCATCTTAAAAGTCGTGGCTTCGTATCCTTCTTTTGCATTAGATACTTAATTGCCCCATGATCTGTATATACCTTCACCTTTGATCCTATTAAGTATGATCTAAATTTATCAAAGGCAAATAAAATGGCCAACATTTCTTTTTCCCTAGTTGTGTAGTTTACTTGCACCTCTTGAAGCGTCCTGCTCACATAACAAATTAGATGATATTTCTTGTCCTTTTTCTGTCCTAAGACAACGCCTATTGCATAGTCACTAGCATCACACATGATTTCAAAAGGCAATTCCCAGTCCGGTGCTTGAGGAATTGGTCATTGTTAGTGCTCTTTTCAGTGTATTGAAGGCATCCAGACATTTGCTAGTGAATTCAAACTTGACATCTTTGAGCAGAAGATTAGACAAATGCTTTGAAATTTTCAAGAAATCCTTTATAAACCTCCTGTAGTATCCTGCATGTCCCAGAAAACTTCTCATTCTTGTTACAAACTTTGGCGGTGGAAGCTTTGAGATGGCTTCAATCTTACTCAAGTCCACTTCAATTCCCTTCTTTGAAATCTTGTGACCTAGGATGATTCCATCTTGTACCATGAAATAACACTTCTCCCAATTCAGAACAAGATGTTTTTCCTCACATCTTTACACCACTAGAGATAATTTTCTTAGGCATGCATCAAATTCTGCTCCATAAACTGAGAATTCATCCCTAAAGACTTCCACAATGTCCTCTAGAAAATCTGAGAACATCGAGATCATACATCGTTGGAACGTTGCAGGTGCATTGCACAATCCAAAAGACATTCTTCTAAATGCATATATGCCATATATGTACGTGAATGTTGTTTTCTCTTGATTATCTGGGTGAATGTGGACTTGACAGAATCCTGAATATCCATCCAGAAAACAAAAATAGTCATGATGGGTCAACCTTTCTAGAACTTGGTCGATGAACGGCAAGGGGAAGTGATCCTTCTTGGTTGCTATATTTAGCTTGTGGTAATCGATGCACATGCGCTAGCCTGTCACTATCCTCATGGCGAATTCATCTCCATCTTCCCCTCGTATGCCTGTCATTCCACCCTTTTTGGGTAACACATGGATATGACTAACCCAATTGCTTTCTCTTATTGGGTAGATGATTCCAGCATCTCGTAGCTTTATAACTTCTTTTTTCACAACCTATTTCAACATTTGATTTAGATTCCTTTGTGGTTGAGCCAGTGGCTTTGCTGTCTCTTCAAGGCAAATTCTGTGCATGCGTAAAACCGAGTTAAGACCTCTGATATCCTCCACAGAATACCCTATGGCCTTTCTACGCACCCCAACTCGTCTAGAAACCTTTCCATTTGGTCATCTGATAAGTTGGCATTAACAATTAATGGATTCCTTTCTTCTTCATCTAAGAATTCATATTTCAACCCTTCTGGAAGAGGTTTTAACTCTGGCTTGGGCTTCGGTGCTTCCTTTTCCTTGGTCGTCTGTTCCAACGAAGCATACTTCACTGTTTCAATTTTCTCTTCATCATCACTAGGTTCTTCTTCTGGTTGGTTCAAATAATCTAAGATTTCTACAACTTCTTGGCTTTCTATGGCAGGATCCTGGCTATTTAGGGCTCACATTAGTGGATCTATGATTTCTTTATGTTCTTGCACTTATTCGCAATACTGATTATAGCTGTCGATGAAGTAGGCCGACTCAGATAGAGACGGTCCCCTCATGGAATCTTGCACTCCAAAATCTAAGTAACCGTTCCCTACTCGTAGTGTAATGATTTCTTCAACAAAATTTATCAACGCTCTCCCTCTTGCGAGAAAAGGCCTTCTGAATATCATAGGGCATTTGGAGTCTCCGATCGAGTATATTATCACTATATCATATGGTATGAAAAATCACCCAACTCATATCGGAACGTATTCAACTATCCCCACTGGCCTCGTGAAGGTATGATCAGCTAACTCGATCCTCATCCCTGTCTTTACCATGTCTGTTAGGCCAAGCCTTTGGGCTAGAGTCAAGGGCATTAGACTTATGCTTGCCCCCAAGTCAGCTAATCCTTTTCTCTCCATGTTATTTCCATCACAAAAAGGTATGTTAGATGCTCCAAGGTCTTTCTTCTTGGTAGGCAACTCTGCTTGAACAAAAGCACTAGACATATTTGCTAACTAGACTATTTTGATGTGATCACCTCTTCTTCTCTTTGTAATTAGATCTTTGAAGAACTTTGCATAGGTTGGTATTTCTTCTATTGCATCAACAAAGGACACATCCAGGTGAAGCTTCTTTACAACTTCCATGAACTTTTCGTATCTCTTCTTCAAGTGTGCTTTTATTAACTTATAAGGGAAAGGAATTCTTGGGGCATATGGATTTTTCTTTGAAAAAACATCTCCCAGAGGGTCTGAGCCCTTTTCCTCTCCTTCCTTCTTCTATTTGGGTTGTCCTGCTTCTTTTCCATGGTTAGCTTGTTGTTTCCTTCTTGATTCTTCTAATGTTTTTTCATTCTCAGACTGCTGTTAACACGACTTCTTTCTTCTTCAACGTTGTTGGCATTAGCATTCTCCACTAGTTTTCTCCCGATTTTTATGCAAAAGAAGTGATCTTCTGCATGTTGTAGATAGTCCTTTCAGTAGGATAAAACTTAGTAATGAAGGCATCTGCTAGGGGTCTCCACCCATCTATGGATTGGTGGGGGAGGTTGAGATACCATGATAGAGCCTTATCTTCAAGAGATAAGTTGAACCCTTACAGTATATCACTTCTTGAGGGACTCCCCTCATCTTGATGGTATCACATATATTTTTAAAGGCATCGAGATGATGGAATGGGTTTTCACATCTCCAATTCCCGTGGAAGGCTTTATTCTAGATCATCGAGATGATAGCTGGTTTCATCTCAAAGTTTGTTGTGTTAAAGTGTGGAATGACGATCATGCATATTGATTTGTTGGCCCTAGTGGTTGCCAATTCTCTAAGAGTCTTCCCTTCTTCATCATCCTCACTGTCGCTATCCCGACCATCATGCTCACATTCATTGTCACGGTGATTGCGATGGTGCCTCCTATGGTGTCGGTAGTGTCATTCTTCGTTGGTCCTCTTCGTGGCGATCTTCATCCTGACGTTCTTCTTCATGTTGATAACCATCTGAGTAACAACCATCTCTGTCTTCATTTGACCCTGGCGGTGGTGGGGGGTTATGTTGAATCCTCGCATTCCGCTCGTCTCATGTGAGAGTACCATCTACGCGAGGCGGCATGGTGGCTCAAGGTTAAGGAGTAAAGTCAAACAAGTCTACTTCTCTCTGGGTTCCTGAATAGACCGCACAATCAAGTTAGTAAACTGGACATGTTAAAATGAACTATTCTACACAAATGCAGGGTAGCAAATTCAATGTTTCGGTGCGGTCAAGATTATTACTAAGCTTGAGGCAAGGGAGTATAGTGAATGGACTCAAGTTCTTAACAATGACGTTTTTCCTTGTCCCCGACAACAGTGCCAAAAAGTTGACCTGCCTAAATCACGCGTCCAAAAAGGAGCAGATCCAGAGTAGTCCGAATCTTAAGATAGTAACCTAACACTCAAGTCTCCACAACTATTATACATGGTCTGACATAGTAATCGAGGTCAAACCATAGGGACAAGGTTAGCACGTGTTAAGCACACATGGTATCACACTCATATACTCTGGATAATAGATGATTTAAAAAGGATGTTCCTAAATGAATGATAGTTCTCAAACCAAAATAAAAGAAATAAACCAAATATAAGAAGGACAAAGCATAACAAAATAAGATGGAAACAAAGATATGGAAGGAAAACTTGAATTGGGTTTCACCTACTAAGACTTCTCACCAACATGCAAACATCACCTCTCCCTCTCATATACTCCTATCAAGACTACAAACAGTCATATAAGCATCCTTTCCTTTCTCTCTCGAGATAAGGATAGATCTAAGTCTAAGGGCAACCTCTCTCTCAAGATGACTACCCAAAAACTACCAAGAAGAACAAATGACCAAAAGCTTTTGCATTCCAACATTTTCATGCATTCATACTACTCCATAACACAAGATATTAGTGGTACTACTCTTTTGAGGTACCAATGATCAAACATCACAAGATGGTAGCTAAGCATACAAGTGAAGCATTAAAACTGGTGCATGGAGATAATCTTGATGAGAGTATATATGTATTAAAAAAGGAGAGACAATATACATGTTGGGAGAGCCTTAGTGGCTACTCCCAACCCAAGTTAAGTGTTTAGACACACATGTTTATGGGCAGCATAACAACATCACAAAATGATAGATACATCAAGTTCAACAAAGAGAGGAGGGAAGTACAACGAGATGGAAGTGATAGATCTAGATAGAGAGAGAAGAACATGATACAACACAATACTTCTTCAGATCTAGATCTAATAGATCGATGGCGTGGACATTCTCCTTTTTTCGAAGAAGATGGAGCCTTCAGTCTTCTCTCTCCTCAACTTTCTCCTTTGGAGATTCAAGACTAATTGGATGGATGAGAATGAGTGTGGGAAATGGTCGCACTTTGTGGTACTTCAAGAGATGATGATTTGACAAGACGTGTAGGTGGCCTATTTATAAATGTGCTCCACCAACTTAACTCCTCGACCGCAATCGAGGTTTGGTCTCGATCGAAGCCTGATCACGGTCGAGGCTTTATTGCCATCCTCTCCTCGGTCGAGGTTGGTTATAGTCACCTTCTCAGTCATGGGATGGATGCTGCATCCTTTAGTCAGACCGTAGTCTAAAGCTAGGTTACATGCTTCACGCCGCAGGTGTGTGTACAACCTTATCTCGATGTGACCCTACAACCATGGAAAAGTGTGTGAGATACTTGGCATAAAGTGCTAAAATAAGTGGAGAAAATCTATAAAAGGTATGCTAGGGGAGGTATAAAATATATGCGTGAAGTATATAAAATAAGGTGTTATCAGTCACATAAGCACAACCAAATATATCATGGCACATAACCAATCATCAACAACATCAACTTATATGCAAGTGTGGTACACATAGCACTTGTAAAATTATAAAGTCAGTGGTAGTTAGGGCACATAATCTAAAACTTGATAGAGAATGGCACATAACCAAACTCACATGGTATAGAAGTCGGGGTATGGGACACATGATCCTGCATGAGGAATACAACCTCAATGCATGGCAGGAGGACTAAAACCTCAATGCCTAATAATATCACAAAGGGGAATAAAACCCCAGAGGATAAATCCCAAAAACTAAAGTATTAAATTACTTTAGGGCTATTGAATCGAAAAGCATGTATAAATGTAGAGACAAGTGAAAGTTCACTCATACATATAGATTTAATGAGATTCCATCACATAAATGGACAATATACATATTCACCTAAGAAGTGGGTAAAATTAGGGTTCCATCTCAAAATAAGGAACAAATTGGTTCAATCCCACAATTAGGCTATTGTCATGAAGCAAAGAACCATTTAGAGTCAATAATAATATCCAAAACAAATTCATATCATGTAACTCACATGAGCCAACCTCTCATAGGAGAGAGAAAGAAGTGTATAGGGTAGCATGTCCTAAAGGACCAAGAAAGTGAAAATCATGGATAATTATTCAATATAGAAGTAAGGGATGCAACATACATCAAGAGAGAGCAATCAGGTTAATTGATCAATATGGATAGTAGAATGGAACATGCATCTGGTTAGAGAAAATTAGACCAATTTTTCAATAAATAATTTAGGAGATGCAACATACCTCATCCATATATCAGCAGGTCAGGGTCAAACCCTAGATCCACATTAGGGCCACAAGACACATATTAGAAGTATACACAAAACTAGGATTTAGTTCACATTAATTACATGTCCTAAAAGTTGCTTTTTTATTATTATTGAATTTGGTTATCAAAATGATACCATAATGTAGATTATATTTTCTTTTTTTTATCATATTTATTATAAGTTTTTGAGTCATCAATTTTAGTTATAAAATTTACAAGGTTAATATAATTATGAGAAATTACAAACATGCACTTGTAGACCCAATGATTCAGATAAAAAAAAGCACAACATTTAAAAGGTCTCATTTTTGTGAATTTGAAACATATTTGTACTTGAATTTCTAGCCATTTAGTGAATTACTATGATTTATCTAAATTGATGAAATTCAACTCATATTTATTAAACAATAATGACTACGATGACCAAATTACCGTGCATCTTGGTTTTAGAATGCTAGGTGTGACAGTGGCAATTTAGTAAAAACAACCAATGAAAACAAACGTACAACTAGGAACATAAAACAAAATCACATGACCAAAATACCCTCATCAAAGTGTGACAAGAAGAAATAACATGTGGGCACAATAAGTAAATGCACACTTATGATTCTTCTTCTTACCGTGATGAGAGACAAATTACAAAGAACCAATCTTCTAGAGCCAAAACCCAAAATCCAATCCATGAATCAAGGATTTTTGTTGCCAGTGAAATATCCACAAGGGTTCCCCAACCCATTGCGAGCTCGCCGACCCCAAAAATAGGTCTTGGGCACAACAAAGAGCATAGAAATATATTGTTTTTGTGGATAGTGATGTGAACCTTAGGAAATTGACGAACTAGAGAAAGTGAAGTACAGAAAATATGAAGAACAAGTTGGCAAGGCCCAAACAAATACGAAGAAAAGAACAACTAGGAAAACTTGACCGAAAGACAAAAACTGATGACTGATGCAAACGTTGGAGTAAAGAGGAAATGTGAATTACTTGTCTTAAGAACCAATTAACATCGCTAGAGGTTTGCAAGGGAGAAATAATAGGTTTTGTGCCTTCTCCATTGATTACAAAGGTCGAAGATATCACCACAAGACCTGAGTAGCTGCCGCAGGAAGATGGAGTTATAGGAAGGTATATAAGGTTGTTTGGGGGTGACAAAGGGTTGATCATCATTACTACGAATCTCATGATGGTAGATGACCGACTGTATAGTGATATGAAGGTTCAAGGAGGCAAGAAGATGGAAAGGGAGAAGGGAACATAGGAGGAACAAAGGAATCAATGGGCACTGCACTACACCTTAGAATATATAGGGTTGATGGGATCAAGAAGAGGAGGTGAAGATAAAGGAGATGGATATAGGCCACATGGAGTGGTTGAAAGTATGAAATAAGAGGGGGATTAAGTTGAGGACTATGTGGTCTCAGAATGAGAGAAGATAGGAAAGTCGAGTAATGAAGAAGCTTCCGCAGCCCAGGGATAGATCTGAATCTAGTGAAAACACTAGAGAAAGAAATCTTGAACATTAAATTTGTGAACCAGAGTGGGAAATAGAAAAAGGACCACATGACAACCATTACTACACAGAACTCCAGAGAAATAAAATCAATCCAATTAATATTAAGCATTAATATTTGCATAATATCTGTCATATGTAAGTTTACCTAGTTAGGACTACCCAATTAATATGAAATTTGGGATCTAATCCAATTCAAGGGTGTAGAATCCATATTTATAATTAGTTTCCTCCTTTGAAGTCATACATTGTATTATTCAATATTTAGAGTTTCACTTATATTTTCTTTCCTAAATGAACTTGAGGCATCTATAATTATTGAATTAATGTGAAACTTGGATCACAAGGTAAATAAAACATTAGGAACTCAAATATACTTTCAAAATTTTAATTAGAGACTATTTCATCTCATGAATTGGGGGTAAAGGGTGTTATTTGTATATCTATTTACCAAAAAAGCACCTATTGATATTATTTTGATATTTTTTTGGTCGGTAAAAAGTCCTGTTGCTATTAATTGAAACCAAACTTTAGGTACAGAGATCTGCGCCCCTACAAAACTGGGATGATAAACATACGAAACAAACCTAGAGAGTCCAGAAATGGACCTCCTGAAAGGCCAAGAAAAAAGAGAAAACACAGACAACCAACAACCAACTGACTCCAGCCGACAACTGAAGAGGTCAGCAACCATGCCACCAACACTGATCACTAGCATTATGCACACATTCAAAGAGTGACGTCTTTGGTTTCTAGAGGATGAGTCAAGAGTTGCAGAAGAACATCAGCACTGCTATTTGCTAAGGATCAGTTGCTTCTCAATCAAACCTAATATATACATCACAAGGCAGTGAAAGTCACACAAGAATCCATCAAAACACTGCACTGCACACTGGGATCCTGCGATTAGTCCACCTACTAGGCATTCACTGGCAATAATGAGCACCCACAAATTTGTGAAGAACAGATAGATCTGTAACCCCATTCCTCTAGTCAGCTGCAAAATTGGTCTTTGAATCCAAGTAGAACCAAACACCAGATCCTTGAATATGTATAGAAGTTGTTTGCACAGTAACAAACAAAAACACCCAAAGGTGTTCCCTACACGCAGCAACAGAACGGGCAAAGAAGAAGAGAGGAAAAACCTACTCCTCTTTGATCAAACCCCTCATGATGCACCTGAAAGCCTCAAAACTTTACGTCAAACACCTTAAAGGTGTTCCAAATCTGCTATAGCAGAGCCACCACCGTGCGAGCTTCGATTAGCTAGGGGTGCCATAGGGCAATCCGTCGAACATGTTGCCGTCAACCTGTGAACAAGCAACAACAGTGTTGGCTAATAGGACCGGCTATGCACACCCAAGTAGACAAAGCCGCAAACAACATAAGACACATCTAGACGCCGAGATGTAGCAGGGACCAGCCACCACAGGCATCACGTCGGCCATCCAAGGCACCGCACCTCCTCATCCACCCACTGTCCAGCAGTGAGCCACCCAGCGAGACGACAGAGAAAGTGCCCTAATCTCTTATAGGAGAACCCAGGACTTGATGGCCGCCAAGAAGGGATCGCCGCCGAAGGACGACGAAACCAGGACTTGATGGGCCGCCAAGAAGGAGTCACCGCCGATTGAAAGGGCGAAGCAGACTCTGTCGAATTGAATCAGCCACCGTTGCACATCCGGTACGGGGATATTATTTTGATATTAGATTTTTTTATGATTGTTTTTACACTACTAACTATTCTCACTTATGAAACTACATCTTAATTTGTTTAACCCAAGTTTTTTTTTCAAATATATTTAGTGATGTTATCTTTCCAACTAAAATCAAATCAACTCTTCATTATCTTATATCTCCTTTTATGACTTATCATATGTTTCCTAAATATATTATTAATACAGATATTTTCAAATTTGTTTCAATTACTTATTAATTTTATTTAGGTCTAGGAGTGTATAGTTTATATCATGTTTGGTTGTTTACCTAAGAATTATACCCATGGATATCAAATTTAGGGTAATTAGGATTTTCATGGATTAGATGGCATGTTTCGGTACATTACAATAGTCCGATCTTTTTGTGTGTTTAATAATATAGTATTGACACCTCATTTTTGGGACTCCATTAAATCCTTGCTATTTTGGTTATTTACACAATTTTAGTCACTCAGACTATAATGGGTACAAATCCCAATTTTTGATAAAGGAATCAACCATGGGCCCACCAAATACATTTTGGAGTGCAAAATGGATTTGCACAAGGTTCGACCAAGATTTGGATCCACATCAAATTTAAAACAAACTTAAATTTTGATCTCAATGGGCCCTGAACCTTAATGGATAAAATTTACACACCACACTGAGCATGAAAGGGTTTTGCACCAGACTGCACGCATTTTGGGTCCCCTTTCACAAACCACACTTGGGCGCAAAAGAGTTTCACACCTAGATGTGTAGAACTAGACTCCACACATCTTCAGACCCCTTTTAGCTAGTCAAGATGGGTGCCAAAGGGTTTCACACACAAATGTGTCAGACTGATTCACACACATTAATCCTCAAAATAAGGACATTTGGGCATGGAATGGTTTCACACCCAGATGTGTCGAACCAAACCACACTCATCTGGGGTTTGCAAATCAGGCTGGGCCAAAGGTTTTGACACAAAAATGTGTCAAAACCAATTCGTACAAATTTGTTTTTTTTTCTTCCAGAAAATGAGCACTTGGGTGACAAACCCTTTCATATAAGAAAGTGGAAACTAGATCCACACCCACTCAGACCACGACAATCTTGAATGAGGGCCCCCTGGCATCCCATGGACTACCCTAAGTGAGAGTGGGTCGTTAGTTGTGAGAAGAGAAAAACCACCTCGACAACTCCCTTGACTCTTCAAAAAGGAGAGAGAGGACCACAGAGAAAGCCATGCTTCCCAAAACCCAGACTGACCGAGAAGAGAGAGTGAGAGTGAAAGAGAAAGACAACCTCGACTTGGCATAAAAGCAATCAATGCTCAGGAGTGTGAAAGTGATCGGCGCTCAGGAGTGCAAAACCATTCCGCGATCAATAGTGCGAAACCTATCCACACTCAGGAGTGTGAACCCATCTGCGCCTGGAGGTACGATTGAAGTTGGAGTTGGGAATCTTCCTCTTTGACCAGAGACTCTCCAAAGTGCAAATTTGACCCGCCCTCAAAAGTGTGAAATCCTTTCACACACAAAATCCAGAGTAAGGTGAGAGAACATTTCATCATTTTCTTCCTCATCTTTTTATGAAACCATCCGCAATTCTATTTCAGTAGTTGAATAGGGGTACCAATTTTCGATTCGTAAATGAGTGTGCCAAGTCTAGAATTTTGTACATCGACCTTCCTTATCTGCACGAGTCACTTTTTAATGGTTTTCTGGGTTTTCTCTGACTAAAATCCAGTGGCAACTCCAACCTTTTTCCTATTTCTAATTTTCTAACGAAAACAAAATGGCGACTCACTGGGGAATCATCACAATCGAGTTTTATATTTTTTCTGTTAGTGCGAATATGTTTGACACTTGTCAGCGCAGTTTGGTCTCACACTAATTTTTTTTCTTTCTCTTCTTCTATTCTTCTCTGAGTCAGAAGAAATAGGACATGAATTTCATTCACATCCATATCACTTTCATTATCACATGAAATTGATGTTCATCTTGACAATTTTTTTAGTCTGGAAATATTTAGTGCAGATCAGTTTTGCACTCATTTTTTAACATGAATCTAGTGCAAAACCGATTGACACTTAAAAGGTTTCTTTTATGTTAGATCTAACGAGGCATGAATTATATTCACATCTTGTTGCATATGAAAACAATTAGTTATAGACAATTCATATTCATTAAAATTAGACCCGAACTATTGAGTGCAAAAGGGTTTGACACATGCATTTAAAAAAAAATCTTGATTAGGCACAAAATTTTGTTGATAGTTACACTGTGATTCAGGTTAAAAAAAATAGACCCTAACTATTGGGTGCAAAAGGGTTTGACACATGTATCTTTTTTTCAAAATCTTGATCAGGCACAAATTTTATTCACCTCTCAAAGCTTCATAAGTTTTATGACAGTTACCATGTGATTCAGGTTTAAAAAAAACAGACCCTAACTGTTGAGTGCAAAGGGTTTTAGACATGTATTTTTTTTCAAAAAAAAAATCCTGATCAGGCATGAATTTTATTCTCATCTGAAAAGATTCATAAGTTTTGTGATAGTTACCATGTGATTCAGGTTAAAAAAAATAGACCCTAACTGTTACGTGCAAAAGGGTTTGACATGTTTATTCTATAATAATAGCCATCTTAGATCTGATCAAGCGCGAACTTCATTCACATTTGATTTTTTTTACAAGTTGTATGCTAGTTATCCTATAGATTCACATTTAAAAAAACCTTAACTTTTGAGTGTCAAAGAGTTCGACACATGTTTTAAAAAATATGATCTGATAGGGCACATATCTTATTTGCATATGTGATCTTCACAAATTAAATGAGAATAAGTTCTATATTTTTTTTTCTTTTCAGACCCTAACTGCTGAGTGCAAAAGGGTTTGACACATGTTTTTTAGAAGAAAAAAATCAGATTTGATCAGGCTAATTTCATTCACATCTAAGATCTTCACAAGTTAGATGATAGTAAAGTCTGTAATTATTCTTTTATTTCAGACTTGAAGTTTTGAGTGTCAAAGGGTTTGACACCTGAAAATATTATTTACATATAATTTTGCACATTTTATTAAGATTAGATCTTATCAAACTGCGCAATACAATTTATTTTGTCAAATGCTCAAATGATTACTTGCTGAGTGCAAAAGAGTTTGACACTTCAAATACTATATAGATTCATCTCCACACGTTTCATTAGGACTGGATTTTTTCCAGATCTTGAGAAAGCACATGATCTAGTATTTGAAATATTTATATCAAATTCTTAAAATCAAATTGCTGAGTGCAAAAGGGTTTAACACTTAAAATTATATCAGTTTCAATTTTGCACGTTTCAATCAAATCTGGACTAATTTGAGTCTAGTCTTTGATAAAGCATGCGACATAATTTGTATGTGTTTCTGTAGAATTCTAATATGGTAGATATTTAGTGCAGATTAGTTTGGCACTTTTTAGTGTGAATCCGTTTCACACATATACTCATATATAACATGAATAACTCAACAAATGCTTGATTATAGAAATCCATTTGAACTGTATAATTGTTTTGATGGTTTTGGGGAGGGAAATAATTCTCTGATGAGAGATTTTTGATGAAATTTGAGTTTTCTTTTTCTTCCTTGGGTTTAGACAGCTGAAAGGCTGATCGGTCTTTTTGATCTAGCACCCGATCCCTTCCCCTCTCTCTATCTTATTTTTCTCTTTGGTTGAATACAACTTCTTACATGTTTATTTACCATTTTGTTGAGATATTAAACATGTAAAATCACCATGTTGCACATGCACATGTCCCATTTTCCTATTGGCCATGAGTAGCAGACTGTTGGCACTCACGCTAACACTCTCAAAAGGGCTTGGGGTTGACTTGTACGGTACTGTCACCGCATTCACATGTACGTGTGAAGGCCCAAAATTCTTCCCCCTCTCCTAGTACCAAAGACCGGTTGCGGTCGCCGTAACCGTGAGGTATATTTGGAGTAGTACCAAAACCAGAAGAACCCTAATGTTACCTTGCGAGCGGAGACATCATAGACACCACTAGAGAAGTTGAGGATCACCTATTTCATGTATATAGGTACCTTCCTAAATGAGGATGAAAAAATAAAAAGTGAAAATGTGGCTAATAAAGGGTATTTATCCTACTATCTTACATGTTTGTTTGAGATATGATTCATGTAATTTAATAAGGTTTTGAGCATTAATTCTATAAAAAATTGGACTGAGCGTGGATCCCTTTCATACAATTTAGTGCAGAACCTTTTTGCACAGTTTAGTGCAAAACCTATTTGCACATTTGAACGTAGATCAGATTTGTACCAAACTCGACATGCATTAGATCTACTCTGACCAAACATTTATCACACAAACCTATATTATATTGAATCTCTACATGAGTTTCAATCTAGTAAATATGGTATCATATAAAACTAGACTAAGTCAAGTTTTTTGACATGGTAAACCATTACATTCAAGTGTAGAACCTTTTTGCATAGTTTAATGCAAAACTTGTTTACACATTGGAGCACATATCAACTTTGCACCTAAGCTGACATGCGTCAAATCTACTGTGATCCAAACATTTATCACATGAACCCATGTTACATGGAATCTCTACATGAGTTTCAATCTAGTAAATATGGTATAAAAAACCCAGATTAAGTCAAGTTTTTGACCAGTAAATCATTATCATTCGAGTGCGGCTCCCTTTTACACAATTTAGTGTGGATCCTTTCTATACATTTTAATGCAAAAACTACTTGCACGTTTGAACGCAGATCAATTTTGTACCGAACTCAACATATGTTAGATCTACTCTTATTCAAATACCCATTGTACAAACCCATATTACTTTGAAACTCTACGTGAGGTTCAACCTAGTAAACATGGTATTATCCAAAAACCTAGAATAAGTCAAGTTTTTTGACCTGGTAAACCATTATCATTCAAGTGCAGAACCTTTTTGCACAGTTTAGTGCAAAACTTGTTTGCACATTTGAGCACAGATCCATTTTGCACCAAACTTGACATGCGCCAGATCTGCTCTAATCCAAACATTTATCATACAAACCCATATTACATTGAAATTCTATACGAGTTTCAACCTAATAAATATGGTATCATACAAAACCCAGATCAAGTCAAAATTTTGACCCAGTGAACCATTCTGTTTACTATGCAGATCCCTTTTCACAATTCTAGGTAGATCCCCTTTGTACAATTCAATCTTTTACACAATTCAATGCAGATCCCTTTTACATTATTGAGTGCATAACTATTTTGCACATTTGGGTGCAGGTCAGGCCTGTACTAAACTAGACTCTTTTCAGATATGTTTTGACAAAATATATACCATATAAACCCATATTACAATGAAGCTCTTCCCAAGATTCAAACTGGTAAAGCCAATGTCATACAAAATTTTGATTAAGTCTAAATTTTTACCGATTAAGCCCTCATCCTTCAACCTTTTGGCTACATAAAAATGTTTCTCAAAATTCAAAGTATGTGGCAATTCATCTCCATGACTGGTCATATGCTATATCGGTCAACTTGTCATACCTGACACTCGATCATGATTCATACAAAGTAATAAACATAACACCCAACATTGAGATTTTCCCCTTCTCACACATTTCTCAAGCATATCTACATCACTTTCATACACCTCACCTCTAACTACTATCTCCTATTAGTCACCACCATGCAATATCATTTGTCCATACATTAGGAGTATTAATTTCCCTTCTCGTCACCATAAACGACTAGAAATTTGATGAACTTAACCCCTACCAGAGGAACATCCTCCTCAGTAAGCTCATCTCGAGAAGAGTATACCTTTTATCCATCCAATAAAGATTTCTAGACCAAGTAAATGAGCAATACCCTTCTAGCCTTCATAAGGGCTAGTGGCCGGTATGTTCTTAAATCCTTGGGGACATCTGATAGTTGAAGGATTGATATTCTTTACATGATAGTGAGTCTTCCATCCTATTCCTATAAAGGAGATAGTGATAGACGTTTCATACCTTCCATAATCACCCATATATCTTATCCTAATTGCCCTTGCTATGCAAAGGACAATTTGTTAATTCTTTATCCCCCATCATTATCACGGTAACATCCCAATCCATATCAAAACATAGATCTTATGTCTACACAAGAACTTAGATCTCCCAGTGAAGATCATATTCTAGTCTATGTGCTCAGCCCCTTGCTCTACAAGGGGCATTTTTTTTCTTTCTTTTCATCTAGTATTCACCGTCACATTTACCCCTTGCCACACAAGGGGAAAATTCTCCTTCCATAATGGCCATATTTAAAAAAAAAAGCTTAAGAACCTTATTAGGACTACATGAAGAGTGTTTCTTGTTTGTTTGTTTGTGTATATAATTCTTAATATTTATATGCAGGTGTTTCAGGTTCATTTGTTATAGGGCCTGGCAACGACAACTCACCCTATTGGCATAGTCCTTATCTTTTACAATCCAAAACATGATTAATTTTAAAACTTTCTGACATGTCTACAACTCAAACTAACCTCCATGAGCCGATCATTCAGTACACTTGCCTTGACTGTCAGCGTCAAGAAGACTTGGGAATGTAAGTCAACCATGGACCTCAATGTGACCAAATAATTATGCAGTCTCAGCCATCATCATCCAATGTTAATGTTGATGTAAACAATCTGACTAATCTCGAGATTCAGAAATAGAAGGAACCTACTCTAGCTATGATAGTTGACACTGAAAGAGATGAAGATGAACATGAATAAGCCGACAACCTAGCCGCAAATCAACAACCACCTTACATCACAAGCGGACCATATTAGCCATCACCATTCTTTCCTCAAGTCTTCCCGTATGGGATGCCTTTCATGAACCCTATGTGGTAGGGAAATCCTCATGTCCAAGGTACCGTCAATCCTTTGCTCATGGCCACAACTAACCTAACAGGAGACACAACAATGATACCTCCAACAAATGTCTCAACTAAGATATCAGTACATGTTGTACATCTATCCTCAGGGAATCTGACGCATGTAGATATTAATCAGAACAAGAAGAAGAAATACAAGCACCAATCCATGACAGTTCCATAGGCTCCACATTCGATACCATATGCATCATATGGATTCAATTTGTATGCTCCTTTCTGGCCCTAACTTCTATAATCAACCATGAATTATGCAAGGAGGACAACATGGTCCACATGTTCTTCCCACTATTGCTCCAAATCCATCCAATGGGACAGGTACAGAAGTGACAAAGATTACACTAGAAGGTCCAGCCAAACAGCTAAAAGAAATGCAAGGTCAAAAGGCAGGTTTAAAGAACTTCAGAGATTTTTGCTATTTTCCTGAGGCCCGATTACCTAAGAAGTTTGAAGTGCCAGAGTTTTCTATATATAAAGGAAGAGGTGATCCCAATATCCATATTCACACATACTGTTCTGATATGATAACAAGTTCAAGACAATTACAAACTACTCATCTGACTATTCCAGTGTTCTGTGGAAGGACCAACCTTGACCTGGTACAATCAATAGTGACATGAGACACTCAAGTTATGGGCAGAACTTGCCAGTCATTTCATTGAGCAATATGTATGGAATATTGATTAGCTACCCACTCGAGATGATTTAGAGGCTCTCACTCAAAGGCAAAAGAAACATTCACACAATTCATCGACAGATGGAGGTAGCAGAAAAGAAGCCTACTAATAGAGAAGGAATTCACATGGTCATCAAAGCAACATCCCCTACACTATTTGCAATGTTAACTTTTCAATCATACAAGACTTTTGCAAATTTGATTCAATATGGAACAAACTTAGAGTCAACAATTGAAAAAGGACTATATAAGAACACCAACCTCAATCTTAATCAAACAATAGCAACCAAATACAAGCTTGGGGTCAAGGGTTCTTCATCACCTGTAAATGCAATCTCCATATCATGTGCAACCGCAAGGGATAATCACAAAAAGATTCAACAACCTGCTAAAGTTGAAAATGGCACAAATGTACCTCCTCTTGTTCAACAACCACCATTTACTCCACATGTACTACAACCATAAGGATATTATGATCCATCAACCTACCATCCTCATTCATGGTATACACCCTACGCCTCTGCCCCTAGACATCTTCCACCTTTTTTACAAATGAGTCATCCACCTACGATGACACAACCTATACTCCCTCAACAAACTCAACCTGTGAGTTCATTTGTCCCAAAACAACCTCAAACTATTGAACATATTTCTGCTCAGAAGCCCCCAAGAAAGTTTACCCCATTAGGTTGCACCTATGCTAATATATTCCCTAAGGTAGAAGTTGTTCTAAAATTCCCTGCACAGAGACCACCTCCAAATCCCCTTCCAAAAAATTATGATGCAACAACTTATTATCACTTTCATCAGTCTCATGGTCACCTTATTGATACACATCGGGCATTCATGCATGCAGTGCAAGATCTCATAGAAAATGGCACTCTTGAAGTCACAAATGAACAAAATTTGACAGAAACAGTAGCAGTCATCTTAGAAGAAATTATAGAACCAGAACCAATCTCTAGAATGGTGACCCCATTTGTTAATTGGAAGATACAAGAGAAACCATATAGATGGGTGGATGATGTTTACTCCATATCTTCAGATGACTCAGTCTCATTAGCTCCAGGTTCTTTTGATCTTGATTCATATGATGCAGTGTTGAAGGTAATATTCCTTATGGTCGAAAAAATGGAGGTGGATACACTTACTCGCCTTATGGAACATATACAGAAACATCTAGAAATTCTACACCCAGGGAGATAGGAAAAAGAGACTCTTGTTGAAGATTCACATGAACCATTCTTGTCAAGCCATCCAAAAGGTACTTCTAACCAACATCCAACAATGTCACATAATCAACCTCATCAAAGACAATGGAGACCAAAATGTAAGAAACTGAATCTAGAACTAGAAGAAATCAGACTCCCTTTGAGTGATCTATTGCGTGGGTTGTGGGAACATCTAAATTATCCAGATATAAAGGCAACACCAACAAGACCTTCTAAGAATCATGATCCACACAAGTTTTGTCACTTTCATTGTGTTGTTGGACATGACACCAATGATTGTAAAGCACTTCGAAAGGATATCATCTGATTTCGAAAAAACAGAATCTATATGCATATAATTGGGCTGAATAGTTCCTCTTATCTCGTCTCCCCACTTTTATTAGTGTGATCGAAGTTCTAGGCAAGAAACCCACGTCAACAATCCCCCCGATCACACAAACCATAAAGATTCCTAGATTTCCAAAGTCATCTCATTCAGTGCATCTGACTACATCACATATTTGTGTGAATGCAATGAAATCACCTCCATTCATACCACATTAGGTTTTGATAGGACCCACACCTTGTAGACCCTACAGTACACCTCAGATTTGCATACTTGGATTGAATAATGCACATAAAGATATGGATTCACCTTCTTCTTATTCCATTCGGGTTAATGATGTGATTCAAACTATAGAATCCACCATTGACAATGATAAGGATTTTCTCCACAATCACATTTATGATATGGTCAACAAAGGCAAAACCAAAGTTACTATATACATGGGAAAAGATTCTACTTCTAATGACACAACAACATATGAAACAATTCCTACAACAACAATAGAGAGCCCTGCCAAACCAATCAAGATACCTGGTCTATTCAAGTTAAGCAAAGTACCACCCACACAAAGCTTCTTTGTTCACACATCACTAAATAGGGTCACATTCTTGTTTCTTCACTAAATAGTGAGATGAGCAAGCCTACAACGCTGTTTGACTTACTTGAATAGATGAAGAAAACTCATACTGATATATCCATGTGGGACTTAATCCAAATTTCATCAGCTCACAAATATGAAATCTTGAAGGTTCTACAAGGTGCATTCGTTCCAAAGGATGTTGACCCAGAGAATCTAGCTAATACAATAGACTTGATCACCAAATCAACGTTGATAACATTCTCAGATGACAAAATCATAAGTGGGGTAGATTATAATCCTGCATTATACATCACTGTACGATATGAGGACCTGAAGATTTCATTAGTGTTCATTGATAATGGGGGGGGGAGGACACGAAGTTTGCCCCCCTTAAAACATTTGTCACATTGGGAATTGAATCTAGCAACATACAATGAACATCGACAAAGGCTACAACTTTTAATGGATCTCCAAAAGAAGTCATGGGTGAAATCCCTTTGACTATTCAGGTGGGCCCTAGGATGTGTAGGGAAAATTTCATCATAATGGAAATAAATGCATCTTTTAATTTGCTCTTGGGAAGACCATTGATGCACAAGAATAAAGTTGTACCATACACATTGCATCAATGTTTCAAATGTTGACATGGTTAAGAAATAGTCATTGTTCAAGGCGATCCCATACCATAAACAATTGCAATTGTGGAAGCTAAAGAAGTAGACCTACGATTTCACACATGCATTATAGAAACCATCAACTATATTCCTGAGAAATTTCAAGTTTTTCATCAAATACTTCATGATCACCATGTGTATACAAAGTTCCTAGATAGAATGGGACTCCATCTAGTATGGGGACTTGGGCGTCATTGATAAGGAATTCCAACTTATATCTTTGTTCTAGCAAGTCGTGATCAAAGGGGACTCTGTTACCATGGTCCCAGTGGACCAAAGGGTAATCATATGACAAAACAGACCCCTTATTGGCATGTTGCTGTTGTATGGCCAACCAAAGAATATTTGAATAGAAAAAGGCAACACAAGCAATGGAGTTTCTCAATGATGTCTTTTGAATGTCATAACGAGAAGGAATATACTCAGTGGAGACATGAAATTAGCAAACCTTATGGGAACATTTTAGCCATTTCCCATAAGATACATGGAGATTCCAGCAAGTTGAGTAACTCTTCAGAATATATCTCAAGTGATGAAAAATACACCACACATGAAACTGGAGTGGCAATGCTTTCCTTGAGTAATGAACATTATTCCTTTTAGGAGACAATCCAACCATTTCTTCCAAATGAGGTACTCACCAATTATAGGTTTGATATAAGGGCATTTCTAAGTTAGACTGGTCCTTATCAAAAAAGGGTCAATAACTGATGAGGAGATACCATCTTGGCTCTTTTGCTAGTCCACTCATCAGGTTCCTAAGAATAAACACCTTACAAGTAGAATAAAAAGAATCATCAAGCCAACACCATCTGGTTGGCATCACTCCATCGTAGACAACAAAGAAAGAAGAATCTTAGCAAAGAAGTGGCCGAATTACTTGTAGATCCTTCTCATAATTATGAGGACATTCCAATACCTGAATATATGATAAAGGTACATCAACCATTCCACATTGTAGATGACATAAAATTAGTAAATGTTGGTGTTGGACCTATAATACATCAAGTAAAGATCGGAGCAACATTGTCCTCATCAGTCTAAAGCTCAGATTGACATATCTTCTCTATGGATACGTTGATATTTTTTTTGGAGCTATGCTAACATGATAGGTCTCGATGAATCCATTGCAGTCCATCATCTTCCTACAATCCCTAGGATGTGCCCTATTAAATAGAAAGCTCACCATGTTCAGCCAGAATGGGGACTCAAAATTGGAGAAGAAGTACAACAACAATATGATGCTGGTTTTATACATCATGTAGCGTATCCAACGTGGTTAGCCAATGTCATACTAGTTCTAAATAAAGATGGACGTATTCAAATGTGTATTGATTATAGAGACTTGAATAAAGCAAGTCCCAAGGATGATTTCCCACTTCCTCATATTGATGTTTTAGATGATAATACATCAGGGCATGGTCTTCTTAACTTCATGGATGGATTCTTAGGATACAATCAGATTAAGATGGAACCTTGTGGCATGGAAAAGACAATATTTACCATAGAATGGGGAGTCTTCTGTTATCGTGTTATGCCATTTGGATTGAAAAATGCAGGCACCACATATAGCATGCTATGGTAGCTTTATTTCATGACCTCATGCATAAGGAAATTTAAGTATACGTTGATGACATGATTGATAAGTCAAAGCAAATGGTTGAACATGTATATTTCTTAGAAAAGATTTTTGAAAGGCTCAGACAATTTCATCTTCATCTTAATCCAACAAAGTGTACCTTTGGGGTCACCTCTGGCAATCTGTTAGGTTACAAAGTCAGTCACCGAGGCATCTAAGTGGATCTAGGGAAAGCTCATGCCATTATTGATTTACCTCCTCCCAAAACTAAAAAGGAAATTCATGGGTTGCTTGGTAGGATTCAATGCATTAGCCAATTCATTACAAATTTGACACCAATATGTGAATCTATTTTTAAACTTATAAAGAAGAACTCAAATACATCATGGAATGATCAATGTCAAGTTGCGTTCGACAAGATCAAGGCATACTTGTCCAATCCACCAGTAATCAAACCGCCTGTGTCATATACCCCTTGACGGTGCGTTAATCTATGATGGAAGGGTCTATGGGAGGTGTAGTAACCCATAAGGTCAAAATTGGCAAACATGTAATCTATTATATATCAAAAAAATTTTCAGATACTGAAAGTAAGTACACCATGGTCAAAAAACATGGTCTATCTTTGGTGTATGCCACTCACAAGTTGCGTCATTATCACATGTCATATCCAATACAACTTATGGCTCATCATGATCCCTTGAGATATTTATGTGATCGCCCGTCGTTGATAGGTCGTTGTGCCAAATGGCAAGTATTGTTATTAGAATTCGACATTACTTATGTACCAATAAAGGTCGTAAAGTCACAAGCTCTTGCTGATCAGTTAACTGAGAACCCGAATGCACATATAGACAAATGGGAATTTTCTTTTCCATATGAAGATATTAACATGGTTGAAGCTTTTCTGCGACAGATGGTCATAATAATCTAGACACTTGGATGACGTTCTTTGACAGGGCAGTCAATCAACACAGAAGGGGAATTGGTGTCGTTGTCATTGATCCGAAAGGTGGACACATACATGTTTCTCAGCTATTGGAGTTTGATGCTACAAAAAATGTGACTGAATATGAAGCATGTATTATAGGCATACAAGTTGCAAAGTAGATGGGAGCTCCTTACCTTCAAGTCATTGATGATTCTCTACTCATAGTTTTTCAAATAAATCAAGAATTGAAGACTAAGCAAGAATATCTCATTCCTTATCATGAATATCTCATTGCCCTAACTACAGATTTTGAAGAAATCAAGTTCATCCATTTAAAGCGAGAAAGAAACACTTACACTGATGCACTTGCTACACATGCCTCATGGGTGAAAATTCAAGGCTCAGATAGTTTCCCTGTTGAAGTAAAGACATTAGCTAAACCAGCCTATTGCATGCAAATAGAGAAAATAGATCTGAGTGATGGACACCCTTGGTTTTTTGATATCCAATGATTCTTAGAAGGGAAACCTTTCCCGAAGGCTCTTCCAAAAGTGATCAACAGGAAATTAGGCATATGACTTCTCAATACATGTTAGGATCTGGAAAACTCTTTCGTCGTTCTCATAATCAAACTCTACTTTGATGTTTGACCCATAAAGAAGAAGAAGATGTTATCACAGAGGTTCATGTAGACATTTGTGGTGCCAACGTCAGAGGAGTGATGCTAGCCAAGAAAATTCAGTTGTTAGGGTATTTTTGGAACACAATGGAGGCAGATTGTTCTCAATATGTTCGTAATAGTCGAATATGCCAACTTCATGCCGACCATATTCATCCCCACCTAATCACCTTTACAACATGGCCATGCCGTGGTCATTTTCTATTTGGGGAATAGATATGATTAGTAAAATTCATCCTAAAGCATCTAATGGTCATTGCTCCATCCTGGTGGCAATTGATTATTTCACTAAATGGGTGGAGGGCATATCTATATCAATAGCTTCAACT
Source organism: Alisma plantago-aquatica (assembly GCA_963693085.1). Classification (NCBI taxonomy): domain Eukaryota; kingdom Viridiplantae; phylum Streptophyta; class Magnoliopsida; order Alismatales; family Alismataceae; genus Alisma; species Alisma plantago-aquatica. The sequence goes on from OY856413.1 coordinate 1,010,740,326, forward strand.
TCTCAAGTTATAAAATTCCTCAAGAACAACATTATCACTCATTACGGGATTCCTAGTGAGATAATATCTGATAATGGAACCAACTTTGTTGCCGCAACTGTACGAGAATACTTGGATTAATTTAGAATCAAGCATCATAGCACATCACTATATCCCCCACAGATGAATGGTGTAGTGGAAGCCACAAATAAAAATCTTCTAAAAATCTTGAAAAAGACAATCCATTCATCTAGAGATTGGCACAAACAACTGCCACTAGCATTATGGGCTTATCACACATCAATGTGGACATCAACGGGAGCCACCCCTTATTCTTTGGTCTATGGGACGAAAGCTGTTTTACCTATTGATATTGAAATCCATTCATTAAGAATTATTCAAGAAGACAATATTCCAGAGACAGAGTGGGTACAAGATCATATTTATTCACTGAATACCATCAAAGAGAAATGACCACGAGAATTGCATCATGCCCAATTCTACCAGGGTAGAATGTATCATGCCTTTGCTAAGAAAGTGCATCCAAGACAATTTAAAAAATGTGATCTTGTTCTTCGCATGCTTATCAACCCAGATACTCGTGGTAAGTTCAATCCAAAGTGGGAAGGTACCTACATTGTTCATGACATAAATTCCATTGGAGCCCTACGTCTGCAAGATATGGATGGAGACATACACTTGTTGCACATCAATGTAAGTTAGGTGAAGCTATACTATTCTTGAGAAGTTCTAGTGGAGGTAAAGCCTCATAAAGGCATTTGAAATGCATAATACTCTTTTTCTAAAAAAACAAAAAAAGGGCATCAAACCCATCTGCAAATGGTGCCAATCCCTTTGGCGCCCAAGCTGTAGAAGTAAAAAAAAATCGAAAAAAAACCTTTGACGCCTAAACAGTAAAAGCAAAAAAAAACATGCATCAAACCTATTTGCGCCCATCAAAAAGAAAACTCTAAAACAAAATCTCACAAAAAAGACAAAAAAAGGGGCGTCAAACCCATTGGCACCCACAAAAAAATGTTGAGGAAAAAATAAGCACACAATCCATTGACACTTAGAACAATAATAATAAACCTAAAAAATAGGTAGCAAACCCTTTGGCGCCAACAAAAAAAATTGCAAACCCTCTGGCGATGCTATGAGGAAATTTTTAATCCCTCACAAAGGCATAGGTCGAAATTCAAAGCATAAGAAATTTGATTTACGATAACCTGATTGTAGTATACTACCCTTGTTCACCATTTCCTCATCTTAAAAAATAATAATTAATTTCCATCTTGTAGTATAGATCAAGGCAAGGACACTTGCCAAGGTCACTGTGGTTATGATTGTGACCAATCAACATCTCTTATTGTGATGTGTATACCTCATTCAGTGAACATAGGTGTCATTCCCCATGGATACTCCTTATGAGGGTATAACGTACTTAAAGAAAACCCAATCATTGATTGAGTCAATAATCCTGTGCCCCCATCCTAAGATTCTAAGCATCAATGTTCCATAGTCCCAAAACTAGATTGAATCAAAAGGGATATGTGCTTGTGATAAATTGTCTGAGTTCAATAACTGATTAGACTTGATGTCAAAGAACAACGAGCACACAAATTTCCATCCTAAGGTCTTGAGCACCACTATCCCAAGGTTTATTTGTAATTGAAACAAGAGGATATGTTCTTGTGACAAGGTTCCCATAATTATAAAATGACCAAACATTTTGTCAAAGACCAGAAAGGCACAAACACCTCCATCCTAAGGTCTTGAACACCAATATCCCATGGCTCTTTAAAATTGGACCAAATATATATGTGGTTGTGACAATTTTTCTATATGAAAAATAAAAGAAAAGATGTGGTCTTTGTTATCTAACAAGTCACGTTATCCAGAATCAGTGGGGCATCATGTTTCTCTTAAATCCTTAACTAAGTGATCCCCATTAGAAAATCCTTTGATGAATAACTACCTATTAGTAATTCACAGAGGTTATCACATTTCTTATATACGCTTGATATGTTGACTAGATCACTATTATGTAAGGAAAGGGGGTCCTTAAGGCGTAGATGACCATCCACTTCCATTTGACATACATTTATTTTTTTCCCTATCAACAATTCATTGCATCTACAATCCTTCCATTCATTTGACTAAACAAAGTGAACATATTCAGAAAAGGACTAAAATGACGGTTAACCTCTGAAAAATTGGACCCTGAGCCCTGATGTTCTAGAGAAAAGAATGATTCTTGGGTTGTCTTGAAATGTCTCAAAACCTGAAATTTAAATTATTACAACTGGATAATAAAACAAAACTCAAAACATGCTTTGTAATGATAAATCTAAAAAAAACCTAACATGCAAATGAAAACTACTATCTCTTTAAATCAACCACTATTACCCTAAATCAATCAACTTCAAAAAAATATGAAAGAATTTGATAATATTCAACATCTCCTCCACTGGCTTCTTCATGTACAAAATCCCCATCTGGTTTGCAAGACACCTGTATGCACTCAAACACTTCACATTGATGTAGATACTATGGTGTGCAACTCCAACCAATAGGGAATTCTTCCAAGTCCATCATGTTGTGGTTGTTCCACATATCTGCTAACTTGGATGACAAATGACAATCACATTCTTCAATATCTTGGGTATAGTAGTGAGACATTTGATCCAGTTGGTACGTGACTTAGTTCCTCCCAAATTGGTGTAATATTGTAATGGGAAAATATGCATGGCAGCTCCCAAAGGCCTGATATATAATGATATTATCAAAATTTGACATAGAAATATCGTACGATGATGTGTCAATCCCTCATGGAATCCATCTCCATCTAACAACCTCATCTTCAAGATTTGCCAACCAAACAATATCTCACCTCTCTTCTGGAAGGGCATATTCAACATATCTCGACTCGTAAGATAATTTTTTGCAAGGCTAGTCATCGGATTACAATCAACAAAAAAGGCACCAGAATCCAATCACATCCCAAAGTACAACCGTAAAACTTGGAATGGACCCACCATTCGCCCGAAATCTTTTACAACATTGAGACACCGATAAAGCTCACTCAAGATCCACGGGATGACAATATCTTACTTCTCTATGGAAGCTACCATGGAAACCTCATTAGCACTAACCTTTCCATTTTGACTCCCAAAGAACAGCGTACCAAATAAAAATATCAAGAAGGCATGAAAATGACATTTTCCTTGCTTTAGCTTCTTATAAGTTGCTGCTTTACTGAAACTACCCTACAACGTACCAACTTTTACACAGGATCCATGAATTTGTCTGTAACTTTCTTCTTCACATCAAGCAGTCGGCTAAGTTTTGTGTGCCAATTTTGTCTCTACGTAATCCAAGGTCATTTATCATTTAGTTTCAACCGAGTGATCAACCCTATGTCTTGCAACGTCAGTGTCACAATCACATCACCGAATTGAAATGTGTGTGAATTTTTATCCCAAAATTGCACCGCAGCTGCCATCCATTCTCGAGATATAGGAAGATATACTAGATCCATCATAGATTTCATGATGCTGTAATTACACATGTTCATCCTTTCATCTCCATATAAAATATCCATTCTCATACAATTTCAAAGTTGTCACAACCCTTCTTCAATTTCTGGAACTTCCAGGAGAATTTTTGTTATCAGCAATAAACTGGCATAGATCCATTTGACACAAACTGATATATGCAGATCCATTTGACATAAATTGGTGTAAATCTATTTGACACAGACTGGAACAGATGGTTGATATAGACTGGCGCAGATCCGTTTGACACAGTCTGACATAGATGGTTGATACAGATTGGTGCATATCTGTTTGACACAAATTGGCGTACATCCCTTTGACACAGATTGATGTAGACCCGTTTGACACAAATTGGCAATGACCCGTTTGACACAAATTGGCATAGATCCCTTTGATACAAACTAGCTCAGACCACTTTGACACATATTGGTGTAGATTGCTTCAATACATGCCAGTCTGGAGTGATTTCAGATGATAGGAGACGTTCCAGATTCAAATCTTCTTCCATGAATTGACAGTCGGTGACATGATTTGGAGTGGCAAACCCTTTTGCGCTTTCAAGTGTCAAACCCTTTGACACTTTTGAGTGCCAAACTCTTTCGCTCTCACATTTTTTCATTGTCGCTCGAGTGGTAACAAATCTAATCCTATAATCCTTCATTTATAGTGTTTTGTTTGGATTTGTATTTTGTCAGGACCCCTTGTCTAATCAGACTATAAATCTACAAAAGTAAAAAAAACTGAGTGGGAAACCCTTTCATGCTCGAAAACCCAAAAAAAGAAGAAAAAAAGCACAATTCATTTTTCATGCTAAAAAAAAATTGGCGCTAAACCCTTATGTGCCCAAACAGTACAATTTATTTTTCTTCAAAAAAAATGGTGCCAAACCCTTATTTGCCCAAATAGTAAAAAAATGCTAAACCCTTGAGCATCCAAATAGTATAAAAAGAATTTTAAAAAGTCATAAAAAAACTAGCGCCAAACCCTTCCACACCCAAACAGTTAAAAAAAATCAGACGTTTTTTTTCCAAAAAAAACACATGGCACCAAACACTTCAATGCTCAAATAGTAAGAAAAAAATTTCAAAATTTCAAAATAAATGAATATAAAAATAAAACAACGCCTTTCTCTTTGGCGCCCCAACATTAACCAAAAACAAAAAAAAGATGAAAAACTAGTGTCACCCCTTGGCGCTCCAATAGTAATAAAAAACAGAAAAATAAATTCAAATCGATAAAAAATCAGTGTTGTTCAGTGCTTAAGTGACCAATATGAATTCATAAAATACCATGACAGACATTACTTTGTTTCCTTATTATTCATCTAATACTGGTTTGGGAATACCCATTTTTTCCATCACATTATATATTCTTTTCTGAGATAGATTTGGTTTCAAGCCCTACCAAGGTAGGCAATTTTTTTTTCTTTTGACGACATCTTTTGTTATTTACAGCTACAAGTTTTTTTTGCCACATGTTGTAGCTCTTGGTTATGAATATTATCCATCAATGAGCATACTCAATGACCAATCTAGCCAAAAGAAATATATCTATGTTGATAATTCTCTCTAACAAAAAATGAGTGTCAGTCAGTCTCAAGTTATCAACCCTCATCATGGGTGGATTCACCAACCACGTCTTGTTCTTCATCTTGAGATGGGAAAACTATTGACACCTCATTTTTAGGACTCCATCAAATCCTTAATATTTGGGTTATTTACACAATTTCATTCACGTTAGACTACAATGGGTAAAAACCTTAGTTTTTGATAAATGAATCAAACATGGGCCCACCAAATACATTTTGGAGTGTAAAACTGATTTGCACAAGGTTCAACCAAGATGCGGACCCACTTAAAATTTAAAAAATCTTAAATTTTGATCTCAATGGGTCCTGAACCCTAATGGATAAAATTTACAGAGCACAATGAGCATGAAAGGGTTTTGCACATTTATCTAAATGTGTTGAACCAGACCACACACAATTTAGGACCCCTTTCATAAACCACACCTGAGCACAAAAGGGTTTCACACCCAGATGTGTCAAATCAGACTACAGACATCTTCAGACCCCTTTTGACTAGTCAAGCTGGGCGCCAAAGGGTTTCACACACAAATGTATCAAACTGATTCACACACATTAATCCTCAGAAAAGGACATCTGGGCAAGAAACGGTTTCACACCCAGATTTGTTGAACCAACCGTACACATCTGGGGTTTGCAAATTTGGCTGGGCGCCAAAGGGTTTGACACAAAAATGTGTCAAGCCAATTAGTAAAAATTTGGTTTTTACATAAAATGAGCACTTGGACGCCAAACCCTTTCATTCCATAAAGTGGCAACTAGATCTATGCCCACCCAGACCATGATGGTCTTGGGAAATGAGAATGAGGGTCACTTGGCATCCCACAGACTACCCTTAGAGAGAGTGGCTCATTAGTTGTGAGAAGAGGAAAAACCACCTCGACAACTCCCTCGACTCTTAGAAAAGGAGAGAGAGAGGACCGTAGAGAAAGCCGTGCTTCCCCACTTCCTGAAACCTAGACTGTCCGAGAAGAGAGAGTGAGAGAAAAATTAAAAGAGAAAGACAACCTCAACTTGGCACAAAAGCAATCCGCTCAGGAGTGAAAAAGCGACCAACGCTCATGAGTGTGAAACCCATCTACGCTAAGGAATGTGAAACCCATCAGTACTTAGGAGTGCGAAACCCCTCTATGCCCAGAGGTACAAATGAAGTTGGAGCTGGGCATCTTCCTCTTCGACCAGAGACTCTCCAAAGTGCAAATCCAACCCATGCTCAAAAGTATGAAACCCTTTCACACATGAAATCCAAAGCAAGGCGAGAGCACATTTCATCATTTTCTTCCTCTTTTTTTTTATGAAACCATACACAATAATGTTTTGACAGGCGAATCAGGGTACCAATTTTTGATCCTTTCCCGATTTGTAATTGAGTGTGTCGAGTCTAGATTTCTGTACGCCATCCTTCCTTATCCACACGAGTCACTTTTTTATGGGTTTTTAGGTTTTCTATGACTAAAATTCGATGGTGACTCCAACCTTTTTCCTATTTTTAATTTTCTAATGAAAACATATAGTATACATTATTATCTCTATGAAAAAAACTTTAGATTCAGATGTAGTTCTAGCAAACTTTATGTGTTCTCATTGGTTCATTTTGTATGTGTATTCAAACAAAATCAAAGTGTTATTTAGTCTGATTAGTCTGTGTGCTTACAGATTGGAGGGAGTCAGGTGGTTGTTAATCAAGTATCTCTCTTTTAGTGGTTGCATATAAGCTATCACATGAGAATATAGTATTAATAATGAACCAGACAAAAAATTAGGTTTTGGTTTTGATTTTGGTAAAACAGTACAAGTTACAGGTTAAACAATATGTCTAACTGTTACTCTACCTAGACGTGTATGTAACACTTTTTATTCAAGTTGCCTCTTTATGTGGTTTTGATGACTACATGTTGCTCCAATTACTTATGTGTGTACTATTTTCAATGGTTGTTTGAACAATTTGATTTGTTGATTTTTTTAATAAAAAGTGGTGACAATTGTTATTCATGTAGTTTAATTTGGAATTTTTTTTTTCATTTTTTAACAACGTAGAGGTGTTTCACTATTTGTCATTTTTTAGTATTTTACCAAGATCATTTTTTGTTGCCACGCTAAATGGGAAGTATTTAGCTGTTATAGAAGTACCACATTTTGAGTTTGTGTACTCATCGATCGAGTCTGTGTGACTGTTCATCAGTTTGACTATGTGCTCATCCTTCCAGTCAGTCTGTGTGTTTTAACAATCTATTTGTGTGCTAATCAATCTAGTATGTATGTGTGTTTGGCAGTATAGTATTTGTTATTATCGCGGTGAAAAACACCAAATTTGGGTTCATATATAGTTCCAACAATCGTATGTGCGCTCACTAGTCCACTTTGTCTGTGTGTTCAAACAACCTATTTGAGTGTTAATTGGTACAATTATTTTGTGTGTTTTCTAGTTGGAGGTAGGTAGCTGACTATCAATCAAGGTGCTCTCTTTTAGTGAATTGTTTATGAATTATTATATGACAAAGTAGTAGGAATCATGATCCCAACAAAAAAGAGTTTTTGGTGTAGATTTAACATGTCACGCTAAAAATTGGAGCAATTCAAATGAATGTTAATCCAACACATGTGCATGTGTTTTGACATCTTAATTGAGTGCTAATCAATTTATTCACTCTATGTAGCCCAACAATCTATTTGTGTGCCAGTTAGTCCAATCTGTCTATGTACGTATATGTGAGAGGGAGTCATGTCATCTCTCTCTTAGTGGGTTGTATATGAGTTAGTGTATGACAAAATGATACTAATACTATATCTTAAAAAAACTAGTTTCAACAGAAGTTCAATTGTCCAACCCACTGATTTTTTAAAGGTGTTAATAACTATTATTCATGCAGTTCAATTGAGATGTTTTCAATTCTATTCTAACGGTTGGTTTCAAAGGATGATATAAGCACTATTTTGACATCTACACTCACTTGGTATAAATTTATTTTCTTGAGTAGTTCTACATACACAAAAAATATATTAAATTCTTGACATACATCATCATATTATATGAGTTTAGTGAGCCTCTATCATATAACTTCACATTAGACCCACCCTAGTAGAGATCAAACATATGGTAGCAAATCACCACATGTGATAGAGTGCAACTACTCTTGAAGCACTTGCTTTTGCTTTTTTCTCTCTACAAAATTGGTAACAACTAATATTTGAGTGGTTGAAAATTATGAATTCTTTTTTTTCATAAAATTAACTAAAATTTTGACACTTGGAGTTGAAGTATAATTCAATTGGTACATAACTAGTTTTAGTTCAAACTCGACTCTTGAGAATAGATTTTACTCAGTCTCAATGTCAGTTTGAATGTAATTGATGCACTTAGCATGTGTCTACTTCTAATACTATAAAATGGTTCAGTTTTGTATGAGTGCTTAAGAAATAGTAGTTGCCAAATCCTCTTTCTAGATTTTTTTGAGCTTTTGAATGGGCTTTAGTAGATACACGAGGCACATGACATAGATGTGAACTTGACTTCAACTGCACTCGAGATTGGTTGAAAAAAGTTAGTCTCACCTAAGCTTAGTGAGCAACATGTGGTTGAAGACCCTAATTTTAGCTTTGTTTGTTTTATATCTTATAGGAGTGTGGTATTTTCTTTGTGTTTGCATCAATATAATAGGTGGTTTATAGTTAGTTCTCTAATAAATAATAAACATTTAGTAAATTTCATATGTAAATGGAATTCATGTTGATGTTTCAATGTTGTAGTTTTGAAATTTTGATCTTGATTCAGAATCTCATTCTGGCATCAATCTATTTTTCTGTAGGACCTCTCCTACCGTTACCACAATAGAGTTTCACCACTATATAGCTATAATTGTTGGATATACATGAGTTTTCTTGTTAGTGGTAAAATTTTCTTATAAATATGTAAAATTGAGTGAGAATACTAGATATACATAGTTTGATGTGGGTTCCAGTTGCATCATATTGGAATGGACTTTACCAAATCTGGCCAAGATATGTTGAGAGGCTAGACATCTTCTCAAGAATTGTCTTGATTTTATATCTATGTGACCATGGTTAGTCGGTGCCATTTTGACAAAAGTCAGTGGGACTACTAGACTAGTGTTCCTCCATTGGTCAAGAAGATAGATTTACATATGGCCAAATTGGTCAACTTGAGAACATGCTAGACTACTTTCTAGGAAGTTTAAAAAGCTTTCCAACCACATTAATAGTTGTAGTAGGGTTTTGGGTAAATTATCGATGTAGGGAGCAAATCAATAGATAAAATTTGACCAAAAGCTCATAGGTAGCACACTCTACTACTTATATGTCCTTAGACCCACTTGGGATGCAATCTTGGGCGATTTAGAAAATATTTTAGAAGGACACTAAATTTGAGTATGCTCTTGAAATCTTATGTAACACTACAAATAGTGGTTAGTATTAGTTGGTACTTCCTATATTAAATTCCTCTTAGATGAGAGACGATCAATGGATTGGTTTGTACACATTTATTCCTTATGTTTTCATTCTCCTTCTAGTTGGAGACAAGACCATATATTTTTTCCTCTAAAACCAACATGAAGAGGATTTTGGATTCTAAACATAAAAATAAATTTCTAAATCTAATTGATATCCAAAATAGAGATTGGTTGATATAGCTGAGTGAATCCTTCCCCTAACAAAATTGGTCATAACTAAACAAATTTTGAAATAGATCATTAACTCTTGATCGGATGGAAGTTTTACTACCTTTTGTTGTCTTTGGTTGAAAGTTTAGTTTGTGATCTAGTTATTACTATAGGTGTTACTGATTTTATGGAATTTGATTTACATTACATATGTGAATGATATGAGTAATACTTAGTTAATTCATATAGTTATTTTATATGTTGAATTGTGGATACCATATATTCAACCAGAATATATCACTTATCAAGATTATGTATGTCGTAGCAATAAACTGTAGAAATCAAAACTTTCAATACTATTGAGATGTTTTTATATATTATAAGAATTTATGATACTAATTAATAAACTTAAATATATAGCATGTTAGAAACCATATCTAGTAGGCATAATGACTGACACATGGATCTCACTCATTGCATTCCAAAAAATCACATAATTGCATGCTTTTTTACTTAAGAAAGGGTGTAACTCATACATTAAGGCATATGGTATCAAAACACAACAAGTTTAGTAGTGAGGTATGGGAACTAACTCTTGCATATTTTCAAGCTAATACAATCACCACCCATATAGGTGGATACATGAAAAGGAAAATAAATATCTAACCTATAATACAAATAATGCAAAAGTCATATGGGGAAATATGCATGTTTCAAATACATAGCAAGATAAATATTCCATGTGCCACATAGGAAAAATGGAATCCCAAATACACATTCATTATAATTAATAGTTATTGAGTTGGCTCCTAAATTGGATCAACTTCTAGATAATTACATGAAGCGACCAAGAGAAGAAGGAGAGAGTAGTGCGATTTAGGTGATAGTATTTTGACTCTCTGTCGGGAGACCTCCACCCTTGACTGGAGATATGCCACCCTTGGGGTTAGTTTTTGTGACCTCGTTTAGACTTTATGACAGACGTCCTTGCTCATACATGTTCTCTACCCTCTAACATTAGATAATGGGGGGTGGTTAGTTCAATTGGTGATCCTACTTCCTCCATGGTCAGATTGTTTGGCATATTTTTATTAAGATGGCACCCTAGTCTCCCGATATGGGCCCAGATCTCTCCCTCTAGAGTGTTGCCCCCTGTTTGAGCTGCATTGCCCTAGTAGAGTTAATGTGCAAGTCAGTGCTTGTTTGGTAGGGTGTAAATAGGGCACAAAGTGTGATATACAAAGTAGAAAGGTTAAAAGCATAGAATTTAAACTACTAAAACTATATGGTACAATGTACTTAGATCTCTTAACATTTATTTTCCTATGTTTGGTATGATACTAATTTTCTGTAAAGACTCGATTCCTACAATAGAATATTTTCAAAATTGCTTCTAAAAATATAAAAAATATATTTACATTCATGCTTTATATCAGAGTCACAAAAATTTATATAATATTACAAAATTTTGAGTAGTAACTAATTCCTATCTATTCTTCAACATGGGAGTTCTCTTGCACGTCTCTTCTAGGTCTTCTCTAATTACCTATCCATGAGTTCCCGAAGGGAACAAAAACCACACATGGGCCCCAATAAGGGAAACATGGTTCAACAAAGCTGGTACAAAATCAATATTCAGAAACTAGAACAATATGAACCTATCCACATAGAATTTTGATGATAAAATGAAAATGAACAAGTAATATAGGAAAGTATCAAGAGGTAGCAATGGTTCTCAAATTTAATAAGATTTTATATCCAAATTTGAAACTACTTATTGATTTTTTCAATAGATAGCACATGTTAATGTCTAGTTGTTGGCAAAGCCATGTGTTCTCTCCTACAAAGAATGACAACACACCAACTAAAATTCTCAGTATAGTGAGGGACCCTATGTCCTTTAACTCTCTGCAAAGGTGTGGAAGCATAATTCCGCTAAACTATGAGGACTAATATGTCCTTTTTTGACATTTAAAAATTGTGCTACTATTTTCTAGGAATAAGTGTTGGTGGCCTTTCAAAGAGGTAGGATAAGGTACAATCAAATTTTTGTCAACTAGCCTATATAGTCATGCATGCAATGAATAAGGGAAATGATTTTTTGAAATAGAAATAGAAATTTTGTACCTTTGGATTAGGCTATGTAAAATTATGAGTCCAAGTATTTAGCTACAAGAATTTATTTGAAAAAGAGCTCTCTACAAATGTAGAGGAATATTTGTCACTATATGGCTTAGAATCGTTGTGTATTTTTATTTAAATCTAATTATGTGGTCTTATAGGTGATTAGGGTTTTCCATCCATGTCTATTGTTTTAATTTTACATCATTCTAGGGTTCTTGACTAGGTTAATTATTATTATTATTATTATTATTATTATTATTATTATTATTATTATTACATATTCAATTGTTTTATTGTATTTCCTCTAGATTCAAATGTTGTATTTAGTCTCCAGACTCAAATATGTTTATTTACCAACATACACTTACTAGGGATATCTAGATTTTAAATTCCTTCAATTATTCATATACGACTAAGTTACTAATTAGTATACTAGTCTTTAGATCCCAATCATTTGTATGAATACAAATATGTTTATAGTATGGTTTTTAATGGAAGGTGGATCATGTAAAATCATCCATCTATTTTATTCATACAAGGAACCCTCTTATACATGTTCCCTTTTCATGGTATGTTTATTCGAAATAAACCAATTATAAACATATTTACTAATGCGCGTATATATTTCATGTATGCATGAAAAGATAGACCTTGGTATGTAGGATATGTACCATGATCTTTTCTAGGTATTTAATTAACCTATACATATAGAATGATATTTTCTAGGTCTTCAATTAACCTATATATATAGAATGATACACTAATTTATCTACATGAAAAATGATGTTTGATGGCTCTGAATACTTGGATAAATACTATGCCTTACTTTATATATAAATATGATAATATTACAACTCATCTAATGTGTATATCCTCTTTATTCCTAGTGTGTATATGTAACATCAAGTCATCTTCAATTTTAAATTTTGAATCTAAAAAATGATGATCACATAGCTACTATTCCATAGTATTATACAGAGGATATTGACATGAGTCCCAAGTCAAGTTTATAGGCCTTTGGATCGATGCAAAGTTGGCTAGTGCGAGATGTTTTGGTTTGCACACCTTTGTAGCAGATCACAGTAAGCCATGAAAAATATATGGAAGGGGTTCCAACATTCCTCAGACCTTTAAGATTCTAGCAGATCATTGATGAGATGAGAGGAATTTAGTATGGTGGTGTGGTTTTCTTCATACTTGTTGTAGGACATGTCACCAATCTATAGATGACCAAGTACATGAATAAGCTAGGGAGGATGGACGATGAAGTAGTTCAGATCATCGAGGTGAGTTGAGGTCAATAGATCCTTCAGATATATAGTGTCAACTATGGGGTCTTCTTCTTCACGTGGTCAGACTCAGGGTTGTGAGGGGCGATATTGAAGGTTGGGCTTCAGTCAGTAGGCAGAAGATAAGTTTGCCTTGTGGATCATTGTTGAGAAGACATCATGGAAGAGTGTGGGGTCTTTTTAGGGTAATGATGATTGAGGCAGGACAGTAGGTGTGAGAAACCTTTCACAAATTAGTTCTTTTCATTAGAATCTAGTGAATGTGAGTGGCTAGATCTACATTGACATTACAACATGTTGCTAAAGTGGGTTGAAGAAGGTGAGACGTCAAACATCCACATAAATTGTAGACTTGAAAGGTCAACTGTTGTTGGATGGTCGAGCATGATGACTATCGACAATTGTAGGTCTACATACAGATCTAATTTTGTAGATAGGAACTTCCTCACTCATGTTTGAATGCTAAGATATGGGGAGGTCAAGGAGAAATCATTGATCTGATATAGTGGAACAAGACATGGAGGTATTGCGGGAATTGGTGGTTGATCAACATACTATAAATTTATTAAAATATTCTAGCGAGGATGAGATGTTAGAAAGTTGATGTTGCAAAGTTATTGACTGGTGGGTTTTATTTGCTAGAGGGGATCACAACCTATGGTGGACTACTTGCAAGGATGGAAGTAGAATCAGGTTGCTAGAGTCGACACCATATTTTTACGGTGCTTGACCAGAGCGAGGGGAGGCTGGAAGCGTTGGTAATGCCAGGGAGAGGTAGCTAGTTGTGGCTTGCTAGCCAGGAGATCACTTTGACAATGTTGCATTTAGACAATTTGTAGCTTGCTTTGGATCAACGGTGTGACACGATCTGTTTGTAGGTCTGATCGGATAGGCGATCGCTAAGAATTTTTAGGGTAGAGTGCACTAGGGTTTTATGTGTCTAGAGGTGGAGGAGTGAGTCTAATTTGGTGAGGAGAGGGAAGACGTGAGAGTTTTGTAACGACCATTATAGGTAGCATTATACAGAGGGGATGTACAAGGGTTTGTGTTGGAGGAAGGTGAAGACCGGTGTTGTTTCATTTAATTAAGTTACTAGGATAATAACTATACTCAATACCATATTTACTAATTTAATTGTAACCTTTAAATGGTAAAGCCAATGGTTATGATCTTTTAACCATTTGTTTCATCCCAAATTAATACCTCTATCTATTGATCTAACTCAATGATATATATGTATATACATAAAATTAAGTACATATAGCACATGTATTGAAATTGGTTCAAGTTCAATGTGTAAAAGAAGTGCATTCAATGAATGTGAGTTCTGACAAGGTATTGCAACATCAATGATTTAAATTGTACTAATTGATTTCCAAATTATCTATGAGACTAAATTTGAGGTCTCATTTGTAAATATTTTCATGTAAGGAAGGTGAAGTTAATTAAACACAAGAATCTTAAAAGGAACCTAAATTGCATTAAGGAACATGAACATAAATAAAAATGATCACATATGAGTTGAAAGGGAGGACTTGATTGTAATTGAACCCAAGTTTGGGGAAATTCATTAATTATTGCTCAAAATAGATTTGGTTCCCCAATTTTCGTGCATTACAATTTGCTACCTCTTAAAGGGGATTTCATACATGAAATCAACTTATTCAGGGGCTACTCTCCACCCCTTAAAAGGATTCTACTAGAAATCTAAATAAGTAAGTCAACTATAAGGTAGTATTCTTCGCTTTGTCTAGGTTTCACTCTAGGGTTTTCTCATAACTCCTTGATCGTGACTCATCTCGAGAATTCAACGGTAAAATAGAAAAAAACACTTTTCTTTGTACATATAGTAATGTAAGGAAATTAATTTCTCAAGGGGACAACTCTTTGGTGCAAAATTGAAAAATGGCCAAAATCAATATGAGGTCTAAGCCACAATAATATTTGGTTTACATTTTAATTACTATTCTCAATCATCCTAACTATTTGACACACTTTGGAAGTTTACATTTATATGAAACATAAGGAGTCACCTAAACCCTTAGTGATGCTTGGTCCAAAAATTTCCTCTAGGTTCATGTATACATCTCTGGGTTAAGGATCTAAATTATGAATATCAATTTTGTGTTACACCACAAAATAAACTATAGTTATCATTGACAAGCTTAAAATGTTATATAATTTTACCCAACATTGTTTTCACTAATATTTATGTGACATTTTATTGAGTCAAAATTTTTAAAATATTTCATTTTAATTTATTGATTTTAAGTGGGTAGGGTTTTACATCAATAAAATACTTAGTTTAAAAAAAATTATCCAAAGTTTTATACATCTTTCAAAATTAGGAGTTACAAAAATCTAGAGGTCTTAATATTTATCAAATTTTACCATATAATTATCTTATTGTGGATTGGGATGCAATTTTAAATCTCACTTTTTGTACAAGTTTTTTATTAGTAGGTATTTTCATTTAAGTCCTAATATATCATCATTTATTTCTTCTCTATTGAAGGTGACTAAACATATATGATATGGAATATTATTGCACTACAAACTCACTAGGAATATAGTTCCTACAGTTTACCAAAACCAAAGTGCAATAATGCCACCCACAAGCGGATGGATAGTATCACAATATAGTTAAGGATCAAATCCCAAGGGATAACATTTTTAAGAATTATCTAATCAAAGTAACTTAGCAAGAACTTGTATTTATCACAAAAAGTTGAGATTGGTTTGTTTAACTAAGGTTGCAAGAATAAAAAGAGCTAGATTAAGGTTCTAGTTATCAGTGGATGGGAAATACTAGGGTGGAATTGGGTTTCAGCACCACTACTCGAATCTGCGCAATCATTCAAATCCAAACCTGTATGAAGATATAATTGGAGTTATGCAAGTTTCCCCTTTTGACGTTAGAAACTTACATGAGTAGATATCCCTATAAGCTCGATGTCTCGTTACTCACATATCCTCTATCCACTACTATGGAGACTTTCCATCAGAAGTTCTTGTTAGGGTGTCAACCAAAACTAATCGGTATTCAAGTCTTAAATGTTGAAGTTCTCATGGTAAAAGATTATAATAAATCATGTAAAGTGGGTGATCAATCCACAAGACATGAAATAAACGATTAGCTATGAATTATATGAGTTCACACATGAATGAAATTACAAGAAATGGGTAGTGGGGATAGTACCTACACCCTAGTGAAAAGACTACTCCCTTGACATGACAAGATTAATATCACAAGAAGAGGAAGAGGATGCCATCTTGGTCATGATGGTAACAGAAGTGGCTCGGGATGGTGTGTGATGACATACTTCCTTCCTTATTTCTCCTTCAGGTATTAACCCTGATTACGGCAGAGTAGGTGGAGGAACAACAACTCAGAGAAGAGATTGATTGCGCAGAAAGGGAGATCGACGACTTGGAGTTGCTGAAGGTCGATTGAAGTTGCCAAGGCTACATGTCGATAGCCAACTAGGTCGATAGAACTCACTGGGTTGATAGCTGTTGTCTTGGGCTTTGATCTCATCGGTAGCCTTTCGGTGTTTCTGTCAACTAAATTTTGAGATGAGTTGTACGACTTCACTGGGGGCCTATTTACAGGGTTGAGGCTGTCGACCTCTTTCCATCATGTCGACCATTTTCTGTCAATTGATTGCTATGTCAACCTGGAGGGTCGACGGGGATGTCGGCCTTGGAGGTCATCAGACTATCGACCTTGTGGGTCAATGAGTCTATCAGGAAGTTGCGGTCATTGACAAGTGTGTCGACAATAGTAGATTGATGGTTGATTTCTTCTCGGTTGCTGGCCAATGATAATGTCGAGGAGGAAATATCGACATAGGTGTCAACCTTGTTTATCAAGGGATGGTATGTCAACCTCCCGTATGTTGACTAGGGATGTCGATGGGTCATCGATCTGGAAGGTCATCAAGGTTGTCGACCATTTGTCGATGCTTGATATTTGCTAAAAATTGAAGGTCAATTGGAATGTTGACCAGTAAGTTGATTTTGGCATTGGAAACAAAAATTGTGTATCGATCTGCCTTCTGAAAGTGCTCAAAATCTAGAACCCCCATGCAAACTTGCTGCAGAGTGATAGAATTCAAAACCTACAAAAGGGAGTAAAAAAAGTATCAAATTCCTACAAATTAACATAAAAACTTAAGCAGATCAAAACAAAGCTATTATTGATGAAAACTAAGCTATATGAGTGCTAAACTATACTAATAATGCATCTAAAACTAGGATGAATATACATTCATCAATACACACATTTTTTCCAAGTTAGCTACTAAGTTCAAGATTATGGTTGACATTGCTCTATCTAGGTCAGTGTGTAAAGTGAGGAGACCCTACCAGAACTTGAGTGGACTGGGAGTAATTATACCAAAACCTTCACTAAACATCTTTCCTTAGACACCTCAGCTCATTCCACATACATGGTGATGGATTCTTATGAATTACTTGAATAAATTATCTATCACTCCTTCATACATTTTAAGGTTTCAAATGGATGTTACCGATAAAATTTACTATCCTAGGGTTTTCTATATCTATTTTTCTTGTTTTGTAATAAGTGGTTGTCCTACACTAAGGAGAAACTCTAGGGTACTCTACCCATGCTAATTTTAATACATGTATCTTAAATACTTCTTCCTCAATGATATCTCCATATAATCTACACCTAGGGGAGCCCAAAAGCTAGTAAATGAGCTAAGTATGCTTCATGACTTCTTGTTGAGGTATATAGCCCACATCCTAGGTTCTTAGTGTCCCCTACTTGTAGTGTAGGTATATTCTAATAATCAAGTCAATGATACTAGGATTTATTGACACTTATCTTTTGAGTTTGTTTTCCTAACTAAGCCTAGTTTTCCAAGACATGCATGAGTGCTGACTATTTATAGGCTCTGATACCATGTTGTAAAGACCCAAATCTTATAATGAAATATTTAAAAATTGCATCAGAAAATAAACAAATATTTTTACAATCATGCTTTACATCAGAAACGTAAAAGCTTTATATAAGATTACAAAATTTTGAGTAGTAATTGATTCCTATCCATTCTTCAATAGGGGAAAACTCCTGCATGTCTCTTCTAGGTCTTCTCTAATTATGTACCCATGAGTTCCCAGAGCAAACAATACACATGGGCCCCAATAAAGAAACATGGGTCAACAAATCTGGTACAATCAATATTTGGAAAGTAGAACAATATGAACCTATCTATGTAGGATTTTGTTGAAAAAATGAAAATGAACAAGTAATACATGCAAGTATCAAAATGTAGCAATGGGTTATCAAATGCAATAAGATTCAATATCCAATTTTTGAACCTAGTCATTTAAATCTTCAAAAGATAGCACATGTCAAGGTCTAGTTGTTGGGGATCCATGTGTTCTCTCCTATAGAGAATGACAACATGCCAACTGAAATTACCAGAATACTGAGGGACCCTATGTCCTTTAACTCTACGTAGAGGCATGGAAGCATAATCTAGGGGCACTAACTTGATCTTTTTCAATGTTTAAACATTGTGCTACTATTTTCCAGGAATAAGTGTTGGTGGCCTTTCAAAGAGGTAGGCTAAGGTACAAAATAAAATTTTAGCCACCCAACCTATCTTGTTTTTTGAAGTTAAACATACAAATTTCATTATGGAGGAGCCATACGACATATACATGAGGAGAAAAACAAACTAAAAGACCACACAAAGATCAAGAATAGATACAAACCACCACAAGAACTCATATCAGAATCTGATAAGGACAATGATGTATAGATCCCTCTTCTCCTTTGCTGGCTAAGACAACTTTCTATGAGGAATACCTTCAACCTAAGTATGTATATGTGGTAGAGTACCTACACCAAATCGGTGTTCCAAAAGGATATTTTTCCCGTACTTGCTGCCATACAAACTCCACAACAAAATTGACTGAGAAAGAAAAATCTACCACGAGAAGAGAAAGCAACGCTGATTAGCAACGAGATAGACAAAACAAGAGAACAATCTAAATAGAAAGCCAGTAAAAGAGAAAGGAGATAGGAAACTTGTCGCAGCCGGGCTCAACGACAGGGAGGAAGAAGACCACTGCCTCCAAAGACACCACACCCACACACCTCCCGAAGAAGAGACCCTACTGATGACGGGCGAAAAGAAGCCAAGTGGGAGTGGGGCACCGCTTTGCGGCGGCCAAACCCCCTCCCCCCAGCCAGCCGCCTATAGAGGAAGAAACCTTAGCGGCGCTAGGGTGAGAGAACAGGGAGAAAACTGTGATTCACGCCACCCAACCTATCTAGTCATGCATGTAATCAATAAGGAAAATAACTTTTCCAAATAAAAATAGAAATTTCATACCTTTGGATCAAAGTATGCAAAATTTGAATTCCAAGTATTCAACTCTAAGAATTTAATTGAAACGGAGAAATCTACAAATATAGAGGAATATTTGTCACTATATGGATTGTAATCATTGTGTCTTTTGATTTAAATTTGATTATGTGGTATTAGAGGTGATTAGGGGTTTCCATCTAGGATAATTGCTTCTATTTTTCATCATTCTAGGGTTTTTAACTAGGTTAGTTACTATCAATATATTATATTCAATTATTTTATCATATTTCCTATAGATTAGATTATTGTATTTATTCACTAGACTCAAATATATTTATTTACCAACATACTCTTATTAGGGATATCTAGGTTTAAAATCCCTTCAATTATTCATATATGACTAAGTTACTATTTAGTATACTACTCCTTAGAACCAAATGGTATGTATGAATACAAATATGTATGTATTACAATTTTTAATGAAAGGGGGATGACATAAAGCCATCCATCTATAATATTCATACAAGGAACCCTCTTGTACATATTCCCTTTTTCATGATATCTTTATTCGAATTAAGCCAGTTATCACTCGTCATTTTGAAGCACTTTTTGACTAGATAGAGTTGTAGAGCAAAAGAGGGGAAAATTTGGAGAAGAAGGTGAGGTTGAGATAGAACCTCATTTCTTCATGATTTCCTTCCCAATTCTACTCCAAGGGTGTAGATGAGCTTCTCTACTCCGGCCAAGCTTTTCGGGAGGGAAGATAGTCTGAGTTGGAGCTGCTACAAGGGTGGAATTTCATCCTCAAGCTGGAGTTTTACTCCTTCCACTTTGTTCTTGGTTAATCTTAGCTTTTCTTCTCTCTAATCATGGAAAACACTAAAAATTCTATAATGTACTAGTGTTTCTTCATCATGTACGAGTAGAACCTTTATTCTTGGGCATGGCATAGTAGCTTCCACGACCCATGTGAACTCATAATTTATATCTAATTCTAGTTAATTTGCTTCTCCTTGAGTTTTCTATGGTGTTTTGCTACTTGTATGCTTGGTTGGCCACCAATTGTACATGTGTTATGCTTCCTTGTGCTATTCAGGAGAATGCGTGAGGGATTAGGGAGTAGATCTCATGGAAACATGCTCTTGACCACATGAGTGGTTGGAGAATGTTGAGGATCCAAGGTTGCATTTGAATCTATGCATATACATGGGAATCTTATGTGAAGATGAGAACTGTCTCATGTCACTGGGAGGTGTATGATGATGGTAACCTCATTGCAGATTTATTAGCATATCTAATTTCGTAGTTACACATGATGTGATAGTATGGTAGTGAAATATTATGTCCAAGACCTTCTAAAATTTGATCTCAACATTTAAATTTAAGCTTTTGTTGTTTACTTGTCATCTAGCTAAATACAATCAAACTCAATTGTTGTAATTCGACTTAGATTGTTGACCGTTAGATCTTTTTTTTCCTAGCTAGCCTAGATCTCTGTGGTTTGACCTCGACTATAATTGATCCCGTATACTTGCGGGTGATTGACGAGTCGTGACATATAAGATTGAAAACTTGCTTGTCTTAGGCAATCAACGATGACTAGTTGGGAAGTTTATCATGGCTTGCACGTGAGTGAGGACAAAGCATGTAGTTTAGGCTATTGGTGATTTGTGGGGCTAGTCATCATTCATGAAACTCTATTAGAGCCTTGGGAAGTGGGCCCAAGTGTTACAAATGGTATTAGAGCTAATTCCCCTCTAGTAGGTGGGGCCCACTTTGGGTTTGTGGCATGCAATCTTTGAGCCGCGTGGTCCAGACATGGTGAAAAGGGCTATCCTAGTTGATGGAGCCACCCTTGTACTGGTAGCCATGGTCGGGAGCTAGGTGTACATGGCTCATTTGGGTCTACACTAAAATGGGGATAGATTATAGGCCATGTAGTTGAGCCTTGATGAGGACGTCAAAAGTCTAAGTGGGGGATATTGTAACATCTTAAGATTTGAGGCCTCAGATAAAATGATCTTAAAAGGAATGATTAGACTATCCATATCACCCAGGTGCACCTCCTTTTTAGGGAGCCCATCACGAAAGAACTTTATGGTTAAGCCTGCTCAGCCTAGAGTAGTAATAGGATGGGTGATCAGTCGGGAAGTTCATCTAGGCTTGTGTGTGAGTGAGGAAAAAGTGCATGGTTAAGGCTAGTGGTGATCTGTGGGGCCAGTCTTCATTTTAGAAACTCTATTAGAGCCTTGGGCAATGGGCCAAGGTCTTACATGGACCTTGGTGGATCTACCTGAAGGGGTAAAACCCATGGGTTTCAAGTGGGACTTCAAGAAGCATACCAACATGTATGGTAATGTACAAGCCTATAAAGGTAGACTGGTTACAAAGGGTTTCAAACAAGTTCAAGGTGTTGAACATGACAAAACTTTTTCACTAGAGTTGCCACGATTAAATGCATCAGGATCATGCTTGCCATTGAAGCTTATCTACAAAGGTCAATCCTTGGATTAAAGAAAGCATTTGTGTACTGGACTTTTTGATTTGACAAGGAAAGGAGTTTGGCTTTAGTTAAAATAAAGATGAACTTTGTGTTTACAAGAAGGTTAGAAGGAGCATAATTGTAATCCTCATATTGATGGGGAATGTCATCCCTACCCTACAAATGGTAAATACATTCATGATATGTACCTTCACTATGAAGGATTTAAGCGAAGCATCCTATACCTTAGGAATTACGATCTATAGAGATAGATCTAGAGAGCTTCTTGGCCTAAGATGGAGTACATACATTGACAAGGTGTTGAAGAGATTCAACATGTAGGACTCAAAGAGAGGAAGTTTGTCCATATCCCATGGAGTTAGTCTCTCTAGAGCCTAGTGTCCCAGTTCTTGGGAAGAACGGAAACACATGAGTAATATTCCATATGAGTCCACATTTGGATTTATCATGCATGCAATGTTATGTACTCATTCCTTTGTCTCGTATGTTTTGGCCATGACGAGCAGATATCAATCATATCCCGGTGAAGGTCACTAGACTACCGTAAAGAAAATTTTTAAGTACTTGAGAAGAACTAAGGATTATTTCCTTGTTCATGGTGATAAGAAAGAGTTGGGTGTAAAGGGTTACATCAATGCAAACTTCTAAATTGACATATGATTAATGATCATAATCCAAATTTGTATTTTGTCTTAAAGCAGAAGTGCAAACTAGAAAAGTCCTGAGCAAGAGACAATTGTTGATCGTATAATAGAATTTGAGTACCTTACTATTTTGAACACAACATCAAATACTGTATGGATCAAGAAGTTCATTAGATGAACTTGGGGATGTTTCAAACATTGATGACACGATAGATTTATTGTGACAACAATGAAGCTATTGGATAGGCTAAGGAACCCATATCACATACTACAATTTTCATCTCATACGAGAGATCACATAGTGAAGAGATGTGGAGATTTGCAAAGTACCAAATAGAAGCAAAAATCACTTACCTACTGAAAAAAGCACTTGCACAAGAAGAACATGATGGTTATGTTAGATCATTGGAATTGGAGTTGTAGGTGATCGTCTCTGAGTGAAAATGAGAGTCTATTGGTATGTATGCTCATAGAGAGAATCATATGATGATTGTATTAGGGCATCACATACTTGATTTGCTAATAATAAAGGTAATTTCGTCTATTATATTGTCTTAGTCAAGAGATGATGATACAAACATGATATATGTCTAAATATGATGTACTCGGTGACATATGTCTTTAGGTTAATGACATGAACAATGAGATCAAAATGTATGATAAGAGTACATATACATTCTTGCTACGTCCCTAGTCGGATATTATTATGGAAGAAAAATAGACAATAATAATACATAAGGCTAGAATGTGTCGTGACTGATGATAGAGTCTCATTAGTCATGATATTGGATATCAGGCTAAACACACATGTACTTGTTAGAGAACAATGTACATAGACCCACCTTGAGAGTGATACATGGAAACCATGAAATGGTAGTCAGAATCATCTCTCAAAGTGATAGTGGTGATTTTGGTTCTTAGACCTAAAGTCACGACACTCATCACATGTCATTCGATGAACTCTGACACCATCTAACATGACCTTGAATAAGGGTTGACATAAAGGTGATGCTCGGGTACATTGAGACACATGGGGTTTGACTATGAGTGATATATATGGAATTTGTGCCTCCTACCAGAGTTTATGTCCTGGCCAATTGATAAGAGAGACTCATAAACCTATTCCCATACTCATGTGAATCAATATGTAATATGTGAGCTCATGGGCATTTGAATAGTCTGCCCTAGTTCAAGGAATATAGATTGGATGTTAAGAGGGTGACAATTCCATGCCTCATGTTCTATCTGGATATATGATACTAAGGAACTATATGATCATGATGACATTGATCACATATGTAGGCTGAAGTTGTTCTCTAAAATTCCAATTAATTAGGTAGAAATGATGTGTTTCTAGATCCTACTCATTTGTTGTGATGTCATTATCTGGTTACGAACATTCACTGCCAATGTAATTTGAGACCCATAGGGTTACACACATAGGATGCACTTGGAATAGGAGTTTACTCATGGATAAAATTTAACTTGATTAGAAAAAGTATTTTGGTAATCAACTTAAACAACAATACTCATCAGTTGATGAATTATTATGACAGTTGATCGAATGAAAAACTTTTGTCACTTGCCGATGGAACTGCTAGTCGACCGATTGGAGTGTCAAACCAACCGACTAGACATTATTCTCGTAGGATGTCTAACATACATAGTTGACTGATTGGAATGTCCAACCTATCGAATGAATGCAAAATGTCAAGCTTGACTGGGTCAAATGATGAATGAAATGCATAACAACAATGTGCATTAATCATCACATTGAAACCAATGTTATTACTCTGCGGATTGCATGCCAGTCGACCGACTGGATGGTCTAGTCAAATGGCTAGATGCACACATCAACCGTAACACCATGAGATATGGCCTTTTGTATCCCATGGGTTTTGGAAACCCTAGCCCATCCAATCCTATATAAGGGGGGATGACCAAGTGATGCACATTGTCTGACACAAAAATTCACCTGGGGCTTGAATCATAGAGTTTAACCTTTGTTAAAGGTGAAACAACCAATTAAGGTAATTTAATAGTATAGAAAGGGTCGATCCCTAAGGAGAACATTTTAAAGATTGATTTTTGAACCAGATTACTTTGAACAATTATTTGACAGGAAATGAAAAAAATATGTTGGTTGGTGGTTGATTATGCTAGAACAAGTAATTAAAAGATTGCACTAAAGAACAAGTAAATAAAAGTTACACCAAGAATAAGTAAAGAAAAGAGTTATGCTATGAACACGTAAAAGAAACAGTTATGCTAAGAACAAATAATAAAGATTCTCTATGAGCAGTTTTAAATTGCAAATAAAGAAAAGAACGATTGGAAAGCAAGCAGTTAGAACTGAGATTGAGTCAATAAAAAAGATACTAAGGTTATGGATTTCACCACTCTATCCTAAAAAAAACTAGATCATAGAATCTATGAAAATAAAACAAGTTTGATGAAAGTATGCAAGAACATCCTCAAATGCACTTATAAAAGTCAAACTCCCTGTAAACCCATTGATCCTGGTGTTTACAGATCCTTGCCCAACCATCCCAACAATAATCCTTCCGGGATCTCATCCAGACCTTTGTGCATTTCTTTGACTGTTCTGATCCTTGGGGTTTGTAGTTACATCATTAGAGACTAAAAAACAATGAAAACAAGAGATCAAGTCATACAAGTTGGGTGACAATCCAAGCAAACACCATCTAACAAGTATTATCATATAGAAATAGACCTAGTCAACTATGGCTATGGGGCTACTCCCCATGCCCTGATATAGAAAACTACTCATGATCCATAGCAATTAAAGAAAGAACAAAGGAAAGAAGAAAGGAAGCCATAGACTATAAAGAAGAAGAATTCAAAATGATCTTGGTCTAGTGACAATGAAATACTTGTCCTTCTTAATTTCTTGCTCCCAACAAGAATACCAAGAAAGGGAATGGAACTAGAATAACCAGAGTACAAGATGCAATAATAAGAATGTAAATAAATGCTAAAGCTAGATCAAGATACCAAAATCAAGATCCCTTTCTTGGTGGATTCCCCCTCCTTTTATAAGGGAAGTAGGGGTGGAAACCATAAAGGATGAAAATAAAGGAACTAACTAGCATCCACTAAAGAAGTTTGACCCCGAGTTGTGAACCGATTGATTCATACTTTAAACCACTCATTTCAGATATGTGGATGCGTGGGCCCATGGAAGTGGGTAAAAACCCTATAAATGGGGTGGTGGCTTCATTTTACCAAGACTTGGCTTGAAAACCTTGAAATATCTGACTTAGGCTTCTGTGCGATCGATTAGGAGGTATGAAATGCCCAGTCTGGATGCTGAATAACTAGTGTAGAAAGGTTAAGTTGAGAGGTGAAACTACTATTTGGGACTCTAAGGTGCCACATTCTGTATGAATGAAATGGTCAGTTCAAGTACTGACATGGTTGAAATTTCATAATTGGAGTCCCAAGAGTTTTAAGCCGGTTCTTGTTTCCCAAATTTGAGGAATTTTGAGTGAAGGTAGAATATGCAAAATATGAGTGAAATGAAAAGATTTTGCATGAATGGTCAAGGAGTAAGAAAATTGCTATTATTTCCAGAAATTTGGAAAAGGTGAGATAAATTCTTATGAAAAGACTATAAAAGATGCAGTTGAAAAGGGATGAATATACATTCATCAATATACCTCCAACTTGAGCTTTTGCTTGTCCTCAATCAAACAAGAATCACAAGTAATTCCAATTTGTACTAGCAACATGTCTTTCCTCACCCTCATAGCATTACTTTGTTCCTTTCCTCCTTTCTTGGCCAAGTAACCTAATTTCCTAGATACACAAAACACAAAATTCCACATTCCCTATTGAACATGTTTTATAGCTTGTTTCTAAATCAAGAATTTGTAAGAAACAAACTTAATTTCACTTTTACTTTGACAGGACCATGTTTTATTGTAAGTTTTTGCACCATGAACAAGATAAATGATGTATGGAAGAAGATTATCCCTCCTATATTCAACTTGGGATATTTTTCATTCTTGGATTGCAATTACATTGATCACATTTTTTGGGTGTGGGCTTTGGCATCTTTTGATGGTACACCCATTTTAGATTTACGAGGGGTATGGAAGAATGGTGATGGGGGGAACGCACACCACTTCGTACTTGGGGTTTGGCATGAGGTGGTTTTGGTTTTTCTTTGTGAAGTGAAAGGGTGAGTAAGGTTGTTCCTATGCTATTTTTTGGGGAGTGTCATTGCATCAGACTGATTCTTCTTGTCACCATATCATATAAGAGATATGACAAGTTAATCTAAAATTTAAAATAGAAAAATGCGCTTGATTCTTATTAATGCGATAAGACTTGTGCCAACATTTTCAAGGATTAATGTAAATTGGGGTACTAGGTGACATGGTGTTTTATAATCATGGCATTTTGTAAAAAAATTGCAAGGAATATTTATTGCATTCAAGGGGGTACAATGACACAAAATCTATTCATATTGGATAACTAGATAAAGGACATTTTTTTTGATGTAAGGAACAAAAGAAAACTACTTTTTAGAAAGAAAACGACATGCAAGCAAATTAAATGACAAAACAAATATGCTAGAAAAGGAAGATAGGGGGTATAATTGTTATGTACTACTCACCTCCAACCCAGACTTAGAATTTTTTTCATCCTTAGAAAATTCCAAACCCAAGATGGAGGGAAGAAGATCACTGCTATGGTGGAGATTGATGCGGTAAGGGAGTGGAAGAGTAGGAAGGCTCATAGTAGTAATGGCCCCAATATGGACAATTGGGGTTAGGATAGGCCTGGCGGGCCCCATACTTGGTGTAGGTGGATCTCTTGGGGGCGTAGTAGTTGGAATCAACATGCAAGGACTCCTTAGAATGTTCTATGAGATAGAGATAGTTGAGATGATGTCCCTAGCGTTGTTTCTCACACTGATCTCATCGAGCTACTCCCAAATCTAATAGAAGCTATAAGGCTCATAAACTCCTGTATCATATTTAGTGTGCCTCCTAATACGATGTGGAGATGATGGAGGAGAAGGGATGGAGTCATCATCATAGACTTCATGGAGGTATTCTATCGATAGGTAGCAGGCTTGGGGATGTCATTTCTAGGAATAGGGTTCTCAAGATTGAACATTTGAGTATGTGCCACAAGGTTGGACATATCAAAGACAATATTTGCTACTACAAATTGGCATGCCGGGGGAGCTCGAGGGTTGCAGAGGAATCACTGAGAATGAGATGTGAGTGTAGCCTAGGAAGATGGCTAAGACAATCACTATATGGCTGATGTTGAATGCTAAAGTAGTGCCGCAGATCACTTGAGTACTGATATGCATGAGAATTGCATTCCCCCAGGTGAACAACTCATCATTTAGAAGGCACCACAAAGTATAAAGGTCTGTCTGAGTGATGGTGCCTTGAGAGCCTCCCTCACTAAAGACAGTGTAGGATAAGATCCAATGAAGATAGTAGACAATTGGGTTGTTGATGCTAGAATCTTTTTGATCCCCAGGGAAGAGTGGGTGGAAGTCCAATGATGTCCACCCAGAACTTCTTGAGGTTGTATTTGTTGGGGTAGGAGTCATGGGGGCACTCCATGCATTGGGAGAGCCAATAATTGTCCTCACCATCGAGGATGATGGAGGGGGGTTGTCTGGATACAATCTATATGTCCTCTCCAAAAATCTGAATCCTATCGCTAAAATTCTCTCGTAAATAGTGAGATGGAAGAAAGTGGTCATGAACTATGGAGTGAGATCACTAAACATAGAAAGGACCAGGTAGGGAAAGATAAGGATGTGGTTGCACTGTAGGATGTTGTCAACATAATCCCTTATGCTAAGGGAATTGAGTATGGTGTCGCAAGACCACATAGGAGTGTAACACCAATGGATAACATGGCATCGAAGTGCTCATAGTGATTGTCATTGATGAACTAAGAGTAGCTTCCTAGAATAAGGGCTATGTGTGGTGGACGAGGCATGATGGAGTTTGGATCCTGTCAGGACGTTTGGCCTGCCTCAACTTCATGGAGGAGCTTTTCTACTTATTCGATGTTATGGAACATATCCTCTACAATCTCAAGTCACGAATTGCCAATAGACTCATAGATGTGAATACTATGGCCTGAGATGGAGTGATGAGGAGGGTCCCAGGAGACAGTCTTCTCAACAGGGTCCTGTTCCTTGCATAAGTGGATGAAGAAGCCACCATGGGAGCCTTCCTGGGACATGGTGATGCTACTGTGGCCTCGTAGCACTCATTTTAGTGGCAAATCGAGCGAATTAGTGGATGAAACAATTATTTCAGAGTTTGAATGATCAATTGTGACATTAGAGAGCCTTCGTGGAGGAGCTTGTCTACTTATTCGATGTTAGGGAACATATCCTCTAAAATCTCAAGTCATGACTTGCCAATAGACTCATAGATGTGAATATCATGGCATGAGATGGAGTGATGAGGAGGGTCCCAAGAGACAGTCTTCTCAGCAGGGTCGTGTCCCTTGCATAAATGGATGAAGAAGCCGCCATGGGAGCCTTCTTGGGACATGGTGATGCTGCTGTGGCCTCAGATCACTCATTTTAGTGGCAAATCGAGCGATTTAATGGATGATCCAATTATTTTAGAGTTTGAATGGTCATTTGTGACATAAGATAAATTGCTAATGTGTACTCCAAAATGGTCTATTGGCCTTTGAAATGGCCGTTCTGATAGGTGCTAGTCCAAAAATTGGAGAAGAAGAAGATAGAGTTTCAGGGTGAAGCATTGCAGATCACTCAGTGGAAAAGTGAGATAGCCAGTTGGGAGTTTGGTGGTAGATTTGGGTGTTAGGGAGGTGAAACGCCTGTTGGCTTCCCCAACCAATTTCTCCACTTGGAGAGTGGAGTAGGTATAGTTTGCCGATGAAAGGAAGGAAACAAAGGTGATATCAACAAGGGCTATGAATCATGTGTCAATGAGGGCTGCCGACCATCCAACTTGTGTGTGGAATAGCTAATTTGTAGTGGCAGACAGTGGGCTGCTGCTAAGAGGGAGGTAGGTGATTGGATGTGGGGGGCGAGGCAATCATTTGAGATGAGTGAGCTGACCCCTCCCCTGTCCATGTTTTTATAGAACAATAGGCAGGGTGTGATGATCAGTTTATGGATGAACCGCTCAGATTACACATCATAGTGGGAAGGGTAAATTGCTTTAATTCTCAATGTAGCCCGCCATTTGATTCGTCCCTTTGTGGCCGTGAATCAATCATTTTATGGTCTGAATGGGTGGGTTCATGCGTCATGGGGTGAATTTAAACAAATCCTTTCTTTGAGTCTAATTCCAGTTTGAAACAACCATCCCTTAGTGCAAACATATCATTTAAATTTGTGAATCTCTGGGTTCATTCGTCATGGGCACTAGAACAAAGCGTTTGAAATCAAATTTCAAACACCAACATGAATCGACAGGTTGGGGGCCCAACCGATCATTCACTTTTTTTCAACAAAGTTGAACCTTAAACAAAAACAAGGTTAGCCAAATATTGCAAAATTTAAAGGAAGACAAATAAAATAAAATAGATTGTTGCGTTGCCTCCCAAAAAGCACCCAGTTTTACATTGAAGGCCCAACACTTATTCTCATTGAAATGATTTTGGATCGATATTGGGTGGGGTTGGATGATCACTTAATTATAAGTCTTGGAGATGATGTACTCACTGGGACACAAAATCTTCAGCGGTCAAGTATCGCTTAAGCCGATGCCCATTAACCATGAATTCACCCTTTCATTTATCCCAAAGAAGACACGTGCCATGTGGATAGGAACATTTAACAAGGCAATGGCCATTTTGTCTGAAGTAAAGCTTTCCAGGAAAGAAATCCAATATGGAATTATAAACTAAGATCTGGTCACCATCCTAAATGTATTTGAGCCTAATATGGCCATCATGCCATAATTTTGTTATATCCTTGTAAATATGAGTATTTTTGTAGGCCATCATCCTAAGTTCTTCTAAGTCATGTGGTTGAAGAAAACAATTTTATCTATAGCTACAAAAAGGTCAAGATTTAAAGTTTTAATAATCCAACCGGCCTTGTGTTCCAATGCTATGGTAGATGACAAGATTTTCCATAGATCAACCTGAAAGGAGTGGTGCCCAAGGGTGTTTTGTAGATTATTCTATATGCCCACAATGCATCATAAATTTTCAAAGACTAATCTTTCCTAGTTCTGTTGATAATTTTATCTAGGATGAATTTGATTTGACAATTCAAAACCTCAACCTAACCACTAGTATGAGGGTGGTAAGGTGAGAAAACCTTGTGGTGAACACCATATATTCTAAGGACTCGAAGCTTTTCTTTGAAAAAAGTAATCCCTTATAAAAAATGACATTGTGAAATGCCCTGACCCTAGGGTAGAGAATATCTTTGAAAAGCTTCTTAACAGATTAGGCTTCATAGGTCTTG
Organism: Alisma plantago-aquatica; assembly: GCA_963693085.1. Lineage (NCBI taxonomy): Eukaryota > Viridiplantae > Streptophyta > Magnoliopsida > Alismatales > Alismataceae > Alisma > Alisma plantago-aquatica. The sequence goes on from OY856413.1 coordinate 1,010,771,437, forward strand.
GTGGGGATGTCTTCAACCCATTTGGAAACATAATCCACAACACCAAGATATAGGAATACCCATAAGAAGAAGGAAATTGCCCCACATAATCCACCTCTTAGACATAAAAAATCTCCATCTCTTGCCAAGAAGTCATGGGATTTTGATCTCTCTTAGATATATTTCCCATCCTATGACATTAATCACAAGCTAGAACAAACTCATAAGAATCTATAAATAAAAAATGGGTCATAAGAACCCAGACTGAAGCACTTTCCTAGGTATTTTTTGAGAAATCATGTGCCCACAAGTAGGGCCAGAATGACATTGGGTGAGGATATCATGAGCCTCTTCCTTAGTGACACATTTGCGATAAAGGTCATTTGCACACAACTTGAACATATAAGGGTCCTCCCGATAAAAGTCCCTAAGATCATGTAAGCTTTTTGCCTTAGCATGTCCTGTATAATCAGGGTGTAGGACACATGGTAAAATAATTAACATAATTGTCAAATCAAGTGTATTGAGATTCGACCTTAAGCAATTTATCATATGGTAGTGTATCATTGATGGGGATTTCATCACATCACATAAACTTAGGCTGATAATATGGTTAGCCACAACATTTTTAGAGCCTTTCTAGTATAGGATCTCTAAATCAAATTCCTAAAGTAAAAGGATCCAAGGAATAAGATGCGATTCGACATCCTTTTTGGTCATTAAGTATCTCATGGAAACATGATCTACGTAAATAGTTGCCTTGGATCAAACTAGTTAAGAGCATAACTTAGTGAAGGCATAGACAATGGCTAACATTTCCATATTAGTAGTAGTGTAGCTCTGCTATGCATCATCTAAAGTTTTGGGTGCATAGTATATGACATGGTGTTTCTTGTCAACTCAATGTCCAAGAATGGCATGAACAACATAATCACTAGCATCACACATAATTTCAAAGGGCAAAGACTAATATTGTGCATGGATGATGGTGATGGAAGTGAGAGAATCCTTCAGACAAAGGAAACTTGTAACACCCTGATTCTCTTATGACATGAGAGAAAGCTAATTTTTTCTTCAACCGGGGAGTGTTACTAACATGATATGCAATTACAATAATGATAGATAATAACCATCACAAACTATGTATTGAATAAATTCTCATCATATTCTTTGAAAAGAAACTTACCTACATCAAACATGATAATAAAGTCTATATACATGATTCTAAAACAAGTATTGTGTCATAATATCACAGATCAAGAAGATGACACCCCACCAAGCAAACCTCCTAAAGTTGTTGTTGTATTATCTTGTCATGACTATCTCCTAAAGTTCTGTACCTACAAACATATCATCCCCAACCATGCACAATGGAAACCTAGGTTAGAGTAGGTGGCATTGGATTTCTAATAAGATAAGCATAAATATACTAAAACTAAAAGCTAGACTCATATTTGAAAACTATAAACTTATATTGAATCAATGTGTATTTTATTTATGTCCACCATTATACGATAAGTCGTCTTGAATTGGCATTTCTATGCCTCTGAATTGGTAGCAAGGTTTCTATGAATGGCACTACATGCCTCTAAATGGAACTGAGGTGTCTCTGAACTAGCGTGGCTACACCCTAAACTAGTACCGAAGTACCTCTGAACTGGATTAAACACTCCTATGAATTGGCAACATATGCCTCTAAATTGTCCCGAGACTAACTAAATGAGGAATTATCATATAATGTCTTTTGTCAAGGTTTTGACTTAATTATCTTAAATTTGAACTTACTTAATTCTAAGTCTGAACTTATCTTATATGAATCTGAATATAGATACCGAACATGTACTAAATTTTGAATATAAATCTAAATCTCATATGAATATCTCAGAAAGTTTGTCTTACATAAAAGATGCATTAAAATAATTCTATTCAAAACTGAAATCTTATTAAAATAGATTCTTGATATGAATATCTTCTCATAGATTGTGAACTAAATCTAAATCAAAACTTTGAACCTAAATTTGAATATGTATATCAATTACTAAATAGTTGAGATTGGATATGAGACTGTTATTGGGTATGTGGATCTAATATATGAATATTTACCATGAGTTAAAATCTTGATTCTTGATGTCTGAAGAAGTCTTAATATAAAACTCTTATTTAATGAATCACTTAGCTGAATTTTGATATGTGATATATGACATATGTGTCTAAAGGCTTGAGAAATAAATTGAACTGAACAAATAAATACTAAGTATCTAAAATTAGCTAAATATCTAAAATCTATAATCTGATATCCTCCCAACATAACTTCAGTTGAACAATGTCTAATTTGTAAAAGTATTATTGGATATGATATTCATATTAATACCTAAATGTCTGAAAGTAACTTAATCTATAAGTGAATTTGCATATGGGTAGGCTGAATCATAATAATAATGAAATTCAATGGACATGGTCCACTTACCTATGTCAGAGAGAATAAAATATTTATCTTGAATTCCTCCAGTCGGGTGTTGTGGTGTAACACTCCCTTGAAGTTCAATGACGAGGTTCACACATATAGAATTATGTTAACAGAGTATCAACATATATGCACATAATTCACTTATCTAACTTTTGCTTAATAAAATTGCCTTATCAAGATCTTTTGACAATATGGAACCTCACTCAAGATTTTATTTATATCTCAAACTTTTAAACACGCCCTTGTGCACCCTCTTCTGATAATCACATCAGTTTCCATAAATTTGTAAAGTGTCTTGACAAATTAAACTCTTGTCATTTCTATTTCCTTGCATTCTAATTGTATCCAAGCTGGTTGGGTCTCATGAACGACGGACCATAGATGGCCCAGCGGGAAAGAAACCTGACCCCAACCCTTCCTTCTCTCATAGATTCCTAACATAGGAATCATGATTCCCCTATTGCCCCATAGAAATAGAACATCATCCTCATAGGGTGCTCTCTGGAGGCCAAGTTCTCTGATCCGGTAGCGCAGAGGCCATATTGACTGTACAAGACAATTTTCTAGCCTCTCTTGCACTCACCCACAATGCACTCCTTATGCCCTTCATCCTCCTCACCTTCTGTCCCTTCCCTATTCGAAGCTTCAACTAGTGCTGTCATGGCCATCTAGGTCGGCGAGGTGGCTTCGCCCCCTGGCAATGAGATCGTAATGAAATCGCCCTAGCCTCTTTGTCCTTCTGTGCTGGTCAAGGGAGGCACTGTCCCTAGGATGAGGAATAGTGATCCAAGGTCCTAAAAAATGCAAGCCACATTGGGCGACAACTTCCCCTCACCCCCTTCTCCTTCTTTCCTCTTCAAAAACCCTGAAGACCCTAATATAGATTGTGCTAACCCTTGCTCTACTCGAATATAAGGATTTATATAGCTTCTCCTTTATAGGATCGCATGTGAGATTCACTTTCAAAGGGATTTTATTCAAGTTTTGTTCTTCTTGATCTGTGACTCTCCAGTTCACGAGACTGGGAGTCTCTCCCTTTTTTATTTTTCTTTTGTTTTTGATAAAAGTCCAAATTTAACAAATATTTTTATAGTCCACTTCAGGACTCCATTTGATTTCCAATTTTGGGATCCACAATTTTATTCTCATTATCTATATGGGAATGATATGAACTCCAAATTAATTGAATAGACATTAAAAATATATCTTTTAGCAGTTATTATAAAATTACAAACTTAATTACCTAGACTGCTAGGTAAATCAAAATTATCTGAAAATTTCTCCCACCACCTTAGATTCTAAATATTCAACTACTAAAAATGTTTGAGTATTTATTATGACCACAACATCCTAAATTATAAAATATGTACTCCAAGGATCCATGTATAAATCTTAATTTGGCCAATTAGGCCTTAGTTGGGTTCTAGAGCATGACCTATTCATTGGGCTTCCAAAGGGGCTTTAATCATATTATGGATAATGAAATTAGAGATTGACCCAAAATAATTTCTCAATTAAAGCTTCCTTGTGCTACATTTTATAATTGTTACTTTACTTACACAATAAGAAGACCTAAACTAGGTATAAGGCTCAAATCCATTAACCAGATGTCATCATATTCCCTTCATTGTTCTACTTCAGTTATCATCTCATACCATCAAATTAAATATACAAATTCCAAAACTTTACAAGGATATTACAAAAATTGAACAAATTTCACAAACCCTTTCTACATGATTTTTCACTTATATCTAAATATCATGAAATGGATGGAACATTATTGTAACCATAAGTCAAACCCGTATTGATTTTACTAATAAATTAATTGCGTACTTTCTAGATTTCAAAAAATTTAGGGTGTGATAATACTACCCACCTTTTTGGAAATTTTTGTCCTCAAAATTTGGTTAAACTATAAGAGGCTACCCACCTTAGGGTTTCACATACCTTACTAACTCTTGGTGATTAATAAAGTCTCATAGGAAACTTTAAAGTGTGACCTTCTGGTGGATAACTAACTATGTATAACAACCTTATCAAACTAGCATGTACAACCAACATGAAAACCTACAGGAAAATCTTAAGTACAAACTACTATTCTTTATATAATCCTAATTCTTTCTTTTTACATATCCTTATCTGGAGACCTTTACTCTTGTACTTGGGTCTCATGACCCTCACTAAGGTGTCTGGGTCACATAACCTACACAGAGGGCCTGAGTTATGTATCTGAATCAACCTACCCTAAGGGCTTGGGCCTCATGACCTTCATTAAGGGCATGGGTCCAACTACACAATCTCATTTCATTTCACAAAATCTAATCTTATTTGAATATTAACACATTATGAACTGATGGTCTTACCAAGATTATAAATCTTAATATATGGATCTTAGGAAAACACAATCATGACTTAACACATTCAAATCTTATAATATTATCGTGTATTCAATTCTTATATCTTATTTTTTTCTAAGAAATATATTAACATGTATCTACTTGAGATCTTAGGCACAATAAGGGTATATCCATGGAAGTACAAAAAACTTACTTGTGTATCTTATCTTAATATCTTAGAACATTAGATCACACAAATCATGAAAGTCTTATTCAAGAACATGTAAAGATACTGAGCTTAATAAGTGAATACTCATGGTGGTGAAACCCATAATCCCAATATATTTTATCATCAACTCAATCTTAGTTCCCAACCGCTTGCTTCCCAATTGTTCTTTCCTTTACATGCAATTTAATTCTGCTCATAGATGATCTTTCTTATTTGTTCTTAGCATAACTCTTTATTTTACTTTTTCTTAGCATAACTCTTTTCTTTACTAGTTGTTAGTGTACCTTTTATTTACTTGTTCTTTAGTGTAATATTTTCATTACTTATTCTAGCATAATCAACCACCAACCAATGGATTTTTTAAATTTCCCATCCAATAATTGTTCAAAGTAATCTGGTTCAAAAATCAATCTCAAAAATTTTGTCCTTAGGGATAGACCCTTCCTATACTAATAAATTACCTTAATTGGTTATTTTGCCATTAAAAATGATAAAATCTAGGATTCAAACCCTTGATGAATTGTTGTGTCAGACGACACACATCAATTTCATCGTTGTTGTCGGGGACAACAAATTGTTTTTTTTTTCAAACCCCAAAATTTTTGAAAAAAATGTTTTCCATTTTTTCCTCTACCTATCGAGTCCAATTCTAGGAGTGATACTCCTCCTTATACCGAGTTTCCATTCTGACAGTCTATTTTTCTTGCAATAGTTCTTATTGTTCATGATGACTGTACATGTGACATTCACAAAACATTGATTCTATGTCGCTTATTTTTTTACCCAGAAATAGAAAGACCTTTCACCATTTAAACTAAACAAACCATCTTATAATGGATAAAGAAGAGGTGAATCGTAGGATCTAGAGAGCCCTTTCTTCTAAAAGGGAGGCCTTGTTGGCCAAACAAGCAGCTCGTGACACCACGCTATGCGAGGCTAAACGACAAAAATAGTTGAAAGACTTCTCAGTCCCCAAGATTGCCTATGCAAAACATCATGTTGTGCCACCCAACATCACAAATTCATAATATGAGATCCAAACTCAATGGATAATGATGCTTCAAGCCTACCTGTTTGTCGGTAACAAAGGTGACAATTTTTAGGACCACCTTGAAAGATTTTATGATCTATGTTCCTTACAAAAGATCCTAGGAATTTCTGAGGATGCCATACGACTTAGATTGTCAAGTACTCCCTTTCTGGCCAAGCTAGTAGCTGGTATAATGCCATGGAGGGAGATCACTTCACTACTTGGGATGTGATCCAATCCAAGTTTTTGAAAAACATTACCCCCTTCTCTCACTTATGAAATCAAGGGGTCGATTACCCAATTGGGCGTGGTCCCATGTGATACCTTAGGTGAAGATGAGGAGAGGTTCAAGTACCTTCTCTGCCATTGTACCCACCATGATATTCCCCAATCCCAACTTATCAAAATATTCTAATGTGGTGTTGATGGGAACACCAAGGTAATTCTTGGTTCCACATATCGAGGAAATTTTATGTTTTACAACCTAGATAGTGCTTGGGAGGTTGTTAAATGTAGTTTTGAAACACAAGCACGATGAGGGTCTAGTGGGGTCCTCAAGGTAGCTAAAGATGAGGAAAATTCTGACATTAGATATGTTGTTGATAGTATAAAACTTTTAGTTATGAAACATGATCATTTAGAGTCTTCCTTCAATACCTATGAGAGGACAGTGCAACCTCAACAAATTAATATTGTTGAAGCACTTTGTGGCATCTCTCAGGGATATGATCACTCTACCTAGAAATGTCAAATTATCTACAATGTTCACATGTGATCAGAGGTTGGATGGAAAATGGAGGACCTCAGCTCATTCATAGTATGCCTTGTCAAGCTTATTATAACCCAAACCAGACCAGAAACCACCCTGGGTTCCAATATGGAAATTGGATGGGAGATAAAAATTCTTGTCAACTAAGACCTCCCCAAGTCAACAATTTGAATTGTCTACCACTGGGTTTTCCATAAAATAATATCTAGGGGAATTTTGGGAATCAAGGGAACTACCAAGGTAATTTTCAAATTTGTGGTGCTTATCAAGGGCAACAGTACCAAAACCTAAACCAATCACCACAAATGAAACAAAACGCTCCCATTCCCTCTCCCAATGACAAGATAACAACCCTAGAGTGGATAATCCTTTCATAGTAAGCCCACTAGAAGGAAACTAATGCTCAGTTGGCCCAACTCTTTTCCATCCAAAGACCTCCTATTGGCACTTTTTCCAAATAGCTAAAGAACAACCCCAATCACCCTGAACAACTTAAGGTCATCTCCACACGATAAGGGAATCACTATGCTCCTCCCCTTCCTCTAGAAAAACTACTAGTTTTACGTATAAGTTCGAAGATGACGACATTGTAGTATTTGAGAAGGAACTTCCACAAGACTCCACCATGCCTACCCCTGAAGCTCAAGTGGAAGCTAATGAGTCTGACATCCCAGTTTACAAGCCTCATCCACCATACCAGGGATTCCTAAAACAAACCAGGCTAGATGCCCATTTCATGAAGTTTAGAGAGGCCATGAAAAAACTACATGTAGACATCCCTTTCTTGGATGATTTTGTTGATATGCTTGCCTGGTCTAAGTACATAAAGACTCTTTTGATTACAAAGTATACCACCTAGGAATATGTGACTATTAAACTTTCTAGGACCATTTCAAATATCATTCAAAATGAAAGGCCTAAAAAATAGAAAGATCTAATTCCTTTGGGATTGGATTCTACCTAGGTGATAATGCTTGTAGGAAGGGTCTTGAAGACTTAGGAATGATATTTCAATCATGCCTTATATTATTTATAAGAGATTAGGATTTTTTTATATGCTCCCTACTGCCATGACGATCCAGTTGATAGACTCAACCATGATAAGACCTATGGGTATCATTAAAGATATACCTGTAAAGGTTGGGAAGGATGCCTATGTTCCACGTGATATCGTGATCATGGACATCAAAGAATATCTACGTTACCTCCTCATTTTTGGTCTTCCCTTTTTGTCCAGTGCCTGAGCCTTGATTGATGTTGAGGCCTAGACCATCCTATTATAGTTAGGAAGGCAGACCCTAAAGTTTACAATGTTTGGAAGTATGAGGGGACCAAGCCTCTAGGAAGAGGTCCATTTCCTTTGACAAGATTTCCCAGTTAAGACAAGAGTGGGAGTTACTTGAGGATCCCCTCCACACTACCCTTATGGCCCCTTCTAAATGTGGCTTTGAAGATGAGCAATTGGATCAGTGTAGACCCACCCAGACAACTTTGGAGAGATCTATGATGAATATTTTGAGGACTTTAAGATGATTTCTCTTTTGGATGATAAATCTAAACCCCCTAAAGACCCAGAAATGAAACCCTTCCCAGAAGGACTCAAATATCTCTTTCTAATGAACAAAAAAATTGTCATGCCATAATTAATTCTGATCTTACTTTTGAACATGAAGACAAGCTCATGAATGAGCTAAGAAAAAAGAGAGCCACTCTGAGGTATACAATGATTAAATTGTTAGGGATTAAATCAAGAAATTTTCATGCATAAAATCCCTATGGTAGAAGAATATAAGCCATCACAAGACCCTCAATGCAAATTAAATCCAACATGAAATATGTTGTTTGATTAGAAGTTATCAAGCTTTTGACTACATGAATCATCTACCCCATCTCCAACTCCCCATGGGTTAGCCCTATCCAAGTGGTATGCAAGCAAGGGGGAACCATTTTTGTGAAGAATGACAATGATGATCTCATCCCCACCTATAATATTACATGAAGGAGGATGTGTATTGACTATAGGAAGTTATATAGGGCCACTAGGAAAGATCATTTCCCATTTCCCTTTCTAGATCAAGTACTACAACGTCTTTCCCATCAAGAATATTTTTAATATTTGGATATTTACTCAAGTTTTTATCTAATTCATGTTCATCCTGAAGGCCAGGAGAAGACCACTTTCGTTTTCCCCTTTAGCACCTATGCATTCAGGAGAATGCCCTTCGACTTATGTAATTCCCCTACCACTTTTTAGCGATGCATGTCCGCTATTTTTGCAGGGTCAATTTAAACTGTCATGGAAGTGTTCATGGATGACATCTCTGTTTATGAAGACTATTTTGATTCTTGCCTTATACATCTATTCCTAGTCATGGAAAAATGTGAAGAAGCACACTCAGTTTTGAATTTGAAAAAATGTCATTTCATGGTGACAGAAGGAATTGTTTTGGGGCATAGAGTTTGCAATTGATGAATAGAGGTGGATAGAAAAATGATTGAGATTATCATCAAACTTCCCCTTCCTAGTTCCCGCAAGGAAATTTGTGCCTTCCTTGGGCATACTAGATTTTATCGGGGATCCATCCATGATTTTTTTGAAAATTGCCAAACCTCTTACTAACCTCCTCTAGAAGGATGTTCCCTTCACTTTTGACCAAGCTTGCATGGCTAGTTTTATCACACTCTAATTTTTGGAAACCTAGAAAGCACTTAGTTAATTTGTTGATTAAATCAATATAGGATTGACTTATTTTTACAATAAGATTCCATCCACTTTTCATGATATTTAAATATAAGTGAAAAAGCATATAGAAAGGGTTTGTGAAAATTTTTCTTTGAATTTTTGTAATATCCATGTGAAGTTTTGAAATTTTTATATTTAATTGGATGATATCAAGTGACAACCAAAGTAGAATAATGAAGGGAATATGATGACATTTGATTAATGGATTTGAGCCTTAGACCTAGTTTAGGTCTTCATGTTGAGTAAGTAAAGTAATATTTATAGAATGTATCATAAGGAATATTTAATTGAGAAATAATTTTGGGTCAAGCTCTAATTTCATAATTGAGAATATGATTAAGCCTATAGACCCTTTGAAATCCCAATGAATAAGCCATGTGCCCTAGAACCCAACTAAAGCCTAATTAGGCAAATTAAGATTTACACATGGGTCCGTGGAGTACAAATTTTAGAATGTATCATTTTGCGTTGTTAATAAATACTCAAAACATTTTTAGTAGATGAATATTTAGAATATGAGATGGTGGGATAAATTTATATAATTTTGATTTACCCAGTGGTTTACAAAATTGAATTTGAAATTTTGTAATATATGCTAAAAGATTTTTTTTATTTCTATTCAATTAATTTGGACCTGATATCTTTCCCATAAAAAGATAATGAGAATATATTGTGGATCAAAAAAATTGAGATCAAACAGAGTCCTGAAGTGGACTATAAAAATATTTCTTAAATTTGGACTTTTATCATAAACAAAAGAACAATAAAAAAGGGTGAGACTCCCAGTCTCGCAGACTGAAGAGTCATGGCTTAGGATGAGCAGAACCCAAATAGAGTCCCTTTGAAAGGGAACCTCACATGAGATCAAATAAAAGAGAAGATATATAAAGCCTTATATTTGAGTAGAGTAGGGGTTAGCACAATCTATATTAGGGTTTTTAGGGTTTATGAAGAGGAAAGAAGGAGAATGGGATGAGGGAAAGCCGCTGTCCAATGTGGCCAATGTTTTTGAGACCTTGGATCCCTACCCCCTTGTCTCAGTGGAAGCGCCTCCCTTGACGAGAACAGAAGGACAAAGAGATTGGGGGTGATTTCATTGTGATCTCGCCACGATGGAGGCGAAGCCACCTCGCAGACCTAGATGGACATGACAACACTAGATTAAGCTTCAAATATGGAAATGGAAAGAGGCAAGGAGGATAAAGGGTAGAAAGAGTGCACAGTGGGAGAGTGTAAGAGAGGATAGAATATCATTGTGTACGATCAATATAGCTTCTACTCCATCAAATACAAGACCTTAGCCGTCGGAGAGCACCCCATGAGGATGACACTCTATCATCGTGGCACAATAGGGGAATCATGATCCATATGTCATGCATCTATAGGAGAAGGAGGGGTGAGGTCAGGGTTCTTTCCCTTTGGGCCATCTATGGTCCGCTATTCATGAGGCCCAGCCATCCTGGAAGGAATTAGAATGTAAGGTAATAGAAATGACGAGATTTTAATTTGTCAAGACACTTTATGAATTTATGGAAAATGATGTGATTATAAGAATAGGGTGCATAAGAGCTTGTTTGAACGCTTGAAATATGAAGAACATCTTGAGTGAGGTACCATACTCTCAAGAGATCTTGATAAGGATATTTTATTAAGGAAAAGTTAGATAAGCAAATTATGTGCATTTATGTTGATACTTTGTTAAGACAATGTTATAGGTGTGAACCTTGTCATTAAACTTCAAGTGTGTGTTACACCACAAGACTCGGCTAAAGGATTTCAAGATAAATATTGTATTCTCTCTGACATAGGTAAGTGGGACATGTCCATTGAATTTCATTATTATTAAGATTTGGCCTACCCATATGCAAAGTAACTTAGAGATTAAGTTAGTTTTAGACATTTAGTTAATAGTTTGCATATCATATCCAATAATACTTTTACTAACCAGACATTGTTCAACTAAAGTTATGTTGTGAGGATATCGATTATAGATTTTAGATATTTATGATACTTTTAGATACTTAATATTTATTTGCTCAGTTCATTTATTTCTAAAACCTTTAGACACATATATCATATATCACATATTAAATTTAACTACTTGATCTATTAAATACGTTTTTTAGATTATGACTTCTTCAAACAACATGAATCTATATTTTACATTTAAACTATTCATGGTGAGTAGTCATATATTAGATCCACATAAAGTGTTAGATCCAATCTCAACTATTTAGTAATCCAAATACATATTCAGATTTAGGTTCATAATTTAGATTTAGATCTTATTCAGAATTTAAGAGAAGAGATTTAGATCAAGAATCTAGTTTACTAATATTTCAATTCCTAATAGAATAATTTTAATACATCCTTTAATTAAGACAAACGTTTCTGAGATATTCAGACGAGATTCAGATTTTGATTCATAATTCAATACATGTTCAACTATCAGTATTTAGTTTTAGTATAAGTAAGTTTAGACTTAGAATTATGTAAGTTAAAAATTAAGAAAATTAAGTCAAATTCTTCACATAAGACATTATATGATAAATCCTCATTCAATTAGTCTTGGGACGATTCAGAGGCATCTGTTGTCAATTCAGAGGGGTGCTTACTTCAATCCATAGGTACTTTGCTACCAATTCAGGGCATAGCCATTCTACTTCAGAGACACCTGGGTGTCATTCAAAGGCATGAAGTTGCATTCAGAGGTACCTTGATACCAATTCAAAGGCGTAGATACACCAATTCAGGAGGATTTATCATATAATGGTGGCAAAAAATCAGATTAAAGACATAAATAACAGACACATTGATTTAGTGTAAGTTTATAGTTTTCAAATATTAGTTTAACTTTCTATTTTAGTATATTTATGCTTTTCTTATTAAAAATTCAATTCCACCTACTCTAACCTAGTTTTCCATTGTGCATGGTTAGGAACAAGATGTCTGCAAGTACAGAATGATAGAAGATAGTCATGACAAGATGATGCAATGACAACTTTAGGAGGTTTTCTTGGTGGGGCATCATCTACATGATCTGAGATATTACAAAACAATATAGGTTTTAACATCATGTATATATACTTTATTATCAAGTTTGATGTAAGTAAGTTTCTTTTTTGAAAATACAATGAGAATTTGTTTAATACATAGTCTGTAATGGTTTTTATCTATCATTATTGTAATTGCATATCATGTTAGTAACACTCCCCAGTTGTAGAAAAAGAAATTTAGCTTCCGCTCATGTGATAAAAAAAATCGGGGTATCACAAGATGGTATTAGAGCAATAATGTAGATGGCCATTAGGAAAATTCTCATATTCTTAGTTTAGATAGCCCATAGAATCCAAGTGAGACTAGATAGATTTAGAAAGACGGCTAGTAGACTTGGTTATAAAAGAAGTGAGTGAAATATATTAGAATTTGGGTTAGAGGTTTAGTTAGACAATAGAAGTTGAGAATACAATGAGAATTTATTTAATACATAGTCTGTAATGGTTTTTATCTATCATTATTGTAATTGCATATCATGTTAGTAACACTCCCCAGTTGTAGAAAAAGAAATTTAGCTTCCACTCATGTGATAAAAAAAACCGGGGTATTACAAGATGGTATTAGAGCAATAATGTAGATGACCATCAGGAAAATTCTCATATTTTTAGTTTAGATAGCCCATAGAAGCCAACTGAGACTAGATAGATTTAGAAAGATGGCTAGTAGACTTGGTTATAAAAGAAGTGAGTGAAATATAGTAGAATTTGGGTTAGAGGTTTAGTCAGACAATAGAAGTTGAGATATGTATTAGGATCAGTGATGATTTAGACTTTTTATGTTAACTTTAGATTTGTGCATATTCTACCCTCTCTTTTTCCCACATGTCTGTGGTATGGGACACAATCTTATGGGGTTTTGTAGAGGTATGCTATATACATAAATCTAAACTTATTATGCTTATCTCATTCTTTCTAGTGCATAAGGTATGGTACATGTGTATCCTCAGATGTGATGAATATGATAAGACATGGTACTTTTAGATGTATGACCGGCCAACATGCATCAAGAGGTGACAAAAAAATTTGACACAAAAAGTTTGAGGTAGATGGTCACCTAAACCTAATTGCATACCTACTAGAACCCTAGAGCACATACCAAAGGTAGATATTTTATAATAGAAGAGTGACTTGGTTTTAGAGTGCAATAATGATAAATGGGAGATGATGCCCTTTCCTAATATACTTGATGAGAGTTAGAGACCTTTTGCTATCTTTAGGACGTTCATCCCAAGTAGGAATTGTAGCCAGAAGTCAAATCATGATGGTATAGGGAAATGAGGCATCAGATAGGTAGCAGAAACAAAATTTTACTGACATATTTCCCATTAACTAGTGGATCACGTCAATAACTATGCAATGCAAAGGATATTTTCATGAAGATATACCTGGTCTTAGAGCAAGTCCAATGATAATCCTCATTCATGTAGATGCCTAATCTGTCTTAGACAATGCCTGTGCAGTTCTTGGTTGCATTAGGACTCATCTGATTGCTCCTTCACGGACAACAGACTCAAACATCATCATATGTAGCAACTCCTATTGTCACAGATTGTTGGCTGACATCCTCCTCCTTGGAAACGGGCAAAAGCCACCTCACCTCTAGAGAAGTCCACACAGACCAACTGAAACTCATGTCGTCCTGCTAGAATGGATATGAAGGAGTGGTCCCTCCCGTTGGTGTACTAGTCACCAACGTGCTCTCCTACAACAATGATCCTCAGTTGTTTCTCTCAATTACTATCCCTCCCTTATTGGGTAGAACTTGCTTGGGCTCTCTTGGTTACCACAACCAGAGAGGACAAAAATTATCAGATGAATTGATTCTCAATTGTCTGTGTTGTGCTTTGGAAAGCCCCCAATACCCCTCTATTTATAGGTAGGATTAGGGCCAGGGTTCCTAGTCTATGCGGGAGTGGAAGGGATCGGAAGATCTCAAAATTTTGCAACAAATTTGGAAGTTTTGCAGCCTACATCAGTCGAAATGGTCATATGGAAAACCCATACGGTCGTATCGCACCGCGAGACTATCATTTTGTAGTTTCCCAGTTTTATACATATGTTGGCAATTCAATTCTAATTAATGCATAACATGACGTCAACACCAATCCTTGATGTAATCAAATTGCATCCCTAAAATGGTCATTTGGTGCATGTGAGATGGGTGTCTCACACCACCTAGGATGGTCATCTCACACAAGCGAGATGAGCATCTTGTAGGTCGGGTCAGGCTAAATTCTAGCCAATGTACAATACAATCATCCTGACATGCAACATGATTGTCTCAACACTTGAAATGATTGCTTGGCAGTCCAATCAGATGATTTGTTGCATGAATTGAATACCTAAAAATTTTAGTAATCAATACAATCATCATTCAAGATCAAACTCCTCTTCTAGATGAGTTCCTATGTGTGTGACCCTATAGGTCCCATATTACATTGACAATGAATGTCCATAACAACTTATGACATCACAAACAATGAGCGGTATTTATTCATACATCATTGCTACCCAAGTAAATGGAAAGTTGGAGAACAACTTCAACCTACAATCTAGATATGGTGTTAAAATGTATGTATAGTTCCATTATAACTTATATCTAGATTTAACTATAGGCATGGATCTATCATCCTCTTCAACATTCCATCTATGTTTCTTGCTATAGCTGACTGTATGAGATATATTTAAGCTCAATATCATATATTGACTCATATGTACATGGCCATGTATTTCTCAGTCTCTCTAACACAAGTGGCCTTCGACATCATACTCCCATAGGAGGGACAAATTCCATCTCTATCACTCACACTCAGTCCCCATGTGTCACCGTCACCCAATCATCACCTTTATAACAACCCATGTTTCAGGATTGCATTTGATGATGTCAAAGCATACCAACAACATGTGATGAGTGTAGTGATTTTAGGTCTAAGAACCACAAACACCACCATCACTATAAGATGTGATTCTAACTTACCCAGTTAAGGTTTCCATGTATCACTCTTATGGTGGGTCTGTCTGATACACTATTCTCTAACATGTATCTGTGTCCTTGGTTTGATATCGCCATATCATGACTAATGAGATTCTATCATCAACCAACTCACACTATGACCTTATGTGTTATTTCTGTCTATTTACCTTCCAATGTAGAAACCAATTAGGGACATAACAAGAATTCATACACTCTTAACATCCGTATGATCTCATTCTTCAGGTCCTCAACCTGAAGATGTACGTCATTGAGTAATATCATTCTCTAGACATTTATTATGTTATTTCACTATCTCATAACTAAACAAATAGAATCACTTGGAAGCCATCCTTTATAAATAATCAAATCATTTACAAGTTATGCCATTACAATCATCACATGATTGTCTCTCTGGGCATACATACCAACAAATGGTTGTTTAGGAAAATGCTTGAGGATTATAGAATTAATGTTATTAACCGAGTTTGAGATTAAAGTATGATGATTGATAGAGGTGGAAAAAAGTCTTTAAGGTTATACATGAGGATTCTATAAGCTTATGGTGATACAAGATATATGACAATGTGGACCAATGATCTAGGATCACTGTAATATTGGGTTTTAGATGATTTTCACTTGAGATGGAGCCTAGAGAAGTTGCTCGACTAAGGCTTGATTTAGTTTTCTTGGGGATAAGAATGTTTTCATGAGAGATTAGTGACTATTAGTACCTTGGGTTCAATTTCCCTAGAGCACAATGATTAAATCAAAAGAAAATTCATTTAGAATAATATAAAAAAGTAATGTAACTTTTTGGTCACCCAAACTAAGTGAACACTACGGTAAAGTGAGCATTTTGATGTAATAAGCACTAGGATGTAAGAATTGGTGAAGAATTTACTATATATGACTCACTAATTGCAAGTAGAAGATCATGATAATAATGAACAACCATGAAACAACATTTAATGCTTCAACCTCCACATCCTTAAAACCCTATATTGGTTTCTTAAGAGAAATGATAAACTACATCCTTGACCATAGTGATTTGAGGTTTAGTAGTCTATAACAAAATGGTTAAGGGCTCTTAGAATCCACAAAGATAACAAGGACTTAGAGATTTGTACCCCTTGGAATGGTCATCTTAATTTTATAGTGTATTATATGATTAGATAAGGGATTCTAAATGTCTTTAGTGCAAGATTTCACAAAAGTAAGCAATCTATGCCCATGAGTATTCACTTCTTAAGCTCAGTATCTTTACATGTTTCTTGAAAAATACTTTCTTGATTTGTGTGATCTAATGTTTTGAGATATTAAGATAAGATACTCAAGTAAGTTTTTTGTACTTTCATGGCTATACCCTTATTGTGCCTAAGATCTCAAGTAGAGACATGTTAATATATTTCTTAGAAAAATGGATATAAGAATTGAATACACAATAATATTATAAGATTTGAAAGTGTTAAGTCATGATTATGTTTTCCTAAGATACATGTATTAAGATTTAAGATCATGGTAATACCATTAGTTCATAATGTTTTCATATTCATATAAGATTAGATTTTGTGAAATGAAATGAGATTGTGTAGTTGGACCCAAGCCCTTAATGAAGGTCATGAGGCCCAATCCCTTAGTGTAGGTTGATTTAGATACATAACTCAGGCCCTTTGTGCAGGTTATGTGACCCATACACCTTTGTGCGGGTCATGAGATCCAAGTACAAGAGTACATGTCTCCAAAGAAGGATATGTAAAAAGAAAGAATTAGGATTAAAGAAAGAATAGTAGTTTGCACTTAAGATTTTCCTATAGGTTTTCATGTTGGTTGTACATGCTAGGTTGATAATCCCAATGTTTATAGATTCTTGCCTGATCATCCCAACAAAAATCATTATGAGATCTCATCTAGATATTTGTGCATTTGTTTGGTTGTTTTGAGACCTGGGGTTTGTAGGCTCTCTGTGCATTTGTTTGGTTATTCTGAGCCTTGGGGTTAGTATTCACATCACCCAAGACTTTCAATCGATGAAGATATGAGATCAAGTCGTTCTAGTCAGGATATAATAAAAAAACATTTAACAAGTATTATCATATAGAAATAGATATAGTCAACTATGGCTATGGGGCTAGTTCCCATGCCCCAATATGGAAAACTACAAACAATCCATAGCAATTAAAGAAAGAACAAAGGAAATAAGAAAGGAAGTCATAGACCAGAAAGAAGAAGAATTCTAAAGGATCTTGGTCTAGTGACAATGAAATGGCTGCCCTTCTTAATTCCTTGCTGCCAACAAGAATACCAAGAATGGGAATGGAACTAGAAATCGTTATTGAAAAAGAAGAGTACAAGATGCAAGAATAAGAATATAAATGAATTCTAAGCTTGAGAAAGATACAAAACACATATACCCTTTTCTTCTAGAGTCCCTCATCCTTTTATAAGGGAAGAAATGGGTGAAAACCCTAAGGGATGAGAATAAAAAAACTAACTAGTAGCCTCCGAAGAACTCTGATCATGGGTTGTGAACCGATTGGTTCCAAATCTGAACAACTCGATTCATATATGCATATGCACGAACCTAGGGAAGCGAGTCAAACCCCTATAAATGGGGTGGCAACACCATTTGACCAAGACTTGGTCATTAAGCAATCTGATTTGGTAGTTGGAAATATCAAAACGCCAAGCTCAAGCTTTTGTGTTGATAGGTTAGGAGGTATGAAACACCTATTTTGGCTGCTAAATAGCCAGTGTAGAAAGGTTGAGTTGAGAGGTGAAATGACCATTTGTGACCCTGAGGTGCAACATTATCTATGAATGAAACAACCGATTCATTGCATGAACTAATCAATTCAAGTATTGAGATGGTTGAAATTTTGTAATTGGAGCCCTTAGTCCTTGATTTCCAACAGTTTAAGCCGATTGTTGTCTCCCAAATTTGAGGAATTGTAAGTGAAGGTAGAATCTGCAAAAATATGAGTGAAAATGATACAAATTTGCATGAACAATCAAGGATTAAGAATATTGCAATTATTTCTAGAAATTTGGAAAAAGTGAGATAAAATCTCATGAAAAGACTATAGAAGATGCAATTAAAAAGGGATGAATACACTTTCATCACCAAGACTAGCTAGACATAGAGACTTCTCTTCATACAATTGTGGTAATATGTGACAGATAGACTGCATAGTATTTCCAATGAAGGGAGAGACACCAGGGGAAAGGAAGTCAATGCTGGCCCATCGATGAATAGAAAGACAACTATTCTCATCATATCCGTAAGTGAGACAGGAAGTGTTGGTATGTATGCCCAGAGAGCCAATCATACAATGATTGTAATGGCATATCTTATAAATGTGATTAATAACAAAGTCCATCTTTGTCTATATGTTTGCAAAATTATGAGATAATGGTATACCATGATAGATGTCTAAAGAATGATGTTACTCAATGACGTATGTCTTCAAGTTGAGGACCTAAACAGTGAGATCATATGTATGATAAGAGTACAAATATTCTTTTTATGCCACTAGTTGGATATTTTTGTAAAATCTAATAGACAACAATAATACATAAGACTAGAGTGTGTGTTGGTCAATGAAAAAATCTCATTAGTCATGCGATGTGATATAAAACTAAGGATATATACATTTATTATAGAACAGTGTAACGAATAGACCAACCTTGAGAGTGTTACATGGAAACCATTAGATTGTAGTCAAAATCAGCTCTTATAGTGATAGTAGTGATTCTAGTTCTTAGACATGAAATCACTACACTCATCACATTTCTTTTAATGTACTTTGACATCATCCAACATGACCTTGAATAAGGGTTACCATAAAGGTGATGCTCGAATACATTGTGAAACATGGGGATTGATTGTAAGTGATGTAGATGGGATTTGTACCTCCTACCAGAGTTGATATCCTAATCACTTGATAAGCGAGAATGAGAAACATATGTCCATACTCATGTGAATCAATATATGATATGTGAGATCAGAAGCATCTCAGATAGTCTACTCTAGTTCAAGGAACATGTATTGAATGATTAAGATGTGGTGATTCCATGCCTCGAGTGCAATTTGGATATCAGAGACAAAGGAACTCTACGTCATGATAACACTGATCACAACTTATAGGTTGAAGTTATTTGTTGCTAGATACCACTCATTTCTTGTGATGTCATAAATTAGTTATGGACATTTACTACCAATGTAATTTGGGACCTATAGGACCACACATATACGATACACCTGGAATAGGAGTTTACTCATGAATAAGGTTTGACTTGATCACTAAAGTGTCTAGGTAATAAACTTATACAACATTGGCTAAAAATTGACTGAATGGAATTTGAATCAACCGATTCAGAAATAAACCAACCAATTCAGATTATGATTCCAATGATGAGTGATCAGTAAGACTTGATCAAGGATTGATACTGGTGCCATGTTGTGTATTAATCATCCCATTGAAAGCCAATATGTTTGCAAATGGGAAACATAGTGAAATGACCAATTCAATTGTTGAATTGACCAACTCACATGCGAATCGACCGATTCATCAATGAACTGACCATTTCATGATTCAAAACATCCAGGGAATTCATGAAACTTTGTCTCTTCAACTCCAGTTGATCTAGAAACCCTGACCCTGACAATCTTTCATAAAAGGGGGCAGTCAAGGCTTTCAAAAGACACAACAATAAGCTCTGACAATTGTTTTCCTCTCACAGTTGTGGTAACATGAGATCCTGAGAAATTCTTACTCATAAAAGGGAGAGACAACAAGAGAGATACAATAAGGGAGAGCAAGTCAATGCTAGGACATTGATGTTCAAAGAAACAAATCCTTCCCATTGGCTCTAGAAGCACAACAAAGAGTCCCTGATTGTCCACATGGACTACAATAGAGGCTTAGAAGCCATTTACAACGTGCTAGGAGGACGTCGTCCACTGCCATACACTAGGAGGCTGTTGTAAAAAATTGTCCAGGTGTTTCTTGTGAAAGAAGTACGCTACTACAAAGATAGTCACTGGACTTGCTCTGGAACTAGGTATATGCTTTGCAACCTTCCTTCCCAATCCATAGTTGTTGACGAGATCCACTGGTTAAAGAAAACATGGCAACAAAATTTTTGTTTCCACTTCCATCTCCATAGCCAAATTTCCCTATAGTGGTATTAGAGCCATGCTAGTTTACTATGTTTTGGGATTTAATCAATATGATTGTATGATTGTTTCATCATTTATGTTATTGCATATGATGCATATATTTAAAATGATTAATATGAAAATCTGATTAAATACCACATATGATCCCTATATATATGATATGATATGTATGCAATTTATACGCGTCACCCTGAAATTGTGTTGATGGTGGATGTATGTGTGGTTATGGCCAATACCCCATGGATATGTGTACATGGTTGAATGGTATTATTTCTAACTTTTTCAATTCAGTATGCATACCGATCCTCTCTCGCTTTTTCCACATATAAGTTAATGTCTTCCTACATATACTCCCCTTGAATGTAACTCAAGGTTTCAATTTGACAAAGTAATAGTTTAAATAGGAATAAGATAGTTTTATTTCCTATTTTTGAAAAGAGAATGTATTATACACCAGACGAGTCGAATAACTAAGAAGTCTAACTGATCGACTGGAGGACCGAAGAGGCCAGACGACATGAGGAGACAATCGATCGATTGGTGGCCCAATTGATTGATTGGAGGAATCTAGACACCACTTGAACCGGAGGCTAGTCAATCGATCCAAGAGACCACCCGACTGAATAGGAGGCCAACCGATCGACTCAAGGGTTGAGTTGACCAACCGGACTGGTTCCATCATAAATTTCTAAAAGAAGAGATTGTTACATATGTTGTGGATCATAGGTGGTAGCATTCCTTTGTGGCTTCAAAGAATTGCATTAGTGTGTCCATAACCATCGGTCGTATTTATGATTGCATTTTCATTTGTGGATATAGTAAGTATATGATATATATTATAAGTATGTGATGATGGGATATCTATACATATTTATATATAAATAAAATTCCTCAATCAAATTTTAAGTCTTAGATGCTTTCCATAAGCAACACACATGAAAAGCTTGATCGTATAAGTGTGGGTACGCCAAGCGCGGTGCACCATCTATCTCGTAGAAGTGTGATGGTAGTTATGTGGGCCTGCCAAGAAGGGTGCATTACTATCATATTGCTTTTTGGGTAAGGCTTAACTAGGTGACCTTAATGGGATAAGTGCCTACAAGCATGCATATAGACTATAGAAAGGAGTTGTGCATACCATCTATCCAAGAATTGCATAAGATGCAATTGGAAAATGCTGCCTCCTTAATAATTAGTAATGAATGCTGGTGTTGGTTGGGTAATAACTTAATTATTTTGGATCTTAGATCACTGGAAGGCTGTATGTTGAAATCTTCCAAATAAGCGAGGTCTATCAATTTGAACAAAATTGTGGGAGTGACAATTAATTAAAGGGGTAATTGGCATTATCAATATTATCAAATCAAATCAAAAGGGGTTTAACAAAGTGCAAACTTATTTTATAGAAACAAATGGCAAGAAACAACACATTTATCTAGGGATTGGTTCTTGAGAAGGAAAAGTTGTATGGGAATAATTTCCATGTCTGGTTTAGGACACTGAAAAATGTTCCCAATCATGAGCGCAAGTTCTATGTCCTTGAAACACCAGTGCCAGCAGAACCAACTCCAAATGTGCCTAAGGCTGAAATGGATGCTTACTTCAAGCGTGACAATGATGCCACATACATTAAAGATCTTATGATAAGCTTTATGGACTATGAATTGTATAAATAACATGAAAATATGGACATTCTCAAGATGGTAACACATCTTAAGAATCATGTAAAACAAGAAAGGTATAATGTCTCCAAAGCGCTGTTTGAGTGCAAACTGACAGAGGGAGATCCCAATAGAGTCCCATGTGATCAATATGGAACATCTCGATAGATTGGGATTTCTTTTAGGCCAATATCTAGCCACATATATGATTCTATAATTGTTGCATGAGTCATATAACCACTTTATCGAGTGCTATTTCTTGATTAACTTGGTCAAACCACTTTCTAAATTGCTTGGCATGTTGATAAATGCCCAACCTAGAATGAAGAAGGACAAACCCATGACAATGATCAATAAAGGAGAGTTTAAGGAAAAGGCAAGGCCAATGAAACTTCTAAAGGTAGGTAGAAGTCTAAGTCTTCTGCACTCAAGACTAGGAGAAGGATAAGTGCAAAAGGAATCTATCCTTTACACTTAAGGAAACTGAGGAAGAAAGGAGGGGATAGAGATAGTCATTGTAGGTGTGTAAGTTATTGAGATAAATATATATACTTCTTCATCTTAGTACCAGATACCAAATGTGGATCTCACATATGTTCAAATATTCATGATATGAAAAGAACTTAGACTTTAAGAAAGGTCAAGGTTGAACTATGCGTTACAAATAGAGCAAGAATTGTTGCCACTATAGTTGGAACCTATCATTTATATCTACCCATGGGGCTTGTAATAGAGTTATAGAACACTTATTTTGTACCTTCCATTAATAGAAACATCACTTATGTATCTTGTATGGACAAAAATGGATTCAAATTTCATATAAAGAATGTTTGATGCTCTATTTCTAAAGATGATATCTTTTACGACATTACCCCAATGTCTTGTGGTCTTTATTTGCTAGATCTAGAGACAAATGTTTATAATGTAAATACCAAAGATTAAAACTAATAACTCAAACAAAACATACCTTTGGCAATGTCATCTAGGGAACATTAATGAGAAACACATTTCTGGACTCCATAAAGATGGATATCTAGACTCTTTTGACCTTGAATCTACAAAGACATGCAAATCTTGTTTGTTGGGCAAGATGACAAAGGCTCGTTTCACTGGAAACAGTTAGAGAGTGAGTGATCTATTGGGACTCATACATAATGATGTATGTGTACCATTTAGAACAATTTCTAGAGATCACCAATACTTCATTATCTTTATTGACGACTTCAGTAGGTATGGCTATGTTTACTTGATGAAACATAAGTCAAAAACTCTTTAAAGCTAAAGGATTTGATGAATGAAGTACAATTACAACTTCGTTAAAGTATTAAAGCACATGATTCTGATTGAGGTGGAGAGTACTTAAGCCCAGGAGGTTTGAGGACCTTCTGTGAGACTGTGGTATCATATCACAATGAACTCCACCTAGAACACTAAAACATAACAATGCATCAAACTTGATAGGGTGTAGCCAATGATGAGTTTTTCTAGTCTCCTAACTTCCTAGTAGGGACATGCCTTAGAAACCATAGTGTTTACATGAAATCATGTACTATCTAAATCGATTCAAAAGATATCATATGAGATATGATATGGGAAGCGTCCCAATTTGTCTTTTATGAAGATTTGAGGATGTGAAGCTTATGTGAGAAAATAGTTTCCCAAAAGGTTTGGACCCAAATCAGATACATGTTATTTTGTTGGATATCTTAGGGAAAGCAAAGGATACTACTTTTATACTCCATTTGACAACTAAGTGTTTGTTGCCAAGGATGTTGTATTCTTAGAAAAGGAGTTTATTTCTGAAGGAATTCATGGGAGGAAAGTAGAAATTGAAGAGGTTCGAGACCAATAAGAAAACATTGAACATGTAGAGGTACAAGTTGAATATGGAGAGTCAGAGATAGTTGTGGAATCTTGAATTCCTCATGTAACACATGAACCTCATAGATCTAGTAGAACGCGCCTTGAGCCTGAAATATTTGGTTATCTTGTGACTCAAGAAGGTGATGAGTTGATCATTGATGATGAGCCAACAACCAACCTAGAATATTTTAAGGGACCAGAGTCTGAGAAGTGGCTTGAGGCCATGAGATCTAAGATGGAATGCATGTACACAAACAAGGTATGGACCTTGGTGGATCCACCTAAAGGGATAAAACCCATAGGGTGTAAATGGGTTTTCAAGAATAAGATTGACACAGATGGTAACACACAAACCTATAAATGTCAATTGGCTGCAAAGGGTTGTAGACAAGTTTAAAGTGTGGACTATGACAAAACAATTTCTCCTATTTCCATGTTAATTCCATCATGATCATGCTTGCCATTGCAGAATATTATGACTATGAGATTTTAGCAGATGGATGTCAAAATCACATTCCTTAATGGGAATCTTATTGAGGATGTGTACATTACACAACCTGAGGGTTTTATAAATCCAAAGGATGCAAATAAAGTGTGTAAGCTACAAAGGTCAATCTATAGATTGAAGCAAGCATCTTGGAGATGGAATCTTTGATTTGACAAAAAAGTCAAAGACTTTGGCTTTAGTCAAAATGAAGATGAACCATGTGTTTAATAGAAGGTTAGTGGGAACATGATTGTGTTCCTCATATTGTATATAGATGACATACTATTGATTGGGTATGACATCCTGCCTTAAAAATGGTAAAAACTTGGCTAGGAAATATATTCTCTATGAAGGACTTAGGCGAAACATTCTATATATTAGGAATCAAGATCTATAAAGATAGACCTAGAAGGCTTCTTGTCCTAAGCCAGAGCACATACATTGACAAAGTGTGAAGAGGTTCAACATGGAGAACTCAAAGAGAGTTGGCCTACCCATATCTTATTGTGTGACTATCTCTAGAGCTTGATGTCCCAGTTGTTGTGAAGAAAGGAAACTCATGAGTAATATCCCATATGCATATGCAATTGGATTTATCATGTACATAATGTTATGTACTCATCCTCATGTCTCGTATGCTTAAGCATGATGACCATATATCAGTCAGATCTCGCTAAAGGCCACTAGACTGCCATTAAGAACATCCTTAAGTACTTGAGAAGAACTAAGGATTAGTTCCTTATCTACAGTGGAGAGAAAGAGTTGGTGCTGAAAGGTTACATCGATGCAAGCTCGCAAACTGAATAAAATGACTTCAAATCGCAATCTAGATTTGTGTTTTGTCTCAACAATAGAGTTGTAATCTAGAAGAATTCCAAGCAAGAAACAATTGTTGATTCTAAAATAGAGGCCAAGTATATTACTGCCTCCAATGTAGCAAAGGAAGCTGTTTGGATCAAGAAGTTTATCACTAAACTTGGGGCGGTTTCAAGCATCGACGATGCAGTAGAGCTATTTTGTGACAACAATGGAACTATGCCGCAAGCTAAGGAACTAAGATCAGATCAACATTACAAGCATATACTAAGGTTGTTCCATGTCATACACGAGATTGTACATCGAGGAGATGTGAAGACTTGTAGAGTACCAACTGAAAGCAATATTATTGACCCTTGACAAAAGTACTTTCACAATAGAAGCATGATAGTCATGTTATATCACTTGATATTAAGTTCATGGGTGATTGGATCTAAGTGCAATGTGGGAGTCCATTGATATGTATGTTAAAGAGCTAATCATATTATGATTGTAATGGTATATATTGTAAACAATTTGATTAATAATAAAGGCAAATCTCCATCTATATGTTTGTTCAATTATGAGATAATGATATAACATGATAAATGGACAAAGAATGATGTTACTAGATGACATATGTCTTCAGGTTAAGGACCTGAATAGTGAGATCATACATATGATAAGAGTACATACATTCATGTTATGTCCCTTGTCAGATGTTATTGCGGAAGCTAATAGACAACAATAATACATAAGAATAGAATGTTTGTTGGTTGATGAAAAAATCTCATTAGTCATGATACGTGATATGAAATCAAACATTTACATACATGTTAGAGAACAATGTATGGGAAAGACCCACCTTGAGAGTGATATATGAAGACCATGGAATGGTAGTCAGAATCAACTCTCATAGTGATAGTGGTGATTGTGGTTCTTAGACCTGAAGTCACTACACTCATCACATGTCGTTCAATGCATTTTGACACCATCCAACGTGACCTTGAATAAGGGTTGTAAAAAAGGTAGTGCTTGGGTATGTTTTGACACATGGGGATTGAGTGTTAGTGATGTAGATGGGATTTGTCACTCCTACATGAGATTAAAATCCATGCCACTTGATAAGCGAGACGGAGAAATGTATGGCTGTAATCATGTGATTCAATATGTGATATGTGAACCCACATGCATCTCAAACAATCTTCTCTAGTTCAGGGAACATGGATTGAATGTTGAAGAGGATGATGATTCCATGCCTAGAGTTGAATCTAGATATTAGAGATAAAGGAACTATATGATCATGGTAACACTGGTCAGGGCTTGTAGGTTGAAGTTGTTCTCCAACTTTCAAATTACTTAGGTAGCAATGATATTTTTCTAGATACCACTCATTTCCTATGATGTCAGAAATTAGTAATGGACATTCACTTTCGACGTAATTTGGGGCCTATAGGGTCACACATATATGATACACTTGGAATAGGAGTTTACTCATGAATAAGGTTTGGATGGATTACAAAACTATTCATGTAATAAACTTAAACAACATTGCCTAAAAATTGACTGACTAGAATCTGAATCGACTGGTTTGCAAATAAACTGACCAATTTAGAATGTGAGTCAATTAGTTTATATTGTGAATCAATTGGTTGAGTGATCAGTAATGCTGGATCACAAATTGATGCTGACGTCATGTTATGCATTAGTTGTCACATTGAAAGTCAATATGCTTGCAAATGGGAAACATAGAGAACCAACCGATTCAAGTGTTGAATTGACTGATTCACATGTGAATCGACCATTTCAATAATGAACTGAGTGTTTCATGATTTGTAGCTTCCAGAATATTGATGAAATTCCATATCTTCAACTCCTAGTTGATCTGGAAACCCTAACCCTGACCATCCTATATAAAGGGGGACAATTAAGGATTTCAAGAGACACAATAATAAGCTCTGACAATTGTTGTCCTCATAGTTGTGGTAAGATGAGATCCCAAGCAAGTCTTACCCATAAATGGGAAATACAACAAGAGAGAGACAACAAGGAAGAGCAAGTCAACGCTAGCATGTTGACATTCGAAAGGACAACTCCTTCCCTTTGGCTCTAGAAGCATGACAAGGAGTTCTTAGTGGTCTGTGTGGACTAAAATAGAGGCGTGGAGACTATTGCCAACATGTTAGGAGGATATTGTCAACCACTGTCTATGGTGATACACTATGAGGCCACCACTGACAACCGTATAGGTACTGCTTGTGAAAGAAGCACATTGCTATAAAGATAGTGGATGGGCTTGCTTCAGGACTAGGTATATGCCTTACAACCTTCCTTCCCAATCCATAGTAGTTGACGAGATCCACTAGTTAAAGGGAACTTGACAACTTTTTTTTGTTTTTGCTGTCATATTTGTAACCATAATTTCCTACATGGACTTACTGGTGGTCTGTGTGGACTATGTAGAGGCATGGAAGCCACTGTTTCCAAGATAAGAGGACATCTTCAACCTCCATCTATGGTGCCATCTATGGTTGTTACTCCTGGAGGACACCATCAACTACCGTTTGTGTACTACTTGTGAGGGAGCACATAACTGTGCAAGGACAATCGCTGGACTTATTCCAGGACAAGGTACATCTCGCACCCTCTTTTCTAGATACATTGTTGTTAATTCTATCTGCTTCTTAGGAATATGGACAAACTTTTTTTTGATTCTGCTGCTTACTCTGTATCTATATAATCCTACATATCTTACACATGACAATGAATCCAATCAATGCCCCTTTTTAATGAGTATTCAAGGTCATATCGAACTTTCTTATAGGCCTTTTTTCTCATTCAAAGAGGCATGACTCCTTCACCCAGAGTGTTGACTCCTCATTGAAGAGCATTGGAAGATGGAGGGCATGGTGTACAACATTCATCCTCCACAGTTGCAATCTATGTCAAGCTCTCAAAAGATGGAGTTAGAATGCGTTTGGTGATACCCACTAGAAGATAATAAACTTGGAGGATGTCGTTCATCATTTGTAGATAGTATGTGACTCAGACTCAAGCCTCTCAATGAAGATATCCTTTTTGAAGCTAAGGCAGATCTATAGGATTTGCATTCTAGAGATGAAGTAGAATCCAAGGAGAAAGCTTAATTGGATTGGTTGCATGCTGTGTATCATAATACCAAGTTTTATGATATGGTCATCTGGGTACGACTGGATAGCAACTGAGTGGTGAAGCTCTATTTACAAGATCTCTCTATCACTATAGAATAAATGGAGGTGAGCTCATTTTTTCCAGATTCTATGAAAATTTCTACAGTGGTGGTGGCATCATGAACCATAAAGCCAGTGAGGTATTTCGTCAAATATTCCTGAGATATCCATGGATTGATATTCTTAGCCCCATTACCCCTTCTTTATAGGGGCTCTATGCTACATTTGGTAGATGGATGCCTTATTCATATTGAACCAAATGTCTTCACCATAAAATTATAGTGGGAAGGATGGAGTTATATCAAAGAAGATTTCACAATGCTTGCAATACATTGGTTCTTTGTAGGGGAGTGCAATTGGATCTTTCTTAGTTTCCACCTTCTCTCAATTTTGAAGCGTGTTGGTTCTGAAGCACTAGATAAGGACTTTAGGCATAGATCAATTGAGAATGTATTTCATGATCCTAATGAGGGTGGTGATAATCTTTTAAAGTCCCTCTTGCCTGGTTTGATCTTAGCTGAACAACGTGTGTTATTCAATGCATGGACTGTTGGATTTTAGTACAATATTACAAGAAATAACAAGAAATTACAATTTTATTTAATTAGTTTACATTCCAAGTTTAAGAATAAGATAAGAAATATAAGAACAAACAAAATAGGACAAACAAATAAAATGGTATAAAATAAATAAATCTAGGATGCTCACTTGACAAAGAGAGATGTTACTTAAAAATATCATCTCTCTACTATCTTCCAAATATGCATTTTTCTTTTAACCTTGATTTGGTCACAAACTTGTAGAAGTAGATCATCTCATCTACGTGTATATGATAGACAACAACAACATTGCAACTCAATGATCGTTAGGTACCACCACCCAATACATCACGTCAAGGAAGGGGTGACGGAGAAGAGACACCTCATTCAAAATATGAACTCCACAAGGTAGTGGTGGTAGGGCAAAAAAACATGAACAACATACTTTGTAGTCTTATATGTATGAGATTTGACATTGAACATGTATGTTTAATTCTAAGACCATTTCCTTATTTATAACACTTCTACATTCAATACTATTCCCAATTTGTTGCAAACAACTATTGTACATGTAAGATAAATATGAGGAGTACCTTTGCAATTCAAAAGGATTATAAGGACCCCTTTCCAATTCAAAAAGTATTAATAAAACAATTAATTGATTAATTAATTTAATAGTTATTCTATTATGTAGAAAAGGAGATCGAATATGGAAAATAAATTCCCAAGTCTTATTCCTAGATTGCACAAAAGATAAAAACTACCTTTCTCTCCACATTCCTTATGTACTAGCTACATCGACATTGAGATTAACTCATGCTAGATATTGTTAACTTGGGCTTAACCCATGCTAGCTATTATTAGCTACACCTACATTAATGTGTGATTTTACTAGGTCTACAATGTGATTAACATGAAAATATTATTGTTGAAAAAAACCTATAATTATAAGAATGTTTCTAAAATAACGAGTAAGGTAGTGATACATATGAATTCGAGAGCTTTATAAAAATATATGCAGCATATACTCCCATTGATGATTATATGGTAACAATTTTCACTTTGGGTCTGAGACTGGAGACTGTTGATTTAGAGGAAATATTTTTCTAGTCAATGTGAACATAATGTGCTCAACCCATTTTAGTATAAATTTTAAACCACATGCTCTCTCACTTTTACGGGAGATGACATGACACTATTAATATGAGTGAGAGAAAGTTGTCGCTGGTGTGATTTAAACTAGTGGCTCAAAGAGAATAATAGTAAACAAGGAGAGGGAGAAAAAGAAAGGAAGAAGAGAAAGAAGGATTGTGCAAAATCTGGTATTCCTTGATTTCTTCTACTAGTTCTCAATCACTATTGCACGTCGAGTACTCACTCTTAGCGTGTTAGTGCTCATAAATAATGTTGTGGCGATACAATACAACTCTTGCTTTGTGTTTTGGTAATATTGGTATCCTGCTTCAATTGTTATTTCCAAAAGAAACAAAGAAAAAAATTTCCATTATTCTTTCTATATAATGGATTCTGTTTCCCATTGATTTGTCCACATGAGTTTTTCCTCATGCATTATGAGAGTTTTTGATAGAAATTTTGTTTTTCCCCGAACAACTATTTTTTAGGGTTTGTCCATTTTATTTCTAATTTACCTTATCTGAGACATATATATATATATATATATATATATATATATATATATATATAGTCAGGCTAGAATACACTCGAGCATATCCAGAGAAGAATACACTCAAGTAATTTTTCATTATGAAATATTTTTTTTCAAAAATCTAATCTATTGATCTTCTTAATGATCTTGTGAATAACTCATATAAAAAATTTGAGCACATTTGGACATTTATAGGTCATGTTATAAAGACTGCAAAAATTATGCATTTCAAATTAGTTTCGTGCGTCGATTTTGTTACCCTCGGATGAGTGACTTACACTCATCCAAATGGGCTCAAAAGTTCTATGTAGCCTAATTATAGTATGACAATGAAGATCAATGGTTTACATCTTGCAAAAAATAGTCTTGATATGCAAACACACTTGAGTGTATCCGTGTGATCTGTACACTTGAGTGTATTCCAGCATATATATATATATATATATATATATATATATATATATATATATATATATATATATATATATATATATATATATATATACAACTCAATGCAATTTATAAGAACTAGGTGGATTCTTCATGGTTTGGTATGCTATATTTGGAGGTGTATAAAAATAAATGTTATAATGTTTTTATTACTTTATCCTAACTAAGTGCTTAGGTGCTTAACTTGTTTTCCTATTTTCATGAAGGTTTATTTCTATGACCATGTTCTTGCTACCCCTGCCTATAGATGAGTCATTGGAAGAGACAAACCATTCCCATAATATTGTCATCACTATCGTTGTTTGAGGGAATTGGGTAGGCGATTGCTAGGCTCCCCATCCCCCTTTCCTGAGCAAAAAGAGGTGACATTCCATGTTGGCAGGAAAGCCTCCTTAAAGAAGGCTTTTGTCTAGTAGGCGACATAGATGAGGCCATATCATGTGTCAGTCTGAAGATCAAGAAGGCGGTGGTTGTTGGCTAGACTAGTAATGCCCCCTCAAAGGAATCTAACAGACTTTTATTTAATGTCTGGCCCATATATTAGGAGATAGAGTGCCTATCAGATAAATATTCCTTGATTTTCTTCCCAAGTAAGATGATACAACCAATACTCTTGAGGAAATGTCTCCACATATTTGTTGCGAGGAAATTATCATGAAGCTCACAGATCTTGCTGATCTGGGCATGGCTTTTGATGGAGAGATTCTCTTTGTCAACTGGGATATGGTATCTATCTCACAAATGATGGAATCGATTTGTAAGGTGATATCTATCATGAGGTGAAAATGGTCTATTAGGTTTTTGACATGTTTCGTGGTGCCTATGTAGTCACACATTGAAGACTTTCTGTTGCTTCATACTGTCCAATTCCAACACCTTCATTTTTTAGTTAGGCTATCAGAAAATAGCTGAATGCGGAGTTGCTAGGGAAGACCTTGTCCTTAATTGGACTTGAGAAAGTCTTTGAACCTCCCTTTGAATCTTATGCGACCCACCCATCATTCTTACCAAGAATCCCACAGGGGCACACATGTTGGCTACACCCCCTGAATCGAGCTGAATTCCCCTCTAGGCGTGGGGTGGTGGACTAGGATGGTAGGCAACACATCCTCTCTCATTGTCACTTGGTATGATTTCTCCACGATAGACGTGTTTCCAGACTGGTCTCCACCATGTTTCTGAGCAAGCCATTAGTATAGGACGAGTCCTATACTTTTTATATAGGACAACCAATCAGAATGCAATATCTCCTTGTCACTCATCTTTAAAATCCAACCCCCTAAAGAAAATAAGAAGAGAGAAATGTAAATTGTTCACTATAACACAATCTCATGGGATCTTATGGAGTTTCTATAGGACTTTTCCTATAGAAAATGCGTCATGTTTCCGAAGCTATGGTACTTGTGATGACAAAGAAGTGGGACACTTACGTAGGAGCAAAGAAATTCCCATTAGAGTTTGCATATATTCACAAGACGACCTCGACAACAAATATGCTGACAACGAACATAATTATGTGGAGTGGCGGCAACAAAGGGCCTTGTACAGAAGATTAATAGCGATGTGGCAAGACAGATTGAGGCAGAGATCACCGAGGAGGAAATTTACACAGCTATTAAACAGATGCACTCAAATAAAGCACCAGGGACGGATGGGTTGAAAGCCCTCTTCTTCCAAAAATACTGGCATATTGTTGGGAAGGAGGTGGCCAACTATATCAAGGGTTGGTGGCAGGGAAAAAGGAGTTTGGATGAAGTAAATAACACTTTGGTAGTCCTTATTCCAAAGTCTGAGAAGCTGATGACGATGGGGGATTTAAGACCCATTAGCCTATGCAATGTCATATATAAAATAGCTTCAAAAGTGGTGTCAAATAGGCTAAAACCGCATATGGACTGTATCATCTCAAAAAATCAAAGTGCTTTTATACCGGGAAGGTTAATCACTGACAATGCCCTCATTGCTTATGAAGTGTTCTACAAGATGAAGTAAAAAATAAAAGGGGGGAAAGGACTACATTGCTCTGAAGCTGGATATGTCAAAGGCCTATGTAGAGTGGAAAGGGATTTCTTGATGTATGAATGATCAAGCCTACCAGCTGCCTTAGACAGGGAGATCCCCTTTCACCCTACCTTTTTATCCTTTGTGTTGATGCTTTTTCTACCCTACTCAGGGCCGCTGCTAATGATAATCTCATACACGAGATTAAAGTTAGCAGAATGACACTGAGCATTTCTCACTTTTTTTTTCACAGATGATAGCATACTCTTTGCAAAGGCAACCACCGCAGAATGCCTGAAAGTTGCTGAAATTATCAACCAATATGAACAGGCATCCAGACAGAAGTTAAATTATTCTAAGACGGAGGTTATTTTTAGCAAAGGTACGAGTCATCAGAAGAGGGAAGAGATAAAGCAGATGTTGCAAGTAAAGGAGGTAGACAAGCATGCCCGATATCTGGATTTGCCGACAGGAATAAGAAGGTCAAAGAAACAAGTGTTCAACTATATCAAAGAAAGAATCTTGAGGAAGCTTCAAGGTTGGACAGAAAAACTATTATCCAAGCCAGGAAAGGAAGTTCTCATAAAGGCAGTGGCACATGCTATTCCGACATATGTCATGAGCATTTTCCAGCTACCGGCGAGACTGATTGATGGGATACAAAGCATGATTGTGAGGTGGTGGTGGGGGGAAAAAGGTGATGAAAGGAAGCTTGCGTGGATGAACTGGGAAAATATGTGTCTTCTAAAAAAGCAAGGAGGGATGGGCTTCAGGAACCTAAACATTTTAAACCAAGTACTTTTGGCAAAGCAATTATGGAGGATATGCCAAAAACCAAACGCCATGGTCACGAAGGTTCTCAAAGCTAGATATTTTCCAAAGAGTAGCATATGGACAGCCAGACGAGGATATAATCCTAGCTACACATGGAGGAGCATGGGGGTGCAAAAGCTTTACTTATGGAGGGGTTGGAGTGGAGGGTCGGAAACGGGACATATATCAACATATGAGAGGACATATGGATACCGGGACAGATGGACACGCTGGGAAACCACATGGATGGGGGACATGCCCACGTCATGAAGGTGCATGAGCTCATACAGGAGGGGGAAGGGAGTGGAACACTGAGCTGGTCGGTGGACTGTTCTCGGAAAGTATTGCTGCAAAAATTTTAGCTATTCCCCTTAGCCTGAGAGCACCAAATGATTCCTTGTGTTGGTGGCCTACGGTGGGTGGGGATTCTACGGTGCGGTCTGCATATTGGTTGGATTTTCTTGGAAAAAATAATGTGAGAGCCTACATTGCAAACGGGGGTGACCGACTATGGAAACAAATATGGAGGGAGGGATGGGCACCCAAAGCAGCCCACTTCTTATGGAGGGCTGCTATAGGAAGGTTGGTGACTATGGGAAGATTGTTTGATAGACACTGTGTTATGGATGGTAGATGCCAGCTTTGCTACTCAGAAATGGAGACAATACCTGATATGTTGTTCAGATGTTCGTGTGCTCATGAACTATGGGAGAATTCGTCACAGATGACGAGAAACACAATGGAGGTGATAAAGGACCTGCTGCTTGGGGAAGCTCTAAGCATCATTCTGGAGGTGGAAAACAAAGCGGAGAGGGAGGACATGGTGGCGACGATGTGGGCGGCTTGGTCCATAAGAAACAATAGGCTGTATGGGAAGCTTAATAGTGGTGGAAGCATGAAGAAAGCCACGCTACTTGCTTTCATATACGACCACCAAGGAGGGGGGACGAGTGGCATGGGGAGTATGTCGGTGGGAGAAAGGCAAAGAAGGGAAGCCAGATGGACAATGCCGGAGGAAGGAAACATTAAGTTGAACGTAGACGCGTCGGTTGGGGAGAATGGCACAACTGCAGCCGACATGGTGATAAGGGACAGCTCGGGATCGATCCTAGCCATGGCAGGGAGGAAGTGGGCACATGTTCAGAGCGTGGAGATGGCAGAGGCACAAAGCATTGCGGAAGCGATACAGTGGGCGAGGAGCTGCGGGTATGAGAAGATGCAGGTTGAAACAGACTCACAAATCATTGCCAACGTCGTCGCGAGCAAAAGGCAGAGAAGGGACTACTTCAGTAGCATTATAGAGGACATCGGCGACCTCAACAAACGCTTTACTTTCTTTTCTTTTCAGTACACTAGTCGTAGGTGTAATACAGTTGCAGATGCTATAGCATCGAATACCCGTAGAGGCTCTATGGATTCCTTTTTGTATTTTGCAAACTTTCCTAACAATATTGTAAGACTAGTTCAAGCTGATTTGGTCGTTTAAATAAAGATGAGCACGACACCTTAAAAAAAAAACATAATTATGTGGAGCGGTAAAATAAGTTGTTGGATGTTGGTAGAGGCCCAAAGGTGAAAATTTACAACTTCTGATCCAACTGAAGAAGGTTGAGATGGATGCCATTTCAAGGTGATTTTTTCGGGACGGCCCATTTGCCAAGTTTGCTGATCGGGTTCACGCCTTTAGGTGGACTTCTTTTAGTTGGCATATATGGTTAAATTGACTTGGGTATTAAGAGGTATAGAGGAGGTTTTTGTTGTTGTTGCGCAGATGCTCTTTTCTCTTCATTTTTCATATGCAAAGTACAAGGACGTTACTTTGGATAGAGGGTTGCATTGGCTTTTGTCTTGGGATAGCCAATGGATGTGTTTTGTTATTTCTTTCATGAGATGGACCTCTTATGTAGCTCTATTTGGTTGGCCTGTCTATGATGCAAGATGAATACAATAGAACCCCTCTTATACTTTTAAAAATGTTCTTGAAACCAAGATAAAAAGCAAAGGATATATGAATCGAAGCAAAAGGGATCTAAAATATGGTCTATGGTGCAAAACAAGAATATCATCCATTGCGAAACGACGAGGTTCCTTGGTATCCATGGCAACCCCAAAGCCGGCTTTCCACGCATGCAGCATCAAGTCGACCCCTAGCTATCGGGGGTTTGCTTGCGCAGCCCTCAAGGCATAATCTGGGCGCCAAGAAAACCACCACGCAGGATCACGCATGGTGTACGGGGGCTGCTGTCTTTTTGTCTGTCTTCTGGGGCTTTTGATCATCAATTGAACGTATGTATATGTATAGGTGCTCTGGTTCACTAGGCCTTCATCCAGGCTCGATATCAATCAATCTCTACAGCGTTTGGCTTCGCCGGGCCGGCAAAAGAGAAAGCCCTGCTGATCATCAGCGAGGAGTCTAGCTAGTGCCGCTCCGAGCGACTCTACCCTCGATCTGCAGTACAGCCGATCGATCAGCTCTCCCTTTCATGGAGAAGCGCGTTTACAAGGACTTCGAGCCCCACTTCGAGTGGATGCACGACACATCAACCACTGTTCTCAGAATCGATGTGCCAGGTGCCCCATGCATCGCCTATGAACGCAATTCATTTATTTAGTTTGGAACTATATATATATATATATATATATATATATATTTATCTGTTAATATCATATCTGATGAATATTCACGTAGTTTAATTAGAAACCTGAAACGTTGCCCTCTTTCTCGTTCCTAATGGCTCAGGCTTCAAGAAGGAACAACTGAGGGTGCAGATAGAGAACACCCGCACGATCAAGGTGAGCGGCGAGAGGCCCCTGACGGAGTCCGTCGGCGATAACAGGTGGAGCCGCTTCCGGAGCGTCTTCCCTCTCCCGAACGACTGCAGCAGCGGCGGCATCCGGGCCAGGTTCGACAGCGGCCATCTCTACGTCGTCATGCCTAAGCTGCCGCCCCCACTGCTTCCGTCGCAGTCTCAACAGATGGCAGCACCGGATGGCCGGCATGGAGGCATGGATTCGAGTGTCGGTGCTACGCCGAGGGCGCCATCCAGTTTCAGCTACGGCGGAGGCGGGGAGAGACCTGAGTGGGCCAGGACACGCACCAGCGGCGAGGAATATTCTGCAGGAAGGGAAAGGCAGGAACTCCGGGAGTTGGAGGAGAGTGATGGATATGGATATTCTCCAATGAAGAGGCGCTCGACGTCGACGAAAGGTGTGCTGATTAAGACAATGCTGTTCTTGCTGATACTGTCGGGCATCGGGTTGGGCATTTACTACCAGTACATGCTCGCTAAAGAAGCCGCTGCGCAAAGCGATGGAGGTGCCGCTACTACCACTGGTGATGAGCGCTGAGATTGAATTTGTATCTCGGTCCGTCCTGAACCTCGGTTACAGACTGATGTATATATATATTTATAGATTGTCATGGAACAACACTCACCGTACAACAAGCTTAAAACGCAAATTAAAATTTACAACTTCTGGGTTTCGTTTCGCGGAGCATGTATATATCAACGGTTAAGCTAGCTCGTTCTATATGTGATCTTCACTCCACCCTGCCGTACGTTTTAGCGAAAACGCAACAATCAAGTTGAGTTGAATCATGTTGCACCCTCTAAGGTCCATGTCAGACCCACTAGTCCAGCTGTCAACTAGGCCATTAGTCTGTTTGCTTTCTGTTCAAAATGTTAAACACACGGCTGCCTGGAAACGCGCGAGTACGTAACAGAAGCCGTGGTGTGCGTCGTGTTAGTCGTGGCCTGCGTCGTGTTAGTTGTGGCCGCTGAGAACTCGGTCGTGGATAACGCGATCCTAGCGATCGCAGTGTTTGAGTCGGGCACGTCTTTAGCCCACGTTTTTTCCGTCTTGCAGGGAGTCTGTAATCGAGATTGCTTAATAAATAGAAGCAAAAACCAAAAAGGCTGTATAGCGTTTTAGCAGCACCAAATCTCTGTATCCTCGTAGTACTCTTCCTGTTCCTGTTGCTCGAGTGATTCGGCTAAGTACCATCAATCTTCACTCCACCCTGCCGTACGTTTTAGCGAAAACGCAACAATCAAGTTGATAAATGATGATGTTAACTCCTTATAAACTACAATTGATCCTAAACAACGGGCATGGCCATGTCAGAAACTGCAATGATCAACAAGGGAGCAAAGAACGGCAAGGCGGAAGCAAAACTGGCAGAGTTCGTCGTCGGAGGGGTATTGCCGGGCGAAGACGGAGTAGGTGAGGCAGGCGGGGACGGCGGCGAGCTACTGGATCCAGGATCTGCAGGGGACGGCGGACGAGCTGGAGGTCCGGACGGTGGAGCAGCAGGCGGCGAAGATGACGGGGGTGAACCAGGCATCGACGGAGATGACGGTGCCGGCACGGGAGCCACGTTCGGGGACTGAGCTACCTGAGCTACGGAAGAGGTCTCCTTGGGGCCACGGCTTTCAGATAGGAGCCTCCGGTCTTGTGGGCAAACGGTCCACAACCTACCTCTTGTCTGCAGGCTGATGGCGTACCCTCCGACGGTAGCGAGGAGGAAAATCGCCAACAAGACGTTATTCGACGCCATTGATGGTACCTTTGGCGATTCGAATTGGGCGAGACTGTCTCTGTGATTTCAACAATCAAGCCTGCCGGTGATGCCAATTTATGCAGGTGCTAAAGCGTCTCGAGATGATGCTTATTGGCCGGCCTCCTTTTATTGGTTAATCCGCATAAGTTCACAGTCCGAACTCCGGCGAGGAGGGATCAAGGTAAGGCTCGCATTGTGATTGCCGGCCTGGCCCTCCGACTTTGTTATCAAAAGATTTCTTTTTATTATCTTATGGCCCCGTTCGCTAAAGTTCACGTGCTAAGGTTTAGTTGAGAAAACAACGGATGGATTTTTGTTTTGGAACAGGCGGGGTGATTGAACGAGACTCTCAAGTCTCAACTTATCCTAACGGCCTGTAATTGGAGTTCATTACATTTAAAAGTCAGCCTTTTGGCTTGGCAATTTGTTTTGTTACGTGTAATGGCCCCCTAATCCATTGATGAAAAAAAAACCCAAATTACACACTACGACAAAAATATTTACCCAAATAATACTTATTTGAACTTATTTCACATGCTAACACACTTTTGATGAAAAACGCCATATTAATTGGAGTGTTATTGGTGGTGGGCTTGAAAAATGACAAAAAAATGATGCTTATACAGATCTGACACCCATTAGATTGGCATTTACCGCTCATACAATACAAAAGTGGAGAACTCTTCCTAACAAAAAACACCACTTTAATTGGCGTTAAATGTATTTATTGTTTTAAAAACACCAATTACATGACATTTATTCCATGTAAATGTTTTTAGATTTTATATAGTTTTACAAAATCTTTTAAATTCCAAGAACCATTGGCATAACCTATTCCATCAAAATTTTGAAATTCTTACTTTTAATTATGATAAACTTTTTATATAAATATTATATATTTTCATAATATTTTACTATTAAAAACAAAGTATATTTATACGAAATCAAGAATATTATTTTGTGAATATTAATATTGAAAATAGTTACATTTATATTTTCAAATATGTATTCGTCTATTACAAATAGTTGTAGTATGTAAGATACACAACCTTTTCAAGACATATCCATATAAAATTGAAGAGTTGAATTACAAATTGTCACTTACAAACAAAAAAAGTTGTGACTCTTGATCGAGCCAAAATGTCTTTTGCTCAATGGTGAATACAAATTAATCTAACATCACAAAAAGTTAACCTACATTATGATAGAAATGACCAATATGCAATATCACAAAAAAATCAGTTCAACTACATATTTATATCAAGTTTGGTATTATATCACAAGGTTTCGATCTTGATATATAACCTTTTTAAAGACCCATATGTATAAAATTGAAGAGTAAAATTCATATTTAATAATAATATTTATAAAAATAAATTTTGTTATATCACAAAATAATATTCTCAATTTTTTTTAATTTTAAATATTATAAAGATTCTACAAAAATTTAATATTCAAAATAAAAAAATTCATCATAATTAAAAGTAAGAATGAGTTCACATTATGGTGGAATAGATTATGCCAATGCTTTTAGGAATTTAAAAGATTAAAAAAGGAATCTAAAAATATTTGTATGCAATAAACGCCATGTACATTGGTGCTTTTAAAACAGTAAATACATTTAACGCCAATGAAAGTGATACTTTTTAATTAGGAAGAGTTGTCCATTGTAAACACCAACTTTTAGGGTCAGCAGTAAACGCCAATGTAACTGGCCTCTCATTGTAAGCGCCACCCTATCCGGCATTTTCAGCGCCACCAGTAACATGTCAATTAATATGACTTTTTCTAGCAAATGTGTGCTAGTATAGGAAATAAGTTTAGATAAGTACTATTTGGATAAATATGTTTGCTATAGTGTGCTATTTTATTTTTTCCCCTTCATTGATTTTGTTCTGCACCCGACTTCATCCTCAGCTGCAAATTCACGAGTAGTGGACTATGCTCATTTTTGCTGCAGTGAGCTGCAGTGGGTGGATGTACCACTTTAGTCTGCGTGTCCTTGCATCATGTACCACTATAATCAGCAGTAAACTCATACCCGGATCGGTTGCATGATGAGAAACCACCTACCGTTGCCTATTGTGGTTTTATTCACGAGCATAAAGGTCACTTCCATCTTACACCGTACCAAATAAAATCAGAGTAAAATGAAACCTATGGTTTTTTTTGACATGTTTTCTGAATCAGTAAACTACATCCAACCACGCCCTACTAAATAGAGCCTAAACAACGTACCATGGCTTCAACCACTTTGTCTACCATCTTTACTTTTTCAAGAAATGGAGGAATTAATTCTTCATAAACCTATGGGCAGAGCCATCGCAATATCTAGATGCACAAAAAGAAGCGCCACAAAAATGCATACCCTAGGACCGTGACTCTACAAAAAAGGAACACAATATGCAATACAACACTATATCAAGGTGTCAACCTCTACATTTACAGCTGATAGATGCCACCCACCTCAAGTATGTCTCATCACTCATGTTCATCCTGTACAACCCTTCACCGGGTAGGCATCGTCATACTGAAAAAGAACACATATGCAACATCCAAAGTAGTGCCATATCCGCAAGGGAAACCCATCTGATTAGCATCCTTGCGAATATGTCTAAAGGAATACATGTTGTCACATAAACTCCTCTGTACCATGAGAACCATCCTCCCGACTCTTCAAACAATGTCTACCTGACAATAACCTCATATCACATGTCTTCACTATAACACTTATATGCTTCATTTATACACCAATACACTATGAGTTGATTCCTAGAGTTTAACCTTTCGTTTATAACAAAACAACTAATTAAGGTTAGCTTATTAGTATAGAAATGGTCAATCTCACAAGACAACATGATAAAAATTTGAATTCAAACCGGCTTTGTTTGAATATATTTTATTTAGATGGAAAATTGAAAATCCGTTGGTTGAAGGTTTGATTTATGCTGGAACAAAGAGAAATAACAAGAAATAAAGTCACATTTAAAGACAAGAATCAAAAGATTACACCAGAACAAAAAAAATTACACTAAGTGCATGAAGTAAAAATTACAACTTGAGAACAAGAATTATAAGTTACACTAAGTGCAAAATTTAAATGCAAAAGAAATGATTTAGAAAAGATCCGGAAGTAGTTGAAAAACTGATTCAATTGACTTATAAAGAATATAAGGTATGTGTTTTGCAATGCACATATTCAGTTTTGCTCCTACTAATCATCAATATATTTTATTCCAATGTCTTTCTTCAAAGTTCAACTTCATCATTTGATCCATCTTTAATTTTGTCAATCAACACAATATATCAACAAATAACATACACCAAGGAATATCATCCGAAGTATTCTTTGTCAACTCATCCATGACAAGAATGAACATATATGGGCTAAGTGTATCCATGTCATAGAAAGAGTGAAAAAGTTTTGTGGCTGACTGTCAACCTACCACCAACCCTCTTCCTTTATCCGGACTTGGAGTCAACTATATTTAAACAAAATATACAAAATATAGGTGGAGTTAATAAAATCCTTCAAAGGAGCAACCATTGTTTTCAAAGCAATCCCTGAATTAACCTTTTCTCGATTTGTACGTGTCATCCTTGCATAGGGACCATATTAATCTTCTCTGTATCGTTCCAATTTTATCGGATGTCTCCGAAGAGACATCCCTGAATTAACCTTGCTTTAGATAAACACACGAATAGGGATGTTCACTTTGACATGGATCAATCATGGAATGATCAAGAAACCTAATGCAATAAAAAATGAATACATAATTAGTTTAAAAATATGAGACAACGTATAATGCTGTAATAGCGATTCTTTTAGCAAACTTGTATGATACCCTCCCCAAATTTTAGTTGAAGAAACATGCTACGAGATGCTGTAAATTCAAACATCAGTAAGCAGATATTATATAATAACGGTTAACATATTTGCTTCTTGGGAGCATACAATGCAAGCGAAACACCAGCACACTGTCTTGATGTCTTATTACTCTGTAACTATTGTTGCTCTATCAATGCATTGGTTTACTTTCCGGACATTATTCAGCAGTACAGTCTACTGGAATACAGCAGCCACAACAAATGCAATTCCAGCAGAGAGCAACCCCGCGGCAGGACGCACAGCAGAGCTCGTCCGTGTCGGTGTCGGTGCCGGCGCAGGCGCTTCCTGGACGTTGATGACCATTTTCAGGCCCTGAGTGCAGTGGTCAGCCTTGCCGCAGATGTACCACTTCTTACCGGAGGTCGCCAGCTTGATGACATCCTTGCCAGAGGCGAAGGACTTGAGCGGAGACTTGTTGCTGCATGCCCGGAAGTCGTCGCCGCTGACGCTGAGGACGTTGTGTTTAGCGGTGTCGTAGTTAAAAACTGCAAAAGAACAAGACGTACATATTAGTTGGTCAGGAATCGTTCGTATAGCGCTCTCAGATAGCCCAATGGTTGCTACGTGGTATACACGTACCTAGAGAGTCGCCGACATAGAAAGGCATACCGGCGGCCCATTCGGTGTAGTTCACACCCAAGGTCCAGCCTTTATCACCGCCGACCACCATATCCATCGCGGTCGCTGCCTGCACAGCGGCCGCTGCGACCACACAAAGGGCGAAGAGTATCGACCTGGTAGCCATTCGGGGAATCCGGACTTGCTGGACTGTGAAGTATCAATTATTCCGCTCCAGGGATGACGACTTGCCCCAGCTGGTTTCTGATCTCTAGACTTTTCTCGGATTTGAGCTCGTTCGTGGTGGTTTGGATAGATTTATACAGTCTTCTAATATTGCCAGATTCGCGGCCGGCTTTCAGGTGCGCGTAGGGCGATCCGCTTCCTCGACTAGAACAGAAGCCTCTGTTTCTGGCGGATCGAACAAAGATGCATGGGGTTTGTCCAAGGGAAGGTGCCGCCCGTCACCTGGCAAGGTCAAGGGAGTATTTTATGAGGCTGATAGACTACATGGCGTTAGGCGGCATATTCGACCGTTCAAAGCAAATAAGATGTTTGCATACCGTTTGCTAGTAGAACATAAAATAACGTACATGTTCTATAACCAGAATAGTAGAACATAAAATATGATCTATATTCAATACAATAGAACACGATTCACCTGTAGAAGGTTCGTGTAGGAAATGGAAGTGTAGAACATGATGCAAGATCTACTGCAATGAAAGTAGCAAGGTGTACAACAGTAGAACATTACATTTTAATAATAAAACAGTTGCTCGACATCAACAGATGTAGTCCATTTTGAACACTGAGCAACATGAACGTGCCCTCACTGTAACAACAATGTATACTCAAATTGCAGCAAATGCAGAATCAAGTTCTGCTGCTCACGTGCATGTAAGTAACAACAGAGATCTGTCAAATTGCAGCAAAGACGTAATGAGGATATGTTGCTCATGACAATGTAAAAGGAGCATGTCATTCTCACAACGCGTGGGACAATGTTATAAGTTCTTAATAATTCTTAATAAGATAACATTACATTAAGTTTTTCATGTACAAAGTCACATCCACACAGCATAATAAGCATTGTATAGTTGTTGAACCAAGCAACCTTTTACAAGCTTAGAATTACAAAAACGCACCAACACCATACAGATACACCAGAAATAATCCACCACAGTAGCTGCTCCGATCAGTTACTTGCAAAATTTCTGGGTCTATATTTTAAACCTTCTATCTTTGGCATCATGGTCAAAAGAACAGACATGGGTTATCCTTCACCTGTAACACAAATCCCAACCAGATTTTAGCTGCAAAATAAAGATATATTAGCAAGATAAAATATATGAAATATGTATTTCAGTGTTGTCAAATCATATGTAAAACTACACAACATGAGAGAGGCACTTAGCCATACCTTGATGTTCAAGATAGATTCAACTAATACCTAGAACAAAATCCAACACTAAGGTTCATGGTCCTTTGGTAGTCTACGTAGACCATCAACAAAGTTGAATGGCCATCCAACCTTATACCACAAATGTAGAATTAACCAACATGTTATCCAAACTTAAAGTTACAAGGATACCTTCTTGTACACATTTCTGTTCCCTTTTATTCAAGATTAATCAACCGGAATAGT
This sequence comes from Alisma plantago-aquatica, assembly GCA_963693085.1. Taxonomy (NCBI): domain Eukaryota; kingdom Viridiplantae; phylum Streptophyta; class Magnoliopsida; order Alismatales; family Alismataceae; genus Alisma; species Alisma plantago-aquatica. Next base: position 1,010,816,336 of record OY856413.1, read on the forward strand.
GTGTTCCTTAGATCTATATGTATTTTAGTGTATCATCTAACACATATGTATGTACTCAAGGTTTTCAACTCAGGAGAAGAATATCATTTATTATTAGGATACACACACTAATAACTAGATCTCATAACTTGTTAGCGTATACAATCATCATTATGATGACTCATAAAACTATTTGGATCCGGAATGCGAGCTTGTTTTATACAACACATTGTATTTAATATCTAATCTCCAAGCTAATGCCGTTTCCAGCAGTCCAAAGTTGCAGTTATATTTCTTACTGTTATTACTAAAATAAATGTATATACCGTAGGATAGATAGGTACGATTCTTAACTAGTTTAGGTGGTGGTATGTTCAGGTTAGTATCTAATTGTCTAAGTCACCGTCTACTCCATGTATAACATATCTATTTTAATATCTTTTCCGAGACCAAAACATTGGAAAATGAAATGAGAACTTACATGAAGATAATACTCATAGTAATCGAGTTGTTGATTGGTTCACAACAGGATTGCAACCCATGCCTCTCGGCACGCAGGTGGCAACACCAGTAATGAGATGATGGAGTTAAAGGGGAGAACTTTGTGGTGGCAACCGGTGTAAATAGTTTCAGCTGTTCGGTCAGATGCGGCGGGCAGCAAATACCTCATCGGTGATCACGGTGTGTTATTTTGTGAGCCTCCGATCAGTTACTTGCAAAATTTCTGGGTCTATATTTTAAACCTTCTATCTTTGGCATCATGGTCAAAAGAACGGACATGGGTTATCCTTCACCTGTAACACAAATCCCAACCAGATTTTAGCTGCAAAATAAAGATATATTAGCTAGATAAAATATATGAAATATGTATTTCAGTGTTGTCAAATCATATGTAAAAGTACACAACATGAGAGAGGCACTTAGCCATACCTTGATGTTCAAGATAGATTCAACTAATACTTAGAACAAAATCCAACACTAAGGTTCATGGTCCTTTGGTAGTCTACGTAGACCATCAACAAAGTTGAATGGCCATCCAACCTTATACCACAAATGATGCATTTTCTCATTAAGGGAATCATCGTCATCAAAACATGGAGCAATTTTCCATCGTCTAGAGCAAGAAGGGGATTGCGACAGGGGGATGTTATCCACATACTTCTAGTCCTGTCTTTAGACGGTTTAACTAGTTGAATGATGTCAAAGTCCCACAACATAGAAACCACATATACATATTACTACATGCTAAAGCATAAAAGAACTCGTTAAATACCATTATATAAGTCTTTAGAATGCTTGGGGAAGTATCTAGTCATGCCATTAAATTGTGCATATTCTTTTCTAGAAGTCTCATCTCATCGATCAGAGGAAACAAGTGAAGAGCAGAGTGTATATAAGCAACAGAAAATGTATTATGAGGTCATCTCTTGTATTACAAAATCACCAAGGAAACTGACACATATATACTAGTGATTTTGGAGAATAGTATCAAAACACTAATAGCAAGAACACTTCCCTTTACAAGAAAAGTTTTGCCATGTTAATTGGTAACCCTCTTGACATCACAATGCATGTGACGAGAATTCCATTTGGTAAATTTTACCATATTGATAGATTGATCTGGCAATTTATTAGGAGAGGTGGAAGCAATACTCACGTCTGAAGTATATTCCTAGTAGATTTAAAAGGAAGCTGGAAGGAGTTCCTATATTTACCCCAAGTTGTGTGTCAACACATTAAAAGAATACATCCTTGATTCAACCACACAATCTCGGACAAGTGGACATGGACGTCAACTATCTATTCACATTCACAACAAATTAGGATGTGGTCAAAGTAGATCTCACTGAGGTCTTCTCAAGGTCTAATTTTGCTCCACAGGACTAGATCGGCAAAACAGAGTTGATCAATCGAGGTGTTATCAGGGTTAAGTGTAATTTAGGCCAAACTAGGTCTAATTTATAATAGACAATGGTAGGTTAGATATTACAAAGAACGACTTAGGGCTAATACAAACTACTTTAAGCATGCATTTGCTAAAATTAATTTTTATCAATCTTAATGGACAACAATATATATGAAGTTATCAATACATGCTTGTGGGTGAGTCTACTGTAATATAGAAACCCAAGTATAACATACAAAATATATAAAATATTGACAATACAATGCCCAGGCCTTAGCACCTAGGTGGCCAAGTTTGCCTTCCTCAGGGAGCATTGCCTTGCCACCTAGACAACATGCATAAAAATAACACTAACTACCATAATTTACAAAATATAGAGGTTTTAGATAAATCCACTCAATATCTCTCCTAACAAAGTATGATTTTACTGTGATCCTATTGTGCTTACTCATGGACTGCAAATATGGATATATCCTATGTAAATGTTTAGAATGACATATACAATACAAGCCTAACAAAATTACACCATCCAACAAACCATGTCCCTGTTACAGAAGTATCTTTGAGTGGTAAATTTCACCACATCCACAAGTTCTGAAAATAATTACTGATAAGAATATTCAGATTTACTCGACAACAATGAATTAAAAAATGGACCAGGCGCCCGCTTATGCAGCCATGGGCCCTAGCCGTCTAATATGTGCTATGGGTGGATGTTAGATGTTTGGTAGTTGAGAGCCCACTTTTCACCCGCCTTATCTGTCCTTTGGAGCGCCCACCTACATCCGCTTATTGAAAAGGCTGCTCCAGTTGACTCAATTTTGGGCCCAAATCACCTGCCTAAATCAACTATAAACTAAGCTATGAGGAGGGGTTTTGCTAACCTATTGAAAGCAGTGTCCTCACATGTGAAAGAGAAAATATGGTGCAAACTGTAATGGTGGAAGGAAAAATTTTTATCCAGGCCAGACAAGGAGGTCCTTATCAAGTTGTGGCAAGATTCTGGAATGGGTCCAAAGGCTCAGAGCGGGAGATACATTTGAAAGCATGGGACAAGTTATGTCTTCCAAAAATATGTAGGAGGGATGGGATTCAAAGATCTTAAAGTGTTAAAAATAGTGTTGGCAATTGATAAAAAGTCTATTTGTATAGCTAAATATCATTGGTAAATACATTAAAAATAGCCCAAGAAATCACCTAATTAAGTAAACAAAGAACCTTGAACAAGTCATCCTTCTCGTCCCATGATGACCAAACCCTTCAAGAATCACAAACTTCTATCCATCCCCTTCAACGACATTCTTTCTAAAAATAAAAATTTTACTATATGTCAAGTGCACCAATGTATACTCATTATTGTAAAGAGAAGTTTAAATTCGTACCCAAAAAATTGATGATAACAAATCATGAGATTCAAGTCATCCCACTATATTATGTCATCCTTAATCCCCAAAAATGACCAAGCGCTCCAATAAAGCATGAACTACAAGTCATCCCATATCCACCATAATCCTGTTGAGGGAAAATTAAGGTACTTTTAAAACATTATCATAAGGGTAACTATGATGCTTTTGTCAAAATTATATAGTACTTCAGCAAAGAGAATTTTCATACCCAAAATGAGAACAGCAAAAATCTAGTGATTTTATTGCATCAGGCCCCAACAATCGGACCTAAGACTGTCTTGCTTGTCCCAACATTCTTAATAATATACTGCTACTCATCAAAGAGAAGTTTAAATTCATACCCAAAAAGTTGATATCAACAAGCCATGAAAATTAAGCCATCCTCTTCATGTGTCATGCTTCTTGTAAGTGTAAGATACATATCATAATAAAATTACCTATAAAAGAGGAAGGTGGATCCTTCTGAGAATATGTGTGCAATAAAGATATGGACTTTGTTTGTCTACTAACTGCTAATAAGAGATCATGATGATGTTAGTCACATGACTAGCATATACTCTAGTGTATTATATATCATAACATCATAAAACAAAAAAACCTTCTAAAGGAGGGTTTCTACCACCCCAAGAAGAGGTTTGAGGTGTAGATCTGACTATCTGTATCCTCTCATTCACTACCAAAAAAGGTAAGGGAGTTATAGATTCATCAACATGATTGTAAGTGTGACATGTTTTGAAAAAATAGGTACCTCGTAAAGATGAATCTCCTTCAAAAGAAGTATGTATTGAAGACCTCATGCTTTGTCTTTTCTCACTCACTGTATGTGATAGAGACTAGTAAGGTTATTGACATCATCATAAACTATAATGCAATCTAGGATAAATCTTAGTTAAAAGAATAACTGATGGAGGGAAGAGTTTGTAATCTAGTACATGTGGTTGCATTGAAGATTTATCCCTTTCCAATGTAGATTTGACCTTTTATCTTTCTTTTCCTGATAAGATAAAATCTAATGGAGTTAAAAAAATACAAACAAATACTAGTACATGAAATCATATAACTAATTTAAAATAATAGATACTTCCTAACAAGTGGGTTGTATCGCCCTCAATTGGAATACATGGTGCTATTTTTTTGTCATATTTACTTATCTAAAGAATGTTTGTTAGTAAATAGAAGTACCCACTTAACATAATATTTTTAGAAGTATATTACCTAGTCCACCATCCAACGAATCAGTGCAAGTGTTGTTTGTTGCAGGTCTCTTCTTCATTATGCTACTGAGAGAGGCAAGCTTAGGAGGCATTTCTCTAAACAAAAAGTGTAAAGTGTGAGAATACTTGAAACATGAATTAAAAAATATCATCAACAGAATGTTTAAATTTAACAAAGATGAAAATAATTACAAGTAACAAATATAATAATTCATTTCTTACCATGAACGTTTGCGTTTCCTTGTATTTGTTATTTCATGAATACACATCAACTTGATCTATCTCAGGATCTAAGTCTGGCCTCACCAAAAAGTTATTATCATCATCGGATGTACATTCTATTGATATTTTGACATTCTCAGAAGTAGTTTCAACATATGATGTTTCATTTGGCAACTCATATGTGTCTCTAGCAACCCAAGGGCAGACTACACTCAGTTTTCCATCTTCTAGATCCTTGGAATAGAATACCTGTTTTGCTTTCTCAGGAAAAATAAAAGGTTCATCTTCATATGCTAGCTTAGTCATATCCACAACGGTGAAATTTAGGTAATCCACAGATATCCCGACATTTTCCTCACTATCATACCATACACACTTGAAAATATGGTATGGATCCAAATTTTGAAATTGTACTTCATAAATATCCATGGTGGGGTATTAGCTTGCTTTAAAACTTCCTCAAATTTCTTGGTTTCTTGATCAAGAGCTGAGAATTCATCTAAAATGGTGTATTCTACATCATTGTTACCATCCCTCATCATTGCATCACTAATTAAGTCATTCACTTCATTATATGGAGGAAGTGTTGAAATTTTAGTAGGCCCATGACACTGAGACATTTCACCATGGTATGTCCATGTTGTGTATCGAGGGGAAAACCCATAACATATCAAGTGCTCCTTAATAAACTCGGGGTACTCAATAAATTTATTTTCACACTTCATACAAGGACAAAGCATGTTTGTAGACTTAACATTGCTCATAGCAAATTGAAGAAAATAATCCACCCCGTGGAGGAAATCCTCATCCCGACGACGATCAAATCTTGTTTTGGACTTGTACATCCAATTTCTATGCATGGAAAAATAGTTCTCCATAGATAGACAAGTCAAACAACCTTACAAGATAAAATATATTTTAGTATAAGGAAAATAAATATCCATAGCATCAATATAAAACAACTAACAACATTTTTCATCTTAAATTTCTATCTAACTATCCTTAAATAGTTTTTGAGGTCTCATATCTAATATCCTAGATTGAGACTAGAATGAAGACAAGAATTATTTTATGTAGTTGGGACTCCTACTTCATGTCAAACTCCTTACATCTCATAATGTTTCGACATAGATATAAGAAACTTGTTTATCTTGTACAATGTGTCCTCTCCCTAATTGGTGTGTCCTATCATATAATAAACTATGACATGAATACATACATGTCTAATTAGTTTGAATGATATGTTTAGCACATGTTATAATGATATAAGTAAGGTCATCTAAGCATTGTGATTATTTGTTGTCAATCATTAGAGTGGGTTACTTGTAAAAATGAAAAAGTAAATTCAACCTAATTAAAGTTAGTATAAATACAAATAGATGTATGCATACATGAAGAATACATGCAATGGATAGTGGAGGAACTTTTAGGAAAGAATCTACGGAAATGAAATCAGAATAGGGGAAGAGCTAACAAGCAAGTGAAATCAGACACCGCATGCACCAAAAATTCAGCCCATTTTAGACCATGCTAGGAATGGGCCACGTAATACACACACACACACACACACACACACACACACACACACACACACACACAGATATATATATATATATATATATATATATATATATATATATATATATATATATATATATAAGCCTGTTATAAAATTACGAGTAGAAAGTAATCTGACGATACATCAATAAGTTATATTTAATATTGAAGTTAGAATAGACATAAATAGATACATGTATAGATAGAATAGATATAAGTCCATTTTTATAGAAAAAAAATTAAATCATGCAATACATGCATGAGCTTTTTTTTTGGTCAGTAATACATGCATGAGCTTTTATGTTGATATATATACAATTATTCAAAATGTTGCTACCATTGTCCTATAGGAAAACTAAATAAAATTTGAAAATCCATTTGTGTAATATTCAATAGGAGATATGACAATTACTATACGAAGAGAACTTAATAGTCACTATTTCAACAAAATCACATATTGCAAGACCAAAGTTACAACATCTATCTTTCAACATAAGAATGGGAAAGATGATTGATTTTTTCATCATAATTAAATGATATTTGACCATATAGTGTTTCTATAAATAAGATATGAAGTCAAGTATCTAATCCAACAAGTTGTGGCCATTGCATACACATAGCACATTGAAAATAAAATTTTTAAAATATAGGAAATGCCTTCCAAGAGATATCATTTAGTGTTTGGACAAATAATACTATAAGACTTGCATACCTGTTTTATCCCACAAGTGGAATATGATCCAAGTACCCTGAATATCACTTCCTAGTGTGATACTTATGATGCCTTGATATTCTTTCATTAACAAAATGTGCACAAGCTTTGACCTACATCAAGATGTTACAACACACATATCAAGTGCATGTTAAAATTCAGATAGTGCAGCCTTATATATATTCCTAATGAAAAACACCAACATCTCACTTGAAGTATGAAATGAAATATCAATAGCATCAATATTAAACAACTGAAAACACTTTTATCTTAAATTTCTACATAACCATCATCAAATAGTTTTTGAGGTCTGGTGTTTAAATTAATATCTTTCTTTGAATCCAGATTGAGAACAAGATTTATTTTATATAGTGATACTAATATCTCATGTTAAACTCCTTGCATCTCAACATGTTTCAACACAAATATAAGGAACTCATTCATCTTCTACACCATGTCTTTTTCTTAATTACTGTGGTCTATCATATAACAACTAATGATATCGATACATACAAGTCTAATCTAGTTTAAATGATATGTTTAGCACTTGCCTTAACGATATGAGTATAGTCATCTAAGCATTATAATTAGTTGATGCCAATCATAAACTTGTGCTTCTTGTTAAAATGAAAAAACAAATACATCCTATATTAATGTTTGGTTAAATATAAATAGATGCATGCATACATGAAGGCTAAAGATACTATAATAGTAAGTTCAAAAATGTTGACTAAGATAATGAAAAATGCCAACTGATCCTCATGTTATCATAGCTCATCAATAATTATTGAATGGAATAACTCAATTTTGTGAGTGATTCTTTCATATCTAGTTGCCACTAAGATCAACACATGTATGCAAAATGAAAAACAAATACTCTGTTTAGCAACAAAACAATAAGTCAAGAAATGGTGACCAATGCTCTTCCATCATAAAATAATGTTCGGCTGTGTATTTGGCTGCTACATTTTTAAATGACATTTTTCATCCATGATAGTGATTTTATTTACATTATACTATCTACTAGCATAGATCACATTGTAAATCTAATTGGTTTAATTGGGGGTGGATTATAAACCCCATGCAGGAGAACATGGGGCAGCGACTGGATTCTAGAGGCGGTAGAGTCAAGCTTTCTGATGTGATGGTAGCGATTTATATGAAACTTAGTCAGTGAAGGAGGAGGAAGAGGGCAACACCAATCGTTGGTTGCATAGAGCAAGGTGAAAAGGCAACTATGTTGCTGATGAGGCTTCCTGGCATGAAGAGGCTATGGCGGCTGCTGGATCAGATTGTGGCCATGGCTTCTTGCTGACATGGCTGCGAGCGCCATGGAAGAGGGAAGACCAGGTGGGGTGTCGTTGTGGTTGCAGGCGGATAGGAGAATGAAGAAGAGGACATCAACACCTTTGTATGTGGGCGGAGTTGTTGATGAGTCCAGGGAAGAACAGGAGGATGCCACTGTGAGGAGGAAGTTGATACAATAGATGACAACAGGAGCCATCTGTAGGAGACCCTTATTTCCTTAGTGGAGGCGCAAGCTGAGAGGGTGTGAAGAAACGGTGGCTCAACGAGGAAGAAGAGGAGAAGAGTAGGTGTTGGCGGTGGCGCTCCTAGTACCCTGCAGGCAGGTGCATATGACAGGGTTTTATTCAGTCGAAGTGGGTGATGGATTGGATACTAACTAAAAGTTCAGGGTTGGGGAACTTGTAGGTCTGCGATGGCTCATTTGCTGATAATGTTACTGGTCTTTGGACCTTTCACTGAAGTTGCAGTAGAAGGAAGAGGCATGTCACGATTGGATTTTGGTGGCCACGATCTGACTGCAAGTGGTTGGGTCTGATGATGCAAAGCCAGGCAGAGTCGAGGAGATCAAGGTCCGTGACTCTGGAATATATGGAATTTGTAGGTATGCATAGGTGGTGGTAATCGTTGATGTGCAGGAACCGGGAGAAGGTTGTTGACAGTAGCCTCTTGTGAACACCACCGTTGGTTGTTGGAGTCTGAGTGACACCCATCATGATGGTGGTGGTGGTTTTTGCCGCCACAACGGCCGGGCGTGAGGATTCGTGGATAATGAGGGCGCCGCTGCTTCCTCTCTGTCAGATATTGGCTGCTTTGATGACCATGGTTAATCCGAGGGCAACAATAAGGACCATCAGCACGGGGACCAGGCTGGACTGGGCAGCGTAGGTGTGGGGTTCGGACCTGTGGGCGGGTTCTGGGCTGTGCCAGCTAGGCCGGACTTTGGCCAGGTATGGAGCTTCGTCGCTGCTCCAGCTAACATGGTCGTCCACCATCCACCAGTTGTCGTCGTCGCAGCTGGGCGGTTCCGGCAGCCTACGGGGATGGGAGAGGCTTCAACTATGAGGGTAGGCAATTACCTACCCATCGCGCAAGGACATATAAACCTACTAACTTCCCTTTCCGGTGCACCACAAGGGGCGGGAGCTCAGTTAGGGTTATCGGGAAAGGCATAGACGTACCAGCGGTTGGCTCCGGGCACCTTCCAAGGCAGGTTGTGACCTCGTCGATGGAGTAGCTCCTCGATCGCTCGCAGCGGCAGCTAGGGCGCATGGGGAAGCCGGAACAATCACGAGATTGGGGAATCGAGGGGAACTGGAAAATAGAAATGGGGAAATGAAATTAGAGAGGGAATGGATAAGTGAGCAACCCGCGCGCGCAAATGGGCCTTGTGAAATCACCGTAGTCCCTGGCAGGCCTGGCCCGGGAAACAATTAAATGTAGTCCAATGGAAAAAATACCAGTAGAGCATAATTTAACTGTAGAAGTAAGGTTAATGTTTAGTAGTGGCTTTTGGTATGACTATGAGATTCAATTTAACTAGTTGTAGTGTACTTTTGATAAGAGCTTGTTGGATAGAACAAATTGGATATGCAAACGGTGTAAATATAGGCATTGTAATAATTCTTTATTCAATTATTATAAAAAATGTGATGATGGAATTGTGAACAATTTTTGAGTTTTGAGCAATCAAAGAAAGTTGACAACTCAATTTGCAGCTAGTTCTTTTGTGAAAGTATTTTTATTTATTTTACAAAAGAAGATGTATTGTGAATAATTTTTTGTTTAATTAACATTAAAAAAGTCATTATGGCGAACATTTTTAGATTTCCGAGCCATCCAGAAAAGTTAGATAACTCAATCTGCAACTAGTTCTTTAATGAAAGTTTTTGCATGAGTTAAAAAACTTATTTTTTAATATTTTGGATGGCATGCAATATATATACATATATACACATATATACATATATATTTATATATAATATACATACATGTATATATATGTATGTATATATATAGATACACATAAATATATATTTATATATCATACTCACTCACACACACACAGAGATATATATATATATATATATATATATACACATATATATACATATATATATATATGTCAAATAGTGCACAAAATGCCCTTTTTCATATTACAAATTTTTTAAAACAAGAATTACATAAAACAAGTTATGAGTAGGAAAGAAATGCATTAAAGGTTATAGCACTCATGTTATGGCGAAGAAGAATGTTAATACAACATCAAATCTCGAAGAAAAAAAAGGAAGGACCCGATCTTTATACTCTGAAAGCTCCAAGATAGCTCCTATCTTCAAGAACGGGGTAGAACTAGAGCAAAAGAAAGAAGGAGGAGGGTACTTCATCTATATGCTTGAGTTTCCAGCAAAGAATACCATGAGTTTCATCCAGGAAATAAGAGAGAAGAAGGAGAACAACAAGAAAAGAGGTTGGGTAAAAAGATCTTCCGTGCACAGAGCAAGAAACTAGGTAAGAAGGCTTCGATCCGTCCTAGAAGAGCTAGATCTGAGGCTTGCACCCACATGCAACCACGATCTCATGAAGATTCAACTTTAAGAAGCTCCTCCTACATAAACTGATGGCTTTTGATGGTCTCTAGAAGCAAGAACGTTTTTGGAGTAGAAAAGTTTGTTTGTGGGAAGTAGGGAGGGATATTTATACCAAGGAAGAGAGATAAATAAGGTTAAAGGCCGAAAACTGCTTTACCATCAGTCAAAGTTCAAGTTTTCCAACGATTTGTACAATAGGAACCTCCATCAGATTGCAACTATTCAGAAAAATTATTGGTTTACTTTCATGTAGAACTCCCATTGGAAGGCACACCCAGAGCAACCATCAGAAGGCAGACCCAGTGCAGCCACTGGAAGGGACATACCATCCCTTCTACACAAAAATAACACCAAGGGTTGGTACCTTTGTGCAACAAGGCTTAAAAATACTAAATCAAATGCAACTTATCAAGATTATAATGAATATTATGTAACAAAATATTCATTTGTTAAATTTGTAGTTATGTCCCTAGAAAAGGAAAAATTACATATAGGTCCACACAAGTACATAAGTTTTGTAGAACTTGAGCAAATGAAATCCAATTTGGACCACGTTGAAATACAATTTTGTTAATTGATATTAAAACATAAAATAATGTTTAGTTATGAAACTGGGCATCCAAATTAATCAAACACTATGTTTAACCATCAAACCAGTCAGGGGTCTTACACTATGGGTGTGGCAACACATCCCACTATCACACAGACAGCGACGTGTTACGCGAAAACGTGCGGAAATCACCATAACCACAAATTATAAAAAACACGGGTTAATTAAAACCGATTGTGGAAAGCTGATAAACTGAGAAACTATTACATTCCAGTCCACATCCTGCAAAAGAACATGTTATATACATATATACAAGCTTCGATACATGTCCACAGCTTAAAGAAACATCTGTCTTGTCATCACATGAGCTCATCACCTATTTATACATACATAAAGGCCCACATCTGGCCAACAGCAGGATATACAAAACATCTGCAACTCTACATTGTGAAACAACGTCAAAACACCGCCAAGGACCTGAGAGTAAAGGGATGACTCTAGACTCTACTACAAAACATCCAAAACAGCAGCATGTCTATCGCTTGCCTTCTACTATTCTTCTTGCTGCTTGGCCACAACTCCGCGACCACCACCACGTCTAGCTCGATCGCCTAAAAAGGGTGTAAACCAGTGGGGTGAGACAATTGAACATTGTCCCAGCAAGAAACATAACTCCCCGCCGAAACTACAAAACCTCATATATATAAATATATATATATATATATATATATATATATATATATATATATATATATATATATATAAAGCAGCTAACTGATAAAAAAAAATAACAAGAGTAGTTATAAAATAAAGCTTTCTATACCTAGCAAGCTTACCAGATGTATTCAAGTATTAATTTGGGGAACATGATTAATCAAGACAAGATATATAAGTCCTACTACATATGAGGAACATATAAGCATCTGCAAGATATGATGAGAATAACTACACAAACAAGGTCTCAACCAATGTTTCGTGTTTGTCTTAAGCAGTAAATACTAAATGACTGGATTACATATTATTATGCCCTGAGGAAGTGAGCCGTACCGCTCAAATCCAACCTTCGGTTGTGAAACCCAAGCCGGTGCCATACAAGGTCAATGGAAGAGTCGGACTCCACGACCTCTCCGCCTCATGTTCAGTGCATGAGTACAACACAAGAAGGATCGCAGTCTCATGCTGAAGTGGTCTTAGCCACAGGGTCAGGCTACCCTCTGCCTAGCCCGCCTCGGTACAGGTCTCTTGGCGCTAGTGAAACTGAGCCACGGGCCTAATCACCATGCTCTGAGCCATGAATGCATTCATGCTCCTTATATCACATATCCTGAGCCATGGGCCTATTCACCATGCTCTTCACATACTTGGGCTATGGGCCTAAATCCGCACCCTGGAGTCTACAACCGAAGTTGCACTCTTACCTCCTCACTTTAGGTTAGGAAAAACCTCGTATATTCAACAATATGCGCTCCGGGTTAACCCGCAGGAGAACCCGTTTCACCATCACCAATTCCTGACGATGATGGATCTATGGCCAGGGCAACTACATGATGTATTTCACTGTGATTAATTAGTATCTTTTATATGGATTGCAAGATTCAACCAAGTTGTATAACATACAATTATGACAGAAGTAAACAATATAAAACTCAACAGTTGCTTTTGCTACAATTCACATCATACTGATCCAACACAAGGATCCAACATCACATGTTATCACTTGGCCTCTTGCCAATCATTCAGATTCATCTCAAGAATCATCACATACCATGGGATCTCAATCCCTCATCATATATTGCCACTGCCTCTCAGGGCTTACATCATCATCATCATCATGGAATAGCATTCATAATGTACCTGTTATCTCATTATTCTCATATATCCATTCCTCATAGCCTTTTATTTGGCTATGCATCACCTGC